>CP124710.1:102842500-103340000 GCA_031232105.1 Capsicum rhomboideum | reverse complement strand
CAAGTCTGAGTGGTGATTGAGGAATATGATGAAGAATTATCATTAATAACTTTAAAAATTTGTGCTTACGAGCAATTTTTGTTTTCTTGGCAATGCAGATTGACAGGTTCTTAAACGGCATATATTGTTTCCCACAATCTTTTGTCAATGGCTAGCATAAAGTATTTCTAATTTCTAACTTCTATTCAAAAAATATTGCCTTCCTTGCCAGAGATAAAACTTATCAATGATTTTTGTTTAATTCTTTGTAACTAATTCTTAGTGAAAAAGTGAGCTTAACAAATTTATTTATGTACCTCTTTTAAGTCTAGATAATTGTAGGTAAGAAAACATCAATCACAAATTAAAAAAATCTTAATCAAGTTTGAAAAGTTTAAATATGTCTAATGCATCTCTCTTTGGTAAAAGATATAAGATGCATTTCAGTGATTCAAAAACTTTTTCAAACTCTTATTAATTCTCTTCCTTTATTTAATTTTTTAATGTGTAAGTTGAATAATTGGAGGAAGTTCAAAATAAATGGATATTTATTTTTTATAATTTGAAATATTTTAGTTTAACTCAATTATTTTGAGGGTACTAAAATAATTTGTAATCAAAAGAATGTGAATGAAAGGTAACAAAAAGATAAAGAAAGTATAAGTGAAAGGAAGAAATAGAGAAATAAAAGAAGATAAATGAGAAAAGGTGTCACGCCCCGAGCCTATATCCTGGACGTAACCGGCACCCGAACCATGAATGACCCAAGAGAACCACTTGACCCGGCATGCAACTAATAAAGCTGAACTTTTTATAAAAATGCGGAAGATGGAAACATGGGCTAACTTTTGTGAACAAAATAAAATAAATTAACTTAAACTTTCATTGACTGAAACATTAAAAAAATTTATAAACTAATACAACTGACTTGACTTGACTATGTCTATGAAGCCTCTACTACATCATGAGTACAACAAAACCTCATGTAACAAAAGAAACTAGTGACTGAGACACTGTTAAGTCCTCGGAAGAATGAGAACTCCCTCAAGCTGATGTCATAGCCTATTGAAAAGTCTGAACACGAACCTGTATAACTGAAAGCTGGGCACTACATCATCCAATGATGTAGCGCAAAAAGAGCGTCAATACTTTGAATGTATTGGTACATAATAACGGAATAAAACTGAACTGAATAAACTTTTGAATTAAATCATAACATATGACTTGAGTAAGGAGATATAGGACCAAAGACTTGCTAACCTTTTCTTGCAAATCTATCAGGACTAAAGTAGTGCAATTGAATAAGTTATTTAAAAACATTAAAAGCATGTAAAAACTTAAATAGTAAACTTCGTGAAATATAAGCCCGACAACAATAATTACAATATTGTAATAAAACAACTTTAATACAATTCATCAACTAAAACTGAGACAAGAGAATAAATGACTGAAGTCTAGACAAAACTCGAAAACAATGCTTCTTTAAACTTTCTTTAAACTAGTGGCCTCGGCCAATCATATATTCTCTCAAAATAAGTAAGTTTTCTTTTGGGGAGTTTCTCTTAACCGACATAAACCATGTGAGCAACATGGAGTCCAATGTATTACCCACATTGAAAAAAGCCGTCTTCTACCTTGCTAGGGTATAAGATGAAATCATAACTTATGGATCCATAACTTAGCCCAAAGGCCCAGGTGGCAACGTGGTTCTGGGGCATGTGACCTCGGACTCATACCCAACTCGGTGCTAAATAAGCCTCCCAAAACATACTAGCTGCTCATAATATAGTCTTAAAAACAAAACATACTAGCTGCTCATAATAGAGTTTTAAAAACATTCTTGAAACCATATTAGTATCTAAAATATCATATCAAGAAACATATATTTCTCTGCGAGCCTTGGCTCCAAATCGTTATAACTTACTCTTCTTTTCAAGATATGATAACATCTTTTCACCTTTCAAATCATAGTACAATACATAAGGGTTTTTCATAAACTTTTCATAAATTGACTACTTTTGAATATACTTTATAACAAGACTATAGTTAAACCCATTGGAGCATCAAATCAACTTTCAATACAAATTCCCAAGTCATAAGCTTTATATGAAAACAATCTCTTGGTTATAGAAATTAAATTCAAGTTCAAGAATGACTCTAATTCGGGGAATTATTCACAATACTTAAAGCATATAGAAGGAAATTATGACAAAACTCAAGAACAACACTTAAAATATTTGAATCTTAAAATTCTAACTTGAAATCATGACTTAACAAGGAGTTATGACTCACTTATGGAGATGAATAGGGTCCCCCACGAAAGGTATTGCTCTTACGTACCTCGAAGATTAACGATGGGGAAGAATCCTTATGATTTGGAACCCTAGCATGATTTTTCTTGCAACTTGAAAGTTGAAAGCTTGAGAGAATATGAGAGGAGAAGAGTTTATCGTGACTTATGAAATCTGATTGAATTTGGCTTTTAGGGAACGTTAATAGACGTGATTTGAAACCCTAGCATGATTAGTCGTACAAAGAATAGTTCAAATCCTAGTCGAAATTTTTGGGGTGTTACAAAAGGAGAAGAAATATATAGAAAAAAATAAAATAGTAGAAACAAGAAGTAACAACAAATTGGTCCTCTTTTGTTTCGTTATTGTTAACTATTAAAATATTTGGATTGATCTTATTGATTGCAAGTATTTCTTTCAATTCAAATATATAGATTATAAAAAAAATAATATGTATTGTATTCAAAAAATCAAGGATAAGAGAGAGTAACAACCGATCTTCTTTTAACAAATTGATATGTATTGTATTTAAAAGAATCAAGTATAAAAGAGAGTAACAAATTGATCTTCATTTTACAAATTGATATGATTTTTGAATTTGAATTTAAATGAAAATTGAGTTGGAATGGAACATATTTAGCTTTTACTTCATATTAACAAAGAAGTTTTGATTTATTCACTTAAATTTTCATCATAATTTTTATTTTATGTGAGTTTGTTTGTGTTGCAGGTATTACGAAAACAATTATATTGTATTAAAAGCAAAAAAAAATACATTAGAATCAAGAAAACACACATGAGGTACTTGAATAGAAAATTCTTTGGGGTATAAACTAGAGATAAATTACATATTTAGGTAAAGATATTTCTGCTGATAAATTATACTTTCACTAAATTTAAGAAAAAAGTTTCAAAAACTAAATTACATAGTTTGATATAATTTCAACTTAAATATATAAAAATCATATGAACAAATAATTGAAATTGAATTGAGATAAAATTCTATTTGATAGGAATTAGTAATTGAAATGGAGACTCTTTATGTTTAACCAGAAATCACATCTAAAAGATAAAAAATGATGTTTTTGAGAACAATCTAATATCTTTAAATTATGACTAATATAAATAAAGAAAAGACGATATATGGGGAAGAAAAAGGAGAGAAAAGAAAAGGATAAAATATCAAGGCTAAAGAAGAGTAATAAATTGATCTTCTTTTATTCCGTTATTGTATACTATAAAAAAGTATTTGAATTGATCTCAATAATTTTAAATATATATCTCATTTAAATATATACATTATAAGAAAACATGCATTCCATTTAAAAGAGGAAGGATAAGGAAGAGTAATAAGATAATCTTCTTTTAATAAATTAATTTAATATTTGAATTTAAAAGAAATTTGAGTTGGGATGAAGTTTTATCTTCTTCTTATATATACTCCTACAATGATATATATAGCCTGTTTGGCCAAGCTTATTTTTTCCCAAAAGTGCTTATTTTTTCTCAAAAGTGCTTATTTTAAAAAATTGAGGTGTTTGGCCAAACTTATGGAAGAAAATAAGTGCTTCTGGGGAGTAAAAAAAGCAATTTTTTATAAGCTAAAAAAAGTAGCTTCTCTCCAAAAGCACTTTTGAAAAAAGCACTTATGAGAAAAATATACTTAAAAGCACTTTTAAAAGCTTGGCCAAACACTAATTGCTGCTCAAAAGTGCTTTTTTAATTGTATTGGCCAAACACAAACTGCTTCCCACCAAAAGTACTTTTTTGAAAAGCACTTTTGAAAAAATCACTTTTAAAAATAAGTTGATTTTAGAAGCTTGGCCAAACAGGCTAATAATGTTAAGGTTTCTTCTCCCTCTCTCTGTTTTGCTATTGGTCATTAGCTTTATCCTAAATTTATTTACTGTACTCTTTATTTTCTAAAAATATTTTTGTTTTAATATTTTTGTTTCTTATATGCAGATGAGTGATGATTATACTACATGCTATTTTTTTTTTTTCTGACTACATCCAGGCTTGAATTCACGTAAGTAATATTTATCATTATGATTTTGTTTACTTAATTTTTTGATAAAAATAAATACATTCGATTACGCACATGAAAAATAAAATCAGTTTTTATTGAGAAATTTATTCAGCATTTAGCTTTTTAATGTTAAATTTCATTATCATTTTCATATTATTATTTTATTAAAATAATTGATCATATTATTTTATAACTTTCTATGTTTTTTTATGATATTTTTATTTGATTAGATTTGTGAGAGAATTCGGATGAAGACACGAAGATTGAGCAACTCAATAGCTTTTTTTTAGTATTTTATTAAATTCTTTAATGTATACTTATATTTTGTATCATAGTAATCATTTTATTTTTCCTTTATAATGGTTAGATATTCACGAGTTTTAACATTTTTCGTTTTGCTTAATTTGTTGAATCTAAGTTACTGACGAATTATTTTTGTCTCTTTAATTACAAATTTGGTGATTTAACTTTCATATCGTTTATGTTTGTGCTTTGCAACTAAAATTGCAAAAAACTCCAGTAGACTAAAGAAAAAAAAGGAGTTGAACTAGATGTAATTGAAGATATCTAAGTCCATTAGAGTTTTAATATTGAGATATAATTCTATTAAATGATTAATTATAATAATATTAAAAGTTCATATATTTTGTTCAGTTTTTTATCATTTAGCTACTGATTTTTGTTGCAATTTTCAAATGAAAAATTAATCTTTTTGAGCTGTAGTTAATTTTCTTGAATTATTGAGTGTGATCAAATATAATTTTTCTTACAAATAATTTATATAAATATTTTCTCATATCATAAAATAATAATAAAATTAATATAATCAAATTAATAAAGTAATAATTTTAATAATTTTCATCTAGCATTTTTCACGCATCCGGTATATATACTAGGAGAAAAGTTTTAGTGTGGTTAAGCCAAGTGATAAGCTATTGAGAAATCATTTTACAATTTCATAGAATGAATTCATGATTTTACTTTTCCCTTTAAAATTTATTTTCAAGAAATTTTACATGCATTATGGAACTCCTTTTAATTCTGAGGACAAGTTAAGAGCTTTTTTGAATATGAGTAATAAAAATAAAACTTTAAAATAGAATATGAGATGAAATTATATTTCAATAGATGTGAAAGTGTTTAACTTGAATTTAAATTAAACCACTTCTAATAGATTAGATTTTTGAAGTCTTCTTCTAATCCATATATTTATTTATTTTGTTATTCATAACAAAACTTATCTATTCTAATTTATATATTTTGAGATAAGAGAGAAAAAAAACTTAACGGCTAATATGTGTAACACAAAAAAAATTATTCAAGTTTAAATTAGAGAAAAATAAAGTAATTAAAAAACTGTAGAAAAAAATGTACACCAAAGATTGGATTTGGTGGGGTGGGGGTGGGGGGAGTGAATTTGAACTAATTTGAGAATATAATGAAGTAATTAGATAATTATATATCACTATTTATACATTTAAAACGGAAGAGATGGGGGGAATAGTAGAATAAAAATTCAAATTATTTTTGACAATCTAAAATATTTAAATTGTAAATAATGTAATTTAAAAAAAAAAACATAAAAGTTTTTTTGTAATTACATGATTGTTTTTACGCAAATATATTTGGTAAGAGATGGAGGGAGGGAGGGAGGGAGGGGTATTAACAATCTAATATCTTCAAACTGTGAATAATATAATAAAGAAAAATATGAAATATAAAAGTTATTTTACAATTACATAATTATTTTTTAGTATAGATTTGATTAAAGGTGGAGGGATTAACGTTGGTGGACGCGTCCGTGGGGTTGGGGTAGAAAATTTTTAGAAGTGTTTTTTTTTTTCTTTGAAAATAAAACGATTAAAACTAATACTTTAATATTATCCGTGCATCGCGCGAGCACACATACTAGTATCAATTAATAGGAGAAGTACGATAAAATAGTCCTATTAATCATTATTTTTTTCTTGATAGGTGTCGTCAAGTCCAAAAATGACAAATAAAAATAGTCGAAGGGAGTACTTATCATTTTAGAAAAACCAAGTTATAATTAGTTGTTTGTTTTCATCTTCACCTTTTTCATAAATATAAAAAAATATTAATATAATACAAAAAAAAAGTATTAAATTAAGAAAAATATTAAATAAAACTAATAAAAGTTAATTATTTTCTAATTAATATTATTTTAAGAATCTTGTTAATAAAAAACTATGACAACTAAAATGGTACGGAGGGAGTAGCAGGAAGAGTCTAATGTCCCTGAGCTAGACAGATGAACAGAGTGGCCGACACTTTGATTGGACGCTCTACAATTGTATCATTCCCTCTCAATTTTATGATTACTAATATTATATACTTCCCCTACTACCAATTAACATAAAGGAAGATTTTTGAAATTTATACTTTACTTCATTTATTTTGATTTAATATGAAGTTTAAAAAAATAAGCTATTATTGATTCTTGCGATATTAAATTAAAAATATGTTGAATACATTAAAATATTTTTTTAATTTTGTGACCTTAAATATGTTATGTGAAAAGTTGAAACTAAAAAGTTATTAGAAGAAAAAAGACATTAGTTTTAAAACATAAAAAGAAAGGAAAACAAATAAATTCAAACGGAAAGAGAAATTTAAAATAAATTACAGATATTTGGGTGACTTTTAATTATCTAAGGTAAAATAGAAAATTTAAAGTGAAATTAGTCCTAGATATAGAAGTGTAACATTCTTTTTTAAACTGATTAAAAAGAAAAGAGTGTCACATAAATTAGGATGAAGAAAATACTATAAATATACATGTTATTTTAATTATATAATATTTTTGTAAAAAATCATAATATTAAAAATTGATAATTATTTTATAAATTTAATTTTTTCTATTCAAATATTGATTGATCATATAAGATCATTTATTTCTCTCTTTTTAATTGTCGCTCTAGCCAAACAAAATTTGACTCAGAATAAGTGTCTTTTTTTTTCTTTTCTTTTCAGACTAAGGGTGTGTTTGGTGTGAAGGAAAATGTTTTTCTATTTTCCCATGTTTGTTTAACTAAAAATTTTGGAAAATATTTTTCTTAGGAAAACAAATTCCTTCAAACTAAGGAAAATGACTTCTTTAATCAAAGTAGGAAAAATAAGTTGCAATATTCATATCACTCTTAAAATCACCACCTTCACCCAAAATAAAAAATTCTTACACATCTCCTACCCCTACCCCCACCCCTACCACCCCACTCCTCCAATTTATTTATTTTCAATTTGTTTTCTTAAAATTTCAAAAAAAAAATTCTTACCCAATCCCCCTTACCTCCCCCCCCCCCCCCACAAAAAAAAAAATTAATTTTTTTTTTTAAAATTTGTTTTTAAAAAAAATTCAAATTCCCCGGCCCCTCCAAAAAAAAATAATATTATTTTTTAAAAAAAAAATTCAAAACTTTTTCTTACCCCTACCCCCTTTACTCTATTTGTTCTCATTATTTTATTTTAAATATATACAAATGCTTTTAAAAAAATATTTTTCTACTTGCGTAATGAACACAAGAAAATAAGTAAGAAACAACTTATTTTCCTAGAAAATGTTTTCTACAACTTGTTTTCCTAGAAAATGTTTTCTTGGAAAATATTTTACTCTATATTTTTTTTTTGGATTTAATCTTGTGAGATACTTTAACATCAGCTTAAGATGCTCTACCATTCTTTCTCTTGAGTAAAACTCAACTGACTTTTAGCATAGGCGTAAAAGCAAATTTATATTTTAAAAAAGATAAGAAAAAGCTCAATATGATTCGTGAGATATTGGTGAAATCTGAGTAAGTGTTATAAAATAATATAGCAAGAACAAGAATAATATAGGAGAGAATAGAGAGTAATTCTTATTTTTCTTGAGAGATTGTATTGAGGGATTAGGGATGAGGGGTGAATTACAATGAAGAAAATCCCCTTTATTTATAGGGAAAAACTGACTTTGTCCCAAAGTTAGGGTTCCTAACTTTTCTCCTAATAAACATACAAGTAGTCATTCACTATAATACAAATATATTTATAACACTCCCCCTTGAATATCTATTTAATAGATAATGTACCTCGTTAAAATTTTATTAGAAAAAATCCATTGGAAAAAAATCTAGTGAAGGAAAAAGAGTACACATCTATAACAATACGCATTTCGGTTACCTCATTAAAAATCTTATAAGGAAAATTCAGTAGGACAAAACCTTGAAAAGAAAAAAGAGTACAACGCGTATTAGCTCCCCCTGATGAGAATATCAATTCAAAATCTTGAATCTTCTCATTCCAATCTTGTGCATCATCTTCTCAAAAGTTGTAGCTGATAGAGATTTTGTGAATAATCATTCATATTATCACTCGAATGAATCTGTTGGACGTTGATATCGTCAGTTTTTTGAAGCTCATGAGTGTAGAAAGCTTTGACGAGATATGATTCATTCTACCCCCTTTTATGAATCCTTTCATTAGTTGTGCTATGCATACGACATCTTTATATAGTGGGTATTTCAAACCACATTTTTCTTGAATAAGATGTATCATTGATCTCAGCCATATACATTCTCGACTTGCTTGTGAATAGTCATTATCTCAGCCCAATTTGATTGTCATGTAAAACAACATGGTATGAAAGTAACCCTTTAAGACAATAGGTAATATGTTTGTATTGAACCCTTATGTCGATTATATGAATATCCTGTATATTCAAAAACTTGACGATGTGCATTAGCATAAACACATTCATATGAGGCCTTTCATTTGTCAAATGCAAGTCTTCTTATTTCAGTATCTCCAAATAGGAGTAAACCTATATCATGCTCATAGTTATATCAAGATATATACATGCATCAATTGCATAAGGTATGGTGCTTCATGACCAATCCAATTCTGCATGTTTCTCATTTCAACTTTTTTCAGCAGATTATCTATCATTTTTGAAATATCTCCAAGAGTTTCAATAATATTCAAATTATCAATCTATCCCTTATATGAATTATAAATAAGTTTTTTGAAAGCTTTTATATGCTCCAGGCATTTTGAATCCTTCAGGAATTTTCATATAGATTTTGTCAAGTGACAATATTCATGGGTGACATCTTCTAGTGTCAGGACTGCAAATCAAATAAGTTTCATGCTTTCCAAGATGCATCCTTTCATGTCACTTTATAAATATTTATACGCCAACATGCATAAATAAATGTAGAATTCAGATCCTCATAATATTTTACAATATTGTGCCATATTGTATCAAAGATATCGTCGACGATATATCATTTTGTATTGATTCGTAATGTGATATAATATTTTGAGATCTCGTCACTTTAATATTTTCAGGTATCGGAACCTCTCATAAGGTTTCATGAAGCGTTATGTCGTAGGCTCTTCAAGAGCACACTATCTCCTTATTATGATCATTTGCTCCTTTTTTCCCCAAGAATTCTTGCTTTTAGAACCGATTGATCTACCATTCATGCATGAAGTAGATTTTGTCCTTCAAGGGCATTCAATTGGAGCATTTACAACTAAATATGAGATCAATTTTAGGTCAGCAAATGCTCCAAGCATTTGAACTTGAATTATCTTTTGAATGATGATCATATTGATGATAATTCACAACATATTTCTTAGATGCTTATTATCTCCCCCTTATGTTAGAAAAACTAACATACATCTCAATTTACTTTTGAGAATCCATCTTTGTGCATCATTGTATATCCATTAATCGTATACCGCACATTAAAAACTACTAAATAGAATATTTGGTTCCTGACCTTGAACCAATTGAGAGGAAAAAATTAATCATAATTTATTAGTTTGATGCATACAAGTACTTTTGTATATAATATATCATATTTCAAACCAACATATGAAGTTTTGTTCTCATAAGTAATAATTCAACTAATTTTCTGCGACATTTAATGTCAAATCAATTTGGATATTTATTAATCAGGAAGTTGTGCTTTTAAGTCAATTATTTTGCACAAGCAATTTTGTTAATGTCAAACTGCAGGTTGACAATAAACACACATGTGAATATCTTATTGATGTATCTTTTCAACATATCACATGATATGTGAACGGATCCATATTCACCTTTTATACTTTTTAGATTTTAAGGGATCCAATCCCAATATTAGTTGGTCAAACCAACTTATCATGAGAGCAAGCAACATATCTTGAAGAATCTTCTAGTTCTTCATTACATATTTGATACTCAATATGCACATCTTCGGAATGTCATAATCATTCATGCCAACTTATGTACTTATTAGTACTAGTAAACTCCAAGTTTACCATGATATATGGTTTTTGCTTTAGTAAATTTCAAATTTACTATTACATGAATAAATTTTTAGATTTACTACTTCGGGAGTAAATTTCAGAATATTTCTTCTCAATTATTCTACCTCTTTCGGAGGTGGGTCATGATATCTTCACAACTAAGAAAATGTTCGTATTTATAAGTATTATTAAATATTGTCACATTCACCCCAGGGAATGGATCTGTACTTATAACAATCGAAATTCTCATTCTCCATGGATGAAATATAATCGTGCCTTAAGCTTATCAAATTGTGATAGCTTAGAACCTCTTTCAAGATAGTGCTTCTTCAAGAGCATATCGAGGGATACATATAATGTGAGAATTTTTCTCTAACATATCTTTGTAGTCACAATAATTATTTTGTCATCTTTCAGACTTATCATATACTGCTACCACATTCACTTTAGAAATGGAGCAAATTGTCATCTTTCAGACTTATCATATCCTGCTACCACATTCATTTCAGGGAATGAAGCATATTCAATATGACATGTTTGATGACTTTTCACCAAATACACATTATTTTGCCTTAGCCATATATCCTTATATCATCAATATGGTGCATTGAGATTCAAACTCAATGTCTTGTCCATATAAAGGCGTCTTAGGCTATAAATTGATGGGACTTGAACTCAATACCTTATCATCATGGTGCATCGGGACTCTAACCCGATGTCTTACTTTCTTCATAGGATGAGATGATTAAATTCATCATCATACCTTTTAACAATATTGTTCTTCGGGAATAAATTTAAGGCATAAATTATCCCGAATCAATTAGGTTCCCTCATATCCAATGAATCCAACAAGATATAAAACTTGTGATACATATAATGGCATAGATAAGAAGCGGAGAATTCAAACGTATATATAGGTGAATCAACACTGAAGAACTTGGCAAATAATATTTGGCCATATAATTTGTCATTATTTGACAAATTTTTTTGGCAAATAATTTAAATTTCCAAATATTAGAAAAAAACTAGTATTTGAGCCAAATTTCATTCTTTGGGAACTTTTAAAAGTTCAAATTTTAACCAAACTTTTATCTTTTATAAAAACACCCACTATTTATTGACCCCAACTAACGTGTGCATGTACATAGCAATACAATTTATATCTTGCTATGTATATAGAGGTGGATATTGTATTAGTATTGTGACTGCTTTACACATATATAATGTAAAAATATTTGAAAATCTATGGCCAAACGCTAGCTTAATATCCAAGGAAGTGAGCCACCAATAATATAAAAAAATTGACACACTTTATTATAAATAGTGATTGGCTTGGCAGCAAAGCTCCTTTAGAAAATTCTGTATTGTTTAAGTCTTTTGTAATATTTAAAGTGTCTACTGATCCATCAAAATAAAGAAAAAAGAACACATGGAACATGTTACCTGAAATTAGAAACCGTAAGTAGCCGATGGAAAATTGAAGGCTATATTAAAGCTTCATGTTGATAACGTGTTATAAGATAATATAACAAGAATAAGAATAATATGAGAGAGAATAGAGAGTAATTCTTATTTCTCTTGAGAGATTGTATTAAGGGGTGAGGAAAATTCCTTTATTTATAGAGGAAAATTGACTTGGTCCCAAAGCTAGGGTTCCTAACTTTTCTCCTAATAAACATACAAGTAGACATTCACTAATACAAATATATTTATAACAGTAAGGACATTATCACTTAAAAAACAAGAATGCAATATTAATTAATTTATATTAAGTAAGGGGTTGCTTGGTAGCTGGTTTGGAGGTGAACTACGCAGGTACTAAATCCTGTATAAGTAATACTATATTTGGTAGCTAGATAAGTGGTAATGAATATGAACATAATTAACAATGACATACAATGTTAGAAGTAGATAAATAATAGAAAATGCTTGATCGATGGGTGTTTGAGAAGAAATAGCACATACCCGTGTGCTTAACAGAGAAGAGGAAAGATTGTTGGGAACATCATCGTGTTTCTATTTCTTAAAGAGATGAAGCATCAAAATTATTGAGGACTGATCGTTGAGGAGTGTGGTCGGAAGGAGCTCTTTGGTGTCTATTCGGAAGTTTGTAGCGTGACTATTTAGGGTTGCAAAATTTAATTTAAATTAGATCGTATGGGAGTATTTTTGGAATATACTTAATTTCGTCTTAACTAAATGAATTAGGGGTATTTAACGTGATTTCACTTTCAAGTTATATACACACACACTGATTCATGGTATATACACTTGTAACATATACACAGTATACGACACATAAAAGAATAGTACCTATAATTTAAAGATACATGTGTTAACATGTGTGTGTTATAAATATAAAATGTAGCTATGCGTTGTAATTATTTAAAAGTATCACTATTAAATGTAATTATGGAGTATAATTAGTTATATTAGGCAATTTTTGCAATCATTTTTCAGGAAAAGTGCACGAATAGCCGCTTTTTATGTCGCTATTTAACTAATACCCGTTTCAAAATATTTTTTGTAAGTTTACCCACTTTTGGCAAGAAGTCAGACACTTGTATCTAAAACTTGATAACTTCAGACATTCACGTCTGAAAGTTTGGCCTTGTGAAGACTAAAATCAAACGTTTTCGTCTGATGTTTAGTATGACTTGCAAAGGTAAGATTCAGACATTCATGCATACATGACTAAACCATGTGTAAAAATAGCCGAACTTTTAAGCATGTAAGTCTGAAAGTTTTTTTTTCAAATTTAAACACCTAAATATACTCTAAATTAGCTCAAATTTGAAACATAAGTTCTATATATGATAAAGAACAAAATACATTATCAAAAACAACAAATCTAACAAACCTATTTAACACCCTTTTATTTTTTTTCTTCAAATTTACACTTTATTCATGCATACATGACTGAACCATGTGTATAAATAGGCTGAACTTTCAGGCATGTAAGTCGGAAAGTTTTTTTTTTTTAAAATTTAAACATTCAAATCTACTTTAAATAAACTCAAATTTGAAACATAAATTTCATATATCATAAAGAACAAACTTCATTAATCAATTTGTTAATATAACAACAAATTTAACAAACCCATTTAACACCATTTCAATTTTTTTCATATATATATGTGCTCAGTCATGTATGACTGAAACACATGTTAAAAATAACTAAAGTTTCAGTCATAGGTGTCTGATGCAAAAGTGAAAAGGAATAACATTATTTCTTATGAAAGTTATCAAATATTACATATTCGTGCACAAATAAACATAAGGTGGGTATTACTTAAATGGTGCGACCAAAATAGGACGCCCTGTGAAATTTTTATTGATTTTTGTGATTAAAGAGAGACCAGGCCTATCAAGTGAAGCAGATACAAAATGGGCCTGGACCAAGTAATGGCCCAGTGAGAGTGAGTGGCAAAAATGGAATGTCAAGAGTAGAGTGCTACTGCAAATCAATCAATCAATCAATCAGTCAATTTGGGATAACAAAAGGAAAATCAACAACCGAGAGACAAGAAGGAACAAAGGAAGGATGAGTTTAAGGTGGTTAGAGGCTGTTCTTCCACTTGGAATCATTGCTGGTTTTCTTTGCATTATGGGCAATTCTCAGTATTACATCCACAAAGCTGCTCATGGACGGGTGGGTAAACCCCCCTTCTTTCCTAGATCCAAGATTTCATCTTTTTAAAATAATCATGCTGTCCGGATCAGCTTACGCATGCATACTGACTAATTCCACGGAATACATGTGGGGGAAAAAAATCACCTGGTGTTTTTGTATGGTTCTCACCCTCACCCACATTAGGGCACACCCTTGGGTCCAAGATTTCATCTTGGGTCCAAGATTTCATCTTTTTCCCTTTTGGGTTCTTGATATCATCATTTTAGCGGCATTTTTTGACACCCAATTGGTTTTCTTGGATTAATATTTGCAGCCGAAGCACATTGGGAATGATATGTGGGATGTTGCAATGGAAAGGCGGGACAAGAAAATGATGGAGATGCTTGCTTCTCCTTCTTCTTCCTCTTAGGCGATGTTTCTCATTATAATGGTACTTTAATTAGATGCCCCTTTTTATGTTATCATCTTTGTTTTGATGCTAATAGAGGGAGATTTCTTCTTGTCTCAAATTTGTTTGCTTTGGATTAAATTTTGATAAAGGGTGACCTTTGATGATGAAATTTTGTGCTTGAGCTTGCTGAGGAGCTCCCATACTTGTCCAATCTAAGAGTTGAAAAATGAGCTTTAATTATTCTTTTTCATTCTAACGAGTAAAGTTCATGTGACCAGGAGGTCATGGGTTCAAGCCGCACCTCTTGCAGAAATGCAGTGTAGGACTGTGTACCATAGACCCTTGTGGTATGGCCCTTTTCCCGATCCAGCACACAGCGGGAGATTTAGTCCACCGGGCTGCCCTTTTGTTCTAACCAGTATCATTTTCTTAAACAGACCTTTTATAACATGCTGTCCCTATTAGCTCGTGCGGTATCTCGATTATTTACCTGCCACCCCCATCACATGTATCAGGTAACTCTGCCTCAATGGGGAAAAAAAACAATCATTAGCAGTTTCTGCCTTGGTAGGATTTGAACCTTGATCTCTTGTGGTTGTCGTCCCATTTCGTTGATTGTTAGGTCACACCCTTGGATGCTTTTAAATAGACCCACCGTCCTCCAACCTTCCAAAAACTTCCCTTAATTTTTTTTAAAAGAAAAGGTTACAAAACAAAGAAGACGCTGAGGGAAATAATACCAAACACTTTCCTTAATTGTGCTTCATCTTTGGCGAAATGAGCTTTCCGATCCAGCTGTTTGCTAAGGGCCAGTTTGTGTCATGGTAAAGTGGTAGACAGTCATGGAACTCTTAAAATGTTTTGGTTTATGAGGCAACTGATTGCTAATAATTTGATGACTAATTTTTTGTACCCACATTGGAGCCCCGACTAATCCGGATCGCGCACTGCAGGGTCCATTTTAGGGGTGACGCTCCCAACAGGATTTTTTCCATGCCCAGGGCTCGAACCCGAGACCTCTGGTTAAGGGTGGAGCAGTCCCACCACCTATGGTTGCCTGAACTCTTCAAAAATGTCATTGGGTGCATGTCGGATTCTACAAAAGTAGTGTATTTTTGGAGAATCCGACACGGGTGCGACATCAAAAGTGAAGAGTCCGCGCAACTTAGCCCACCACTGCACCACAACCCATGTTGGTATTTGATGACTAATTGATGATAATGTAAATAAACTACTTTCATAAGAGTGGCACGAATAATTTGCAGTTTTTTTAAAAAAGAGTGGTACCCATGATCATTGATAGTAGGAATCAAGGTAAAATAAGACAAGGCCATATTTATAAATAAACACAAACAATTAGTGAGACATGCTTTCACATTTTGATGTATTTTCACTGTGAACGTTCTGGCTAGCTTATGTATTCATTTGTATCAGAGTTTTTAGGGATCCTAGAGGAAAATTACGTTATGCTTTAAGGGTAGGTGGCAATCATATAGCTTTGAAAACAAATTAAATTACTTGTTCTGTGGGAAATGACAATTAGAACTGTCTGTAAAGTGAGTGAAAGCTTTTCTATTTTATCTCACTAGAGTTTCTAAGTTAGATGAGGTCATTACTCGAATGAAGAACTATTTTCACCATTGCTATTATCAACTAAAAAACCATTAGGAAATTATGTTTAGTTGAGAAAAGGTGGTGACTTTCAAATATTTTTTTGAGAAAGTTAACTGGTATTATAAACAAGAAATACACCAATAGTGTACTTCAACATTAATTACATCATAAGTATAGAGGGACAAAGCAAAAAGATTTACCACCTATCTTCCCCATAAGCTATCTAAAAATAGTGTAATGTCCCCCAGATCCTTCGGTAAAGTATGATTGCACCAAAAATAAAAGGTGACTAAGCAGTTAATTTTTAAACTTTGGAAGGGAATGCTCTTGTTCTCAAAACATCTCTGGTTCCTTTCCTTCCATACTGTCCACCAGATGCAGGCAGGGACAATCTTCCATCTCTCCTTGTGTCCTGACTGATTTCCATCTCTGTTCCAGCATGCTAGTACTTCATCAGTATTCCTTGGCTTGGTCCAACTGATGCCCCTCAAGTTGATGAAAATCTCCCATAGTTTCTCAGTCACTTTACAATGTACAAAAAGATGGTTTGTTGTCTCTGTCTCAGTTTCACAAAAGAAACATCTGGAGCATAACTGTCTTCCCGTGTGATTACTTTCAAATATTGATGGAGTATAAGAACAGTATTTCAAGTTCTGTGTCGCTGGTATCCAAGAAAGTATTGCCTGCATCTTAGCAATCAATTTTGGGCTTCAGTAATGTTGTACTAAAAGAAGCTTCACGTTATTTCCATTCTAGTTTAAAAGTTTCAACATAAAGATTGGTGCTTCTGTAGCCTCAGTTTGAGAAGCAATAGTTTCCATGTTATGAGGAGAAACATTGCGTAGGTTAATCATAAGTTCTATTCCCGTGTGATTACTGATTCACCCATAATCCATTAGTAATATCAACTAATAAAATGGTGTTTTGCTAAATTCTATGACTTGGCGTTAGCAATGATGGATTTTCTTAACAGTACTTGTCTTTCTACTTTCTTATGATTAATGGATGCCCCAAAGCTGGTTTAAAGAATCTAGGTGGTGGACCCCCTCTCCATTTGTTTTAACCTAAGCAATGAATGTTTTGACAAGGCCTCTCATGAATGACGAAGGAAGATTTATTGGGTGGTGGATTTGGAGGATGAGATGCCTTTTCTCACTAGAACTACGGTGATGATACTATCTGTTGCATATTCAGTGATGTTCATTGAAAAACAGTTTAGATTCTAGGCAAAAAACGAACTAAATCACGAAAATGAGACGTCAAAATTTACTAGACATAACTGGGTTTATCACAGTTAAAAACTGCAATATACAGCTCCATCCAAACTATCCTTTCTAGCGAACGTTAAATCCACAACGGAGCTATATATTGCTAATTTTAACAAAAACTACATGACATAGTCGGTAGGAGGTGATTAAAAAAGAGGAAGCCGATTGGTGACCTGATCCTGCTAAACAAGAACAGCTAATTATATGCTCCTTCGTTAAAACCTGACCTGGGAGCCAAGATTCAAAATATGTGGGCCTTCATCGCCTCAAGGCAATCTAATTATATGCTCTTCATTAAAACCCTCCAGCTCTGCTGGCAGTGGCTAGAAAACGGCATAATCCTCCCATATCTTGCCATTAGAAACGGTGCAAAGCTCCTCCAAGCTTCCATTCTCCCATTTTTTGGACAAATTTCACTAAAATAACTGAGATACATAGCATATTGAAGGTGTAGAACAAGATTTTGGACTTGAAAATCGAAAAAAGAGTGGACTTTCTTCAAAAGGGTTAAGTTTAAATTTTGTAAATTTAATTATTGATTATTGCTTCTCAAAGTGAGGCTAAAGAAGCTATAGACCGATGATCCAAAAGAAAAGCAATTAGAAAAAACCCTAAAACATGCTTACTATTATGAAGTAAGATCAACTATAATCAATAAGTTAATTTAGGAAATTTAGAGTTGCCGCTTTTGAAGGAATTCTCAAAGCCAAAAATTGAAAATTCACCTTTTTCTTGTTTTGATTTTCAAGTCCCAAATCTTGTTCTACACCTGCAGTAAGCTATGGATCTTAGGGGTCGTTTGGTAGAGTGTATAAGAATAATGCAAAATATGGTGTATTAGTAATGCTTGCATTAGTAATGCTTGTGTTAGTTATGCTTGCTTTTTTCTTATGTAATGTTTGGTTTGGTGTATTAAAAATAACATGAATTGCATAATTTCTAAAAATAAATTACTTTTTACAAAAATACCCTCCATAAATATGATGGAAAGGATGTAGAAAAGATTTTGAGGGACAATTGTGACTTTAACCATACTAATGCATGCATTAGAATCCATTGCATTACTAATACCAAGGATTTTTCATGCATTAGTAATACACTCCTTAATACACAATAGAGTGTATAACTAATGCAAGCATTAGTAATACATAGGATGAAAAAATGCACCAAACAAGGTATTAGTAATACACAAAGCTAATGCATGCATTATTTTTCTTAATACACTCTACCAAAGGACCCCTTAGTCTTAGGAAAATTTGTTCGAAAAATGGGCGAATGGAAACTTTGAAGAGTTATATCGTAATGGCGAGATATGGGAGATTTGGCCATTTGATGGCCACTAACAGTCTAGAAGTACCGCTCTACCTCCACGAGGTATACCCTCCCCAGACTTCACCATTGGGAGCACACTGGGTATGTTGTTGTTGACAGTGGGACCATATATCGTAGTTTTTAACTGCAATAAACCCAGTCATGTTCAGTTAACATATATTCGTTGATCAATATTGATGATAGGGATGGATGTGGCACTTACAAAGCCCTGATTCAGTGTTATACTTATATATGGGTTTGTCAGAACTTGATGGCCTTTTGTTATGCAAGTGCTAATTAGAGATTTGATAACTGTCTTGTTGCCTTCCTCTATGCTACTTGTGTCTTTTTATTTAATGGTGAGTCATTTTGAAAATGAGTCTATGAAATTTGGAGAGATGGATCTTGTATGTTGGTGATCAGTTAACAAACAAGGAGTTTTAAACCAAAGTAAGAATAGTCAGATGCAATTATTGACACTTGTGTCTTTATCAACTCTTGTTCAGTTCCTTGTTAATTCCGACTTTCTGAAAAAAACCTTGTAGTTGGTATGACTTCTTACTGAATCATATAATTGTCTATGATTTATGGTGCAATCACACTGTTATCATCTATTCTTTCATAATCTTCAGGACAAGCTATCGCTTTGTACTTTTATTTATCAAGAATGGTATCAAGGTTGTGTAGACCTTGTAGTTCAGGCAGATGCCAGCTATTGACAAAATTCCCATTTTGTTGAACATAATCTGGAGGGGAATTGTGTATCATTTTTGAATCACTGTTTAGATTACCTCATTCAAAACTTAAAAATGAGGTGTTTATGTTGTTTAGTTCATGTTAGATACTTCCCCGTTATTTTCTGGACCATGGGGTTTCTTTAAGCTCTATTTCTGTTCAATTTTCCTCAATCAGTTACTAAGTTGCTTCATCAATTTCAGAATTTTCTTCCAAGTACTACGAGTTTCATCGGTATTGAAATTGTCCATAGACATTCCTTCATTGTTCGAACTTGTGAATCCACTTAACTGATGATGAGTCCTTTGTAAAGACAAGGAGCTGATAGTTGATGTGTATTGGCTTTCAATGCCTTGCCCCATTAACCAAAAAACATGAGCCTGAACCCCTATGATAATTGTCTCACAAACTGAATTCTACTATTTAAATCAATGAGATAGTGCATCAATATTTAATCACTCGACCAAGGAAGCTACTGAAGACAATTTATCCATAAAGCAAAAAAGAAACTTCGTAGACAAACACTTCTTTATTTATTTGTGTTATTTCTGTTGCCACTTAACTCTGAAAAGGAGATATTTTATAAGCTGTCGATGAATGTGATCTTGTTAATTTAAGTTGTCATTGTATATCTTCAAGTTCATATTCATGCTGGTGTATATTCAGACTTTCGTGGATTCCATTATCATGTTAGAGTTGGAGGTGGTTCTTTTCCTACTTAGTTTCAAAATATTTGGCTGTTAGAATTGGAGGTGGTTCATTTCCTACTTACTTCAAAATATTTGGCAAGAATGAACATTGCATTGGTTAAATTGAAACGTTCTGTTACTATGTATTCATGTGCATCAAACTTGTACTTATATTGTACATTGTCTTGCGGCCTTGCAGGAAACCTGTGTTTGGGAATAAAATGGTCTTTGAGGCTCGAGATCATATGCAAAGTACTTTACTGCCGTCTTTCTTCCTTCTCCTGTTGCTGGTTTTCCATAGCCTAAGAGCTTTATAACAATGAGACAGTTGTGAAATGCTTCTTTGTTGAATCTGATGCAGTATTTGATTTGTGTTTGGACTTTTGTGGAATTTTCACTAGTATTCATTGACCCTCTACTTGAACAGAGTGATCGACTGTAATTTCTTTCTGTACCAATAAAAGCACTGAAATTGGTACCTGGACATTATTGTAGAATGCATCCTAGATGTGTTCCTAAGCAAACAAGGGCTTTGGTCTTGTGGTAACAACGACACTTGATGTGTGGGCTAGGTGCATGTTACCGGTTCAAATCCTACCACAGAAGAAAGCCTGTTAGTTACTGGCACTTTTTGTCTGCGGTATGTACAAGGCATGCCAAAGATATATGTGTACTTATTAGGGTTGATCTTTAGTCCGTTATTTTCAATTCAAACTTTTCGTAATGCAAACACAGTTTATTGGAGGAAGTAGGGTTAATCTTTAGTCCGTTCTTTTCCTTCTTTGGGCTAGTAGCTGTGGTAGTAATGCATTGGAGCACAAAAACTAGGGGTGTCAAAAGGGCGGGTTGGGCTGAAATTGGAGATATTAAAAGGGAAAAGTACATATATGCTCCATAGGAGCAAACTATTTACACCCAAATGCTCCCTTACAAAAAATGTCCTCCAAAATAATTACATTTAATACCCCGAAGCGGCCCAGCATTCTTTACCCGTTATATAAAAGGTACGCGACATTCTTTCAACCATTCAAAAAAGGAAAAAACTATTCCCTTTTCAAAATTCACTCTTTTCTCCAATTTTTATTCTTCACCAATTCAAATCAACCCTAATTCTCTCAAAATCTTCGATTTTCATCCTTTCCTACTTCAAATCAGCTCTAATTCTGCAACAATTTATCAATGGAGCAAATAACAATTCTTCTACAGCATAACGGAAGCTGAATTCAAAGTAACAATACATTACTACTCTTGTTGAGGCTTTTATTGATTGAATCTGCTACAAATTACGAAACTCTAGTAGTACAAATCTCAAATCAGCTCCAAATTATTGCTCGTACAACCATCGATATCCAATATGCAATTGCAGCTGGATTCCCGCCACTGAAGATACTTAATGACATGAGTGTTAAGGTCTACATCGAATTGAAGAAGAAGAAACCTGACATTACTTCTTATCCTTTAATATTCTCTTACGATCACACACCAGTTGAAATAGATATGCCAATCGAAATAGATATACCAATGCTTGATCGCCCAACAACATCAGCAAAAAAAAACAAAACTTCCTCACTTTTCCAGAAACAAACACATTTGTTCATGAGGAATTTCGTCCGAAAAATATAATTAGTGACATATCGAAGCAAGCAATAGAATATCATCAAATATATGTTGACAAATGCACACTTTCAAATGTTGTACGACAATGTTCAGTGCAGGAAGGTTTCCAATAACGAACAAAAAAATCATGCAAAAAAAGGTATGATACCTATACAACATATATGATACTTACATAGTATCATGAAGTAAATATACTGATAAATCCTTACTGAATAATACCATCACGGTATATATATACTCTGATGGCATATACTGGAATGGCACCATTAAGGAAAAATCAGACATTCGTGGGAAAAATTTAAAAATGTTGAATGATACCATCATAGTATATATATATACTCTAATGGTATCATAGTATAATTTATACTGTGATGATACCATATAGATCTCCACAAGTACTCTTATAACACACTGCTAAAATTCTTAGATGATACCAGGGGCGGAGCTACAGCCACTCAAGGGTGGTCAGTTGAACACCCTTCGCCGGAAAATTACACCGTGTATATAGGTCAAATTCTGTGTTTAAAGGATATATACTGAATATTGAACAACTTTGATATAAGACCTTCCTTTGACGTGATGGTTAAGCGTGTTCATTTCAACCTCACGGCTTCAGGTTCGAATCTGGCTAGTGTAGAATATTTTTTGTTCTATTTTTAGAGGCAGGCACTATCATTTTTGTATCAAACATAAGTACGACTATTTTAGTTAATTAAGTTTAGTTTATATAAAATTCTTAACTATTTATTATGTTTCTTAATATTAAAATTTTAGTCAATATAGAGTTATATAGATGAATAAATTATTTTAATTTTGAAATATGCTGTTATAAAGATAATAATTGTATTTATAATTTTATCCAACATAAAATGCATTTTCGAAGGGTAAAAAATCCGATCTCTCTCTCTCTCTCTCTCTCTCTCTCTATCTATCTATATATATATATATATATAATCGATAAATCTGTGTTATCTTTTTTACAAATGAATTTTTTTTTTTTGATTGTGTGATTTGTGTTTAGTATAAATCTAGACTCGTTTGTTCAACCAATATTTCACTTTATACAGAGTAATTCGTACATATTTTTATAGTAAAATTTATGCGCCAAAAAAAAATAATCGATTATTTGTATTTGATAGAAATAGATGTTGGGATCATGATGAAATCGCTAGATTAACACGATAACATCAAACTCACTAATTAAAAAAAATTATTCTTGAACACCCTTGATAGATTTTCTGGCTCCGCCACTGAATGATACAATATGATATTGGAATGGTAACAATCATGAAAAAATAGACATTCATGGGAAAAATCACAAAAATACTGAATGATATCATAGCAGTATATATATACTCTGATGGTAGCATACAAATGTAGATAAGTAGTCCATGGTACACTGCTAAAATTCTTACTGATACCATGTCAGTACCATATACTTTCATAGTAGCATTGAGGAAAAATCAGACATTCATGTGAAAAAATAAAAAATGATGAATGATACGAGCATAGTATATTTATACTCTGATGGTATCATTGACCATTCTACATCATTCACATGACATTCCTCAAATGATGAATGATACCACCACAATATATACATACACTGTCATAATATTATTAACAAACCACTATTACTTCACAAAAAATGACATCATTCAGTGCATTAACAAACCATTGGACTGCAGGTATACTGTTTTTTGTCTACATGACACATGCCATGTCTTAAAGCAAGAAGTATTCGAAAATCAAAATTCTTTCGAGTGACAAATTTCAATGATGTCCACACCTGTCCATAACATGAAAGAGCTTGTGCAGAGAGACATGCCATCACACTATTTGTTATCCATAGTATACAAGACAAACTGAATGATCCAAAAACAGTTTACACACCAACATATATACAAAGAGATTTCAAGAAAGCACATGATGTCAACTTGACCTACATGCAAGCATGGCGAGCAAAGGAAAAAACAATTGAATTGTTGAGAGGCAACCTAAAAGATTCATACCCACAATACCCACATATTTGTACATGTTAGAATACTCAAATCCAGGGACAGTTACAAGGTTAGACACTAAAGAAGATGGATCTTTCTTGTATCTTTTCATAGCATTAAATGCAGTAATTAAAGGATGGAGCTATTGCAAACCTATACTGGTGGTTGATGACACCTTTCTGAGAGCAACGTACAGAGGTACAATGCTCATAGCTGCCACACAAGATGGACAAGGTACCACATGCTCATACCCTGCTTCACTTTACTGCTTTGACACTATATGATACCCATAGAGTATATATATGCTAACATAGTATCATGATCTACTGCTTTAAAAAAAATTCACTGCAAAATATGTTTTTTTTCTCATTTATCCTAATAGTCTTGCTAACATTACGACACTTCACATAAGACAAATTATACCCATTGCTTATGAAATTGTTGATTCAGAAAACGACGCATCTTGGGAATGGTTCTTTTAACGTTTAAAAGAAATTTATCCACAACGGGATGGGATGTGCATACTATCTGATAGACATGAGAGTATAGCTAAGGGAGCCACCACTGTCTATCCAACTGTTCCTCATTGTGTGTGCATGTTCCACCTCTGGAAAAAAGTGAAGGGCAATATCAAAGATGTCTACTATGCACTGGCAAGAGCATACACTGTTCAGGAATTCAACAACCTAATTAAAGAATTAGATGCAATTAATTATAGGGTAAAACCTTACTTGCAAAATGTTAGATATCATAATGGGCCCGATCTCATTGCGCAACAAATCGAACAACATCAAACATTATAGAATCAGTAAATTCAGCAAACAGGCACGCAAGAGAGCTTTCAGTGTTAGATTTGCTTGATTTTATGACAAACATGGTACAAAAATGAAATTACGCAAATGGTACTACTGCCACATATGAAAAAACAATATTAACCAACAAGTATGAATCCTTTCTGAGTGATGCACAGAAAGAAGCACAAATGATGTTGGTAAGATACTTTTTGTAAATCTGTGTATTCTAAAACTTATTTACTGTTACAATTTCACTTACCTATTAACTTGTATGTTTTCCTATAAACACAAATACATGTTATCTCTTCAACTCAATTTGTGCATACAGTAACAGATCAGATGAAACACATTGTGTGTTTGCACGAAAAGACATGTACATGTCGAAAGTTTCAAATAGAGAAATACCCATGTGCACATGCAAAGGCAGTCTTAACAAAATTCCACCTCGGGAAATATACATATTGCTCCCCTTACTTCACTAGAGATTTCTTGATCAGAACATATGAGGCACCAGTTTATCCTCTACCAGACCAACGCATGTGTCAAATTCCTGATGACATATCTGCACGCAAGGTGCTGCCACAAATGCCAAAATTCCATCAGGAAGGCCAAAAAAACAGAGAGTAAAAGGAGGATTTGAACCACACTTCTCAGGTACCAAAATAACATGCAAGCGATGTGGAGGTCGAGGACACAACCGAAGATCTTGTAAAAGAATTCCAAAGAAAGACTGAAGTACTGTTTATTTTCATGTAGTAAAATATTACCAACGTATAAGTCTTCTACACTGAAAGACTGAAGTACTATTCAAGATTGAAGTACTGTTCATTTGATGTTTTCGCATATTCAAATTCAACCACAAGTTTTATATTGTTGCTATAAGTAATTGGTTTGTCATTTATGTATAGTATTCAATTTTTGCATTATCATTTATCTATAATGCACATCACAAACTGTGTATTATATTCAATCAGTCTTCAAAAATAATACATGATACCAAAACATTATATATATACTGGCATGGTATCATTGAGGAATGAACAAGATATTCATAAAAAAGGAACCACTCACTTATGTATGATATCATATCAGTATATATATATATATATATATATACTGTAATGATATCATTAAGGAATGACCAAGTCATTCATAAAGGAACCACACACTTATGCATGTTGCCATCACAGTATATGAATATACTGCTATGGTAGCATTAAGGTTTTCTTTATTCATTCATGTACAAGGAACTCATTCCTCAATGATATCAACACATTATATATACAATAGAATAGTATCATTCACTAATTAGCAATCCTTGAGGTGGGTGGGGGAGGGTACTTGTAATTTCTCAATGATATTATCACAGTATATCATATATCGTGATGGTATCATTAAGTATTGTTTCATATAATCACAAACACTCCTCATATAATGTATTATACCACCAAAGTATATGAATATACTATTGTGGTACCATAATAGTATATTCATATACTACAATGACATCATTAAAATTTCCTACAGACATTTATGTATAACCCACTCATTTCTCAATGATACCATCACAGTATCTCATATACTGTGATGGTATCACTAATGGTTTATTCAACCTTTAAGCCAAAAAATTATTCAACAATAACACAAATATAACTTTAAAAATTCTATCACATTTATACCATATAAAAATCAAAACATACAAGTCAAGTACCCATAATACATACAGTTCAAGAATATTTAAAAAGATAATAACTACATAGCACCACTTCAAACACTTAACTATGAATTTACATGTTTTTTCAGCTACTACAATGCAACATTCAAAAAAGTCCTAAGTCTTCCACTTTCTTCCACGATTTGGTTTACCTCACCTTCCAGGATTTTCAGAGTCACTGCATTTCCCATCAAGATGCTTCCTTCTACCATAGCCCCACAACAATGTGTCATACTTCAATCGTATCTCATCAATGTCCAAATTTTCAACAGGCACTACAAGATGCTCAATAAAGTACTCAGCAAAAGCCGCAACAAAAACACCACAGTAATAAAAATGATAAACAAAATAGAAAGAAATAAAGAACAAAATCAAAAAATAATTTAACATACGTATTTTTCTGTGTGGGCAGATTCTCCACCATAATAACATCGGGTGGATCTTGTAATTGATGACCTCGGTGAAGGCCATCTATCAATTCAATTTCCTTGTGTTTACTGTAGAACTCGATAGTCTCCAAAAATAATGACAACAACACAAATACGCCTTTATAACTTGATCAACAACACTCGCATATACCGGAGAACGTAAAGAATCATAAACAAAAAAGCACCTCTCATGAACTGAGAAACAACCCATAACCCAATGCCACCTATTACTACCCATGTGAATAGGGAACAACACATAATCAACCTTAGTCCATGGAGTGTTACAAAATAACCGAAATCCATACATATACTCCAAGATATCACTTGCTTTTGCCACAAGATTCCCCTAATCACCCTCAGATTCAATCTTTGTATACAACTTGATCATACATTGATTGAAGAAACAGTCTGTTGTTGTTATCTTTTTTGAAAATTGTCCATACTTTACCTTTTTTTTGAGATAATAGAAAATAACATCCAGGTGCTACAAAAAAAAAATGAAATCACTAATAAAACAGTCCTTAAAATATTATGATACCAAATTAGTATATATATACTAAAATGGTATCATTGAGGAGTGACCAACTGATTCATAAAAAGGCTACTTATTTATGCATGATACTTAACCAGTATATATATACTGAAATGGTATCATTGAGGAGTGACCAACTGATTCATAAAAGGGCCACTTATTTATGCATGATACCAAATCAGTATATATATACTGAAATGGTATCATTGAGTAATGACCAAGACATTCATAAAAGGACCCACTCACTTATGCATGATACCATTATAACATATACCATATACTAAAATACTATCATGATTAACTAATTTCAACACCCATACAAATACTACACAGACCGATTTATAAAAAAAAAACTTGTAACAAATTAAGAAAAATAGACAGTAAGTATATATACAAGATTAGATAGTGGTCTACCGGGGTAGTTTAAGGTGTGAAATCAAGTCTTTGATGAGATCGAACCCACTTCAAATTCAAAAACTGAATCAAGAAGGTCATCTTCTTTTGAATAAACAACAACAGTTTTCCTACTAGACATACAAAAACCACACGTTTGAAATGATTATATCAAAGACAAAAAAGAAAAATAAAACAAGAAAATACATACGATCTTTTCATCAATTTTGTATCAACAAAAACTAGAAGTCCATTTCAAGCACGGGGTCCAAGGGTGATGTAATACTTGACATCAACGGGGACCTCCCTTTGACACGCTTCGATACCGAGCCCAACTCACTAAGTCCCGATTCAGCAACAAATGGTGACTGGTGTGCTGGACCAGGACGTCTATTTCTCATTATCCGATCTGCTACAGGGGTCTTTTCATCATCACAGACCTCAACTACATTAGTGCCTTTTGGAATAGAAAACTCAGGAGGATTAAACTCTATAATATCATCAACTAGAGGCTCATTAGACACATTTTCAACAGACTCATCACCTTGTTCTTTAGCAGCTTGTTCTTTGGCAACTTGTTCTTTGACAGCTTTATTCCTATAATATTCGTCTTCCATGACAGCAAGTGCACACTCATTCACAGAAAAAAATAAATATCCAATTTGCAAATCCTCTACATGAATATTTATACTCTTAGGAGTACCCTCACTAACATTGACATCACCTTTCACTGTTTCACTACCCTCACCAATATTCACATAAGCTTTCACTGTTTAACTACCCTCACCAACATTCACATCTCCTTCCGCTGTTTCAATAGCCTTATCAAAATTGACATTTCTTTCCACTATTTTAGTACCCTCACCAATATTCACATCGCCTTTCACTGTATCACTCTTTTCACCACTCACATCAACTTCAAAAATCTTAGCACTGCTATTACCAGCATCTACAACAACTTTCAAAATCTCAGACTTCTCATTAGCCATACCAACTTCACAGACTGGAGGAGAACTGTCTTGAACAAAATTGTCCAAATCATCTGCACTATCATTGTCCAAATTTGTACCAGCACCATCCACAGGGGGATCTTGTTCATTCTCCTTTTTCCCCTAAAAAATGTGACAACAAATTTAAAACTCTATAATTGCATATTATAAAAAATGTAGCTGCTACATGATATCACCATAGTATATGATACTGTGATGATACCATACAGAGCTGCATAAATGCATGCTCTGACACAATATTAAAGAAACAACAGTAAAACAACAAAAACTTCATGCTACTAAAATAGTATCTGATACCAAAATAGTATACCATCACCTCTAGTTTTTTCGACAAATCACCAACAGTTTGAAGAATCTTTCCAAACTTTTCATGAACATGTCTTCTAAAATCCTCCAGCTCCTTCTTCAAGTCACCATCACTACATGCTCCATCACGAATATTTTTTCCTCCAACATCAGTCTTTGAAACTTGTGTGCAAAAAAGTCCTCATTGAATCTCTGACTTTGAGAAGAACCAGAACCAATTTCAAATTTTAACCCATCTAACTCTAATAAAACCTTTTTATTATCAGTTGGTGATATATTATTAACCTGCAAGTACATAATAAGTAAATTGCAACAAATATGAATTAAACAACAACTTATAACAGACACCAAAAAATACAGAAAATATCTGATCAGGTCGCAAGCTGAATATACGCAAACACACAAAGTCATGACCCAGTTGTTGTTCTATCCTCCAATTCATAATCCGAGGAATATCAGAACCTTTATGGTCAGCAAACCGATCATTCAAATCAGGACATCATTCGTAAAACCAAACTTGCAAAGCTAATGAAAATTCACCGTGTCTATAATATCCAGATTTTTTCCTAAACTTGTTCGTACACGCAGGAATGGTCGAGTTGAAAATATCAACACCCCATGCATAAGAGTTATAATCACCGCTTTCAACCAAGTCAAAATATGACATTTCAACTAGTTTGCTTTTAAGCGAGGCAAACAAAAATGTATACACAAAGAAGAGAATTCTCATTTTCACCGCGTCGGCATCAGATTTGAATTTGGTATTACGAAAGCAATAATCAAACTGTGCCAATGACACACTGGTTGAACCATTAAAGTAATTCTTCAACAATCTATTACCATCTTTAATCCTAATTGCTATATTACCGTTGCATCTTAAATCGATAACAACAACAAAGTCCCCTAACCTAAACCTCAGATGTGAACCATTAACCACAAAGTGCATGGTTTTCTTTTCTTCATCATGCACCTGCCTCAACAATATATTGTGTAACGCACGCCCCTGAATCATCATCGGTGGCAAATTCAAAAACGGATCGAAGCACGTTTGCTTAAACATGGCAAGTTGCTTCTTTGTTAACTTTGCAATCAAATCAGCAACAATAGAATAATTAATGCTAAATTCAATCTTTGGTTTATAATCTACATTCATTTCGACATAAAATTCACCTTTCTGCAAAAAAACGATGGGTAGACAATTTAGAAAACGAAAAACACCACCAAAACCAGCCTATCAAAAGCATACAAAACTATTATATGATACCACAGTAGGATATGATACTGCTGTGCTATCTTTCAGGAATAATGACATACTAGAAAATAACAACAGCACCAGAAAAAATATATTAAAAGCATACAAGACTACTATATGATAACAAAAAGGCATATGATACTATAAGAGTATCATTCAGTGACAATTATACATTAGAAAATAAAAAAAATAAAATCAAAAAGCATATTAAAAGCATACAAAACTACTCTATTTTCACAATTAAACATTCATGTAAAAAAGTCCCCAAAAAACTCATGACACCTTCCAAGACGGTTCAACACCAATATTTTCATCAGGGGTCTCAGGAAGTGTCTCACTTGCTATTTGTGGGAAAGAGTCACAAGCAAGATCAGGTGTATTGATTTTTCTTTTCTTATTCAATTGCTCATCCATTTTTGCCTTCCTTTTCCTTTTGGCATTCTCATCTTCAATTTTTTTAGGCAAATTTTCAACATCCACTTCTGTATTTGCAGGAACAGGGTTTGACTTACCCTGATTCAAATTCCCAACATTTGCTTCTCTATTTGCAGAAACAAAATTTGACTCACCCTAATTCAAATTCTCAACATCCGCTTCTCTATTTGCAAGAGCAGGGGTTGACGCAACCTGACTTTGATTTGGACTATCATCCAAATGCAAGGAGAAGCTCGGAGCAGACATTACTGGGGAAAATGACTCTTGTTCACCTACATCATCAAAAACACTAAAATCTTTAGGACGATGTTTCTTCTTTGCTACATGTTTCTGACCCATAGCAAAAAAATAAAACACAACCAACAAAAAAAACAAGCCAAAAAAATTCAAAATTATAATTGTAAATGAAAAAGTAATTTGTACAAAATACTTAAAAGAAATCACGAAAATGCCTACTCCGTAAAGAAGAAAACTACCAGAAGTTACAGTTTTTTTTCAATTTCAAATTGACTTGAAAAATGGAAGAAGTGAAAACCGTTGCAACGTGTAGCATTAAATAAGGAAGAATGAAAAATCGTGAAAATTGGGGCTTAACGGTACAAGCATTAAAGCTGCAAGAACGATAAGTGTTATTGGGCTTATAAAATTGGGCTTTAAAAAGAAGGGGGGGGGGGGGGCGGGGAGAGGGGCACAAGGTGTAAATATTTTGGGCCGCCTAGACATTATTAGAGTTAGTAAGGGAGGGGGTATGTGGGTGTAATTACTTTTATTTTTTGGTACAAAAAGTGTACCTTTCCCATATTAAAATGAGTTGAATTTTAAATTGGGTTGAGTCAGAACCAATTCAAATTTACTTTGGATTCAAATGGATTCAGCTAAAATGGACTAAAAATTGGATTGGGTCTTGACCCGCCTAATTTGACCCACTTAATCTAAAGAATATTAACATATTGATAAAGGAAAATTACTTGGGGAATTAATTATAAAATCAAAATTACTTAAAATACCACTGATTACTGATTCTAAGTTTACCAAAGCTACCTTACAGATAATACCAAAAATACCGAAAATAGTGTTTGTACGGTTGAATTTTTTTTCTCTGGTTTCTTATTTGATTTACTATTTTATTTTATCCCTAAATTAACGCAAATTATATAAGTTGTGCAGCATATATTTTTCCTCCTTCTACGTAAACTCCCTTCTCCATTACTTTAGTCTTCCTCCTTTTCCCCTCTTTTCTTTTTTTCTTTTCCTTGGAAAAATTTAATTTTTTAAATTGTGTTCAAAATATCTATTTATTAGTCTATCACAATGTGCAATTCTTCTTTCTAAACAAGAAAAATAACATCCTCTCCCCTGGGAAATCAATAAAATTACTCCATATTTTCATCCTTTCAAAATTTATACAATATTATTTTAATCATATATTTGGTATATTTTTTATACGTATGAAACATACACAAATATACTAATAAATACAATAATATAATAGAAAATGATTCATTAAGATGACATATATACTATTATTAAGTATTAAACTATAGTCATTTTACACTTTTATTATTAACATACATAATTAATTGTACGAAAATTCAATTCTTGTTTTAATATCAAGAACAAGAAGAACAAATAAAGAACAACAAGAGCAATATAGAAGACAAGAAGAACAAAATTATAAGGTAACTTTCTTTCAAGTGTATCAAACATCATCCTCAAGTCCTCTATTTATAGCATTACATTGAGGAACTTGAAAGGGTGTCATAAACATGACATTTAACTCAAGAGAATGTGGGGAAGGTTATGGGATTATGGAAGAATAAAGAAGAGGTGGTGGAGGTGTGGGAGTTACTACACTTAAAGGAGGAGTTACACATAGGTGTTATGGACCTTATGGTCATCCACAATTACTCTCATTTACAACACTCCCCCTTGGATGACCATTGACATAATACGTATTGTTTGCTGCCTCGTTAAAAACCTTGCCAGAAAAACCCATTGGGACAAAACCTAGGCTAAGGGAAAAAGAGTGCAGTGCGTACTTTACTCCCCCTGATTTAAACATCATTTCATTTCTCGAAGACGACGCATCCCAATCTTGAATACCAGCTTCTCAAATGTTGAGGTTGGTAATGCTTTAGTGAACAGATCAGCCAAATTATCGACCGAACGAATTTGTTAAACATCTATTTCACCTTTCTTCTCAAGATCATGAGTGAAAAAGAATTTTGGTGAAATGTGTTTTGTTCTATCTCCTTTAATGTAACCTCCCTTCAACTGAGCTATACATGCAACATTGTCTTCATACAATATAGTTGGAATATCCTTATTCAAAGGAAATCCACACATTTCCTGAATATGTTGAGTCATTGATCTTAACCAAACACACTCCCGACTTGCTTCATGAATGACAATAATTTCTGCATGATTTGAAGAAGTTGCAGCTAATGTTTGCTTCATTGAACGCCATGATATAGCTGTGCCTCCATATGTAAACAAATAGCCCATTTGAGACCGAGCCTTATGTGGATCAGACAAGTATCCTGCATCTGCATAGCCAATCATTTTTGACTTGGATTCATTTGAATAAAATAATCCCAAGTCAATGGTTCCCCGAAGATATCTGAATATATGTTTGACACCATTCCAATGTCTTTTTGTTGGGGAAGAGCTGAATCTTGCCAATAAACTTATTGCAAAACAAATATCTGGTCTAGTTTTATTGGCAAGATACATTAGTGCCCCGATTGCACTAAGATATGGAGTTTCATCACCAAGAAGCTCTTCATCATTTTCTTGAGGTCGAAATGGATCTTTATTTATGTCAAGCGATCTCACAACCATTGGGGTACTCAACGGATGTAATTTATCCATGTAAAATCGTTTTAAAATCTTTTCAGTATATGTTGATTGATGGACAAAAATTCCTTTTGTCAAATGCTCAATCTGTAGGCCAAGACAAAATTTAGTCTTTCCCAGATCTTTCATTTCAAATTCTTTCTTCAAACACTCAACAATTTTTGAAAGCTCTTTAGGAGTGCCAATGATATTCAAGTCATCAACATACACTACTATTATAGCAAATTCAGATCCAGATCTTCTTATAAAAACACAAGGGCAAATAGGTTCATTTTTGTACCCTTCCTTTAGCAAATATTCGCTAAGACGATTGTACCACATCCGCCCTGATTGTTTCAATCCGTATAAGGATTTCTAAAGCTTTATTGAACAAGTTTCTTGCGAACTTTTATATGCTTCAGACACTTTGAATGTTTCTGGGATTTTCATAAAAATTTCGCTGTCCAATGAGCCATACAAATATGCCGTGACAACATCCATTAGGCGCATATCAAGCTTTTCATGAACTGCCAGATTTATTACGTACCTGAAGGTAATTCCATCCACCACAGGAGAATATGTCTCCGCATAGTCAATGCCAGGTCTTTGCGAAAAACCTTGTGCCACAAGTCGTGCTTTATATCTTACGACTTCACCTTTTTCATTTCGTTTTCGCACAAAAACCCATTTGTACCCCACTGGCTTGACACCTTCAGGTGTTCGGATTATTGGTCCGAAAACTTCATGTTTTTCAAGTGAAGTCAATTCCGCTTGAATTGCATCCTTCCATTTTAACCAATCATTTCTCTGTCTACATTCATTGACAGATTTTGGTTCCAAATCCTCATCTTGTTGCATTATTTCAGTAGCAACATTGTAAGCAAAAATATTATAAACCACAATATTATTTCGGTTCCACCTTTTTCTCGTCGAGACATAACTTATTGAGATTTCTTCATTCACATTATTTTCAGGTATTTGAACCTCCTCGGTGGTCTTATCATTTATTATGTCTTGAGGCTCTTTTTGAGCAATTGCCACCATATCATGATCATTTTGATCATTTATTCCTTTTCTTTTTCGAGGATTTTTATCCTTGGAACCAATTGGTCTACCACGTTTTAAACGTGGCCTAGATTCATTTGCATTAACACTTTGTCCTACTGGGACATCAACTCGAACTGGAGCATTTGCAGCTGGAATATAAGATTTAGTAACCCTTGGAAGGTTAGTAAATGCATCTGGCAGTTGATTTGCAACATTTTGCAAATAAATCATCTTTTGAACTTCTTGCTCACATAGATTTGTTCGAGGATCTAAATGAGATAGTGATAATGCATTCCAATCTATCTTCTTATCCAACTGCTTATGTTCTTCCCCTAATGTTGGGTATACTGATTCATTAAAATGACAATCAACAAACCTTGCCGTAAATAAATCTCCAGTCATAGGTTCCAAATATTTTATAATAGATGGAGACTCATACCCAACATATATTCCCAGCCTTCTTTGGGGACCCATCTTTATGCGTTGTGGTGGAGCAATTGGAACATATACCGCACACCCAAAACTTCTGAGATGAGAAATATTTGGCTCCTGACCAAAAGCCAATTGTAATGGGGAGAATTCATGATAACTGGTTGGCCTTATGCGCACCAGTGCTGCTGCATGCAAAATAGCATGCCCCCATATTGAAATAGGAAGTTTTGTCCTCATTAACATTGGTCTAGCTATTAATTGAAGGCGTTTAATCAATGATTCTGCTAGACCATTTTGAGTATGAACATGAGCAACCGGATGTTCAACTTTTATCCCAGTAGACATACAATAAACATTAAAGGACTGAGATGTAAACTCACCAGCATTATCAAGACAGATAGTCTTTATTGCATAATCTGGAAATTGTGCTTTTAACCTTATTATTTGAGCCAACAATCTCGCAAAAGCTATATTACGAGTTGATAATAAGCACACATGTGACCATCTTGTAGATGCATCTATCAAGACCATATAATATTTAAAAGGTCCACATGAAGGATGAATTGGTCCACATATATCACCCTGTATACGTTCCAGAAATGCAGGGGATTCAACCCCAACCTTAGTTGCTGATGGTTTAATAACCAACTTTCCCTGAGAACAAGCAGCACAAGAGAATTTTTTTGATTGAAGAATATTTTGATTCTTTAAATTATGCCCATGCGAATTCTCAATAATTTTGCGCATCATATTAAAATCGGGATGACCCAACCGGTCATGCCAAATGATAAAATCATTGAAACCTGTAAACCTTTTATTTACTACGACATGTGATTCAACCATACCAATTCTTGTATGGTATAACCCAGAAGAAAGTGCGGGTAAATTTTCTTGCACAAACTTTTTTTCTGATTTTATTGTAGTAATATAAAGGTATTCAACATTTCCTTCGTTTGCAGTCTCAATGTGATAGCCATTTTGCCGAATAACTTTGAAACTTAACAAGTTTCTTTGAGACTTACTACAATATAATGCATTATCAATGGCCAATATTGTTCCTCCCGGTAGTAATAAGGTTGCTCTTCCAGAGCCCTCAATTAATTTTGTACTACCGGATATTGTACTAACATAGGCCCTTTTCATAATCAAATTAGAGAAATATTTTGTTTCTCTTAATATAGTGTGAGTTGTAGCACTATCAAGAAGACACATATCTCCATTACTCATCTTGGATCCAATTGAAGATTGGGAAAATTTTATTTATCTTCATAAAAGAAAAATACATCATAAGAAATGTGAAATCTAATCAACCTTGCAAGAACACTTAAATACTTTTTTTTCTGAAAATAAAAACAACATAAGGGAAAACTAGATAATAATTAAAAAAAAAAAAAACATAATTTATTTCCCCAATAAATTGATCAAACTTCAGTTTTGATCTCCAGAAAAATCTTCATCTTCCAAATGAGTAATATCATCAAGACCATCAAAATCATCATCTTTCAAAACCAAATTTGCCTCGGCATCATCATCATATTTTTGTGAAGGTCCTACCTCAACATCATTTTCAAAAGTCAAGTGTGACTCCATTCGGACATTAGAAGAGACACCACCCTTATTTTCTTTTCTTTTGAAAGAATTTTGATAAAGCCTAGCAAAATGCTCATGTGCCCGGCATTCATTCTTCCAATGACCTTTCATGCCACAACGATGACAAACACCTCTTGAAGGATTGTTTTGAGAACTCATTTGGTTCTCCCTCTTATAGGTACCACCACCACGACGATTATTATATCGTCCCCTGCCATTGCCACGTCCACGCACATTATTTTGATCCCGATTTTGCCTTCTTTCAGGCTGGCCATGTACTTCTGCCTCATTTGCTTCCGGTAATGGAGCTGCTCCAGTGGGACGAGATTCATGATTTTTCATTAAAAGGGCATTATGTTGCTCAGCCACCAGAAGGCATGAGATCAATTCAAAATATTTTTGAAAGCCCTTTTCACGATATTGCTGCTGCAATATCACATTTGAGGCATGAAAAGTAGTAAGTGTCTTTTCCATCATATCCTCATCATTAATAGTTTCCCCACGTAATTTTAATTGGGAAGCAATCCTGAATACAACAAAATTATATTCAACTACGGTTTTAAAATCTTGAAACCGTAAGTGCATCCACTCGTAACGAGCTCTTGGCAATACCGTGGCCTTTAGGTGGTCATACCTTCCCTTTAAATCAGTCCACAGTTCAAGTGGATCTTTCACTGTCAAGTATTCAACCTTCAATCCTTCATCCAGATGATGCCGAAGGAAAATCATAGACTTGGCCTTATCCTGACTCGACGCTGCATTATCTTGGGTAATGGTAGCATCAAGACCTTTAGCAGCTAGGTGGATTTCAGCGTCGAGAACCCATGACAGGTAATTTTTTCCGGAGATATCAAGTGCCACAAATTCAAGTTTTGATAAATTTGACATGATGAAAACTATCATAAAAAATAATTTAGTTAGATAAAAATACAATAACATAATCTGAAAAACAGTAGCTTTTTTTTTTATTATCGCAATGAACAATTGACAAAAGGCATATTGAATAATAACCATTGTACGGTTATTAACAAAAACATATTATGTGGTACACAAGTTCGTGTTTTTAATTAAACATATATGTAAAAATGTCTAACACAATAAATTGTAAATTAAGCAACAATAGCGATTTTAAATCATGTTAAATAAACATGAACTGCACAGTTGATGTAAAACATTTGACAAAGTTACATAATACATTAGTTTGCATTAAACAACAGAAACTTATGGTATATATTTGTATTTAGAATCCGAAGATAAACATAATTTTTATATTATAGTAGCATACCTTGTAAGAAACTTCGTGCTGATAACGTGTTTTAATATCAAGAACAAGAAGAACAAATAAAGAACAACAAGAGCAATATAGAAGACAAGAAGAACAATATTATAAGGTAACTTTCTTTCAAGTGTATCAAACATCATCCTCAAGTCCTCTATTTATAGCATTACATTGAGGAACTTGAAGGAGTGTCATAAACATGACATTTAACTCGAGAATGTGGGGAAGGTTATGGGATTATGGAAGAATAAAGAAGAGGTGGTGGAGGTGTGGGAGTTACTACACTTAAAGGAGGAGTTACACATAGGTGTTATGGACCTTATGGTCATCCACAATTACTCTCATTTACAACAATTCTCATACAAATATATTACTAAATACATTATGGTGAGATCTAATACATTAAACATACAAATACATTATAGTGAGATCTAATACAAATAAAGTTTTTTTTTTTAAAAAAAAAAAAATCTTTCTTTTTTGGAAAGGGTGGGGGTAAGAGTATTTCAGGTGGTATTAGGATCGTGGGATGGAGCTGTGTGTGTTTGGGATGAGAAAAAAAACATTCACAAAGAGTTTTTTAAAAAATAAAAAAGGTTAATCTTTTTTTTTTAGAGGGTTTGGGGGGGGGGGGGATGTTAGGGATGATAAAAAGCATTTAATTTTTTATTTTTTAAAAATAATTTTTTTGGTGCGGGTAGGGTAGTGGTAGGAGGGTGGGGTTGGGCTAAGAAAAGAATTTTTAAAAAAGTTTTATAAATAATTTTAGTTGTCACTTGTTTTCTCCAATGAAAATCATTTTTTTTATTAAATGGGTTGAAGTGGAGATCGAATTAGGCTCAGTTGAAGATATTTGGCTTAATGGGTTGAGATTGAACCCAATTATAAATTATCTTGAGTCCAACCAATAAATATTGGATTGGGCGGGTTCACTTAATTTGGGCTCACTTTGACACCTCCAACAAAAACCAACCTGGGATGCTGATTAGAAAATCATCAAGGGATGTTAACCGTACTTCTGGAAAGGCCTTCCCGAAAGAAATCGACTCTTGGTAATAATTTTATGTGTTCTCAAGACTTGTAAGCTAAGATTTGAGAGGGTCAAATTTAATATACTTGTCTAGTAAGTTCGCATTAACAATTCATCACCCAGATTTAGAACTTAAGAATTGATTACTTTCTAATAATCTTGTAGGTGTAAGAGTTAAAAAAGAAGAGTAGTTTTTCAATGTGTGACCTCCGTTGGAATTTGAAACCAAAAGAATCTAGAGGAAATGCTTGTCTAAAGCATCCATCTAATGCATGAAAGCATAAGAGACTCACAGGCCTTAACAAAGAACTGGAAACATCCTCCTTAGCGAGTAACAGGAGAATAACATGTGAGTTCGAAGCCTAAAAGGCCACATTTTGAAACAAAAATTTCAAATAAGCCACTTAATTTTAAAATTTACCAAAACGGACAAAGTTGAACTATAAACAATTATTCCTGTCGCCCATGGTCTTGTACATCTCTTATACAAGACAAATGAATGAGGAGCAAGTTATTCATTTTGGTAAAATGAAGCAGAGAGGACAAGAACAAACATCCAGCAACAAATATGGATTTTACTCCCTTCTTATACTTATCATCATGATAGAGATACTTGAAGCACTATCACGATTCAAAGTTGGGACCGTGATAGTACCTTCCTACCTTCCACGATAGGTAAGCCTAAATCCATCCCAATGCAGACACTGAGTTAAATTAATAGGGGAAGAAATAAAATAACTAAAAATCCAAAATAAATACAAACGGTCAGAATGAAAGAACATAAAATCTGACAACATTCTCAAGTTTGGAAGTCACAGAACAAGCCTTTCAATCATCAAAAAGTACAAAGAAAGGTCCAACTATGTCTAAATGTGAAAGAGTACATAAGACTAGGATAAGATAGAGAATCTATGTATTGCTGGGGCCAATAGCTACTACCTCAGAGTCTCCAGAAAAAATCACCAACACTGCACTGCTCAATGATCGAGGACCACTGGCTCAGTACTTGCATATAAGGTGCAGAAAAGAAAAAGCAAGGGTGAGTACATAACACTCGTACTCAGCATCATTAACACCAACCCTCCAATACAACCATAAACATGCACTCAGCAAAACCACACCTAGTCTAACAGATAGCAATAAGGATAGAACAATAGCACAATTCCAATCCACACTTTCCCAACTCAGCACAATAATAACAACCAATCAATCAAGATAATCAATCACAACAAAATCAATCATGTACAATGTGATGAGATGAATGCAATATGATGTAATGTATGACAGTATACACCCGATGATATGTCTGGCTAGCTGGGACTAGGGCTGTGCAAATTTTGGGTCAAACCAATAACCCGAACCAATAATTTAGTTATCAGATTAATGGTTTGGATTATTGATTAATCGAGTCGGGTGTCGGTTTAATTACAGTTCTTATTGGTTTATTGGGTCAGAGCTCGGTTGGGCCATGGGTTTAATCGGTTAAATCGATAAATCGATAATATCGGTGCTTTACTTATACCTTCAGTATCTTTTAATTGATAAAGAGTAAAAGACCCATAGGCCATTACCCATTTCTCAAAGGCCCAAGTGCAGTACTTATTACACTTCTCTCTCAAACTCAAAGCTGCGCTCAAAGGGTTTCTCATCTTCTCTGCGATTCCAACCTTCCAACTGATAATTTCACTGCTCTCAAATTGTGTCTCATCTTCTTTCATGAGGTATTTTTGGGCTATGTAAAATACATTTAAGTTGTGTTACATCAATGGGACAATTGTAATTTAATTATCATAGTGAATATCCAGTTGAAGAGGAGAATTATATGGTTGCCCGGATTCTTGAAAGTTCTTGAAACTTAATGGTATGTGTATTGTTGTAACACAACTTAAATATGTGCCCAGATTTTCTAACCCGTGTGTGTACTGTACACATTTTTCGTGTGAAATGTTAATGGGCAACCCGATAATCGAACCGCTAATGATCAAAAATTGATAATCCGATAACCTATTAACCGATATCTTAATGATTCTTTAACGGTTTAGCATGTATACAAATCGATAATGACTAAGTAAAGCCGATAACTTTCACAATCGAACCGAACCGACCAATACGCAAGGACTTGTTAGGTCCATATACCCACCCGGAATAATTTTTTCGTCAGGCATGCAAATCAATTATTTCGCCCGGAATCATTTTCCATCGGGTTACCTGGAACAATTTTCTGCATGCAAGTCAAAATCAGTAAAATCCACCCGGAACACTTTCCCAATGGGCATGCAAGTTATAAATCAATAAAATCCGTCTAGAACACTTTTTTATCGGACATGCAAGTTGTAAATCAATAAAATTCACCCGAAACACTTTTTCATTGGACATGCAAGGCATTTCAAATCAATCTTTTCTCAAAATATCAATTTCACATTGCTGTGATATAAATATGATCGAGTATGCATGAAACAAGATAATAAGAAACAACACAATATCTCAAATCTAGGCTCACAAGGCCATACTCAACTCAACAACACTGGCTACAAACCCAAAGTTCATCTTCAAATCTCGTTCATAAAGGGATATTCCATCAACATCAACACCTATCAAGTTCAATATATAACCATTAATCCACTTTTCACAACACAATCCAACAATCAAGAATAGAGAATTATCCAAATAAGTCATTAAATTCAAATTTTAGCCCTTTACAATGCACCGATACCCACATAGATGCTCATCACCTCATCTATATGGGAACCCCATTCTTATTACTCCCAATACTAGCAATTAATACATTAGCACTTTAAAAAAGAGTTAAAGAAAGTCTCAACTTGTCTTAAGGAAGTCGAAGAATGAAACCAAAGCTTTGCCCTTTTGAATTACCTAGTCCAATCTATTCAAATATAGATTCTACATAAGAATACGAAACTAAAGACACTTAAAAATTGAGTCTAAAAAATCAATCTCAAACCCACAAGAAAAAAATTGAAATTTTATTGAAATCCATAACTCCAGAAGTGTAAATCTGAAATTTTATTGAAAACGAAGTTAAAATTAATCTTGAAATCATTAAAATATCATTTCTTTACTGTACCTGGAAACCATGTTCAAACGCGGTATAAAAATAAGAAAACGATAGATAAATCAATATATATATGTCTCCTAAATTCAGTTCCATAATCCTTATCAAACTCTCCATCCATTCCTATCACCCATGTTTTTCATCATCATCGAGCACACACTCACTTTGTTTCTCAATTTACTCTCAAGCAAATTTCATTAAGGTATGGGCTTGAGATTGGAGTTGTTGTTGGTAATTGCTAGAACTAGGGTTTAACTTTGTATGCTAAATGAATAGTAGTAATTGAGTAAATTGATCTATATTGCTTAGTTGTGCATATGGTATGTAAACACTCTGGGAATGATTGAAAATTTTATTTGGTCATGAATGAATTAGCTTGGATATTGGATTAAATGTATTGAAGTTTGCTTGAATTTGCCCATTGTTGGTTTGGGTGTTCATACCCATTGAGTCGGCGGGCATTACGATCCAAAATTTGCCGCCAAAATGAAATAAGGGTTGTTTTGCCTGCCCAACTCCCGAACAATCTTGATGGTTGATAATACGGGTGAATTCGGAGTAACCTCAAGTGCATTAAATGTGAAAACGGGAGGATATGCAAAATTTGCGATTTTAATGATTGTACTTGATGTTTGGATTACTATATGTGTTTTGAAACTTGATAATTTCACTCTATGCTGAGACTTCCAACCCTTGTAAGCACTTTCACTGGTCGTAACCTTAACATAGAATGAAAATAACAAGTTTCAAACCGAAAAGTTTGAAAAAGGGCCAAGAACGGGAAGTACGATTAACTTTACGACTCGTGGTCTCAATTCACAAGTAGTGGTATCAATCGTAGTTCCTAGTTCAAAGTGTCAAGTTTCTATTTAGGGACCACGAACAACATTATGACTCGTACTTTCAGTTCACGAGTCGTGATGGTAGTTGTGGTAACCTGGTGGTAAACTTCACTTTTTGGACTCTGATTCACGAGTCATTTTACGAGTCGTGGTCTCATTCCATGAGTCGTAGTCTGAATCGTACTGAGTGAGGTTATAAAATAGGTTTCTGGACTCTAGTTCACGATTCAGTTATGATTCATGAACTCAAACCACGATTCGTGAACCTCTGCATAGTCTGAGTTTTTAAATTTAGTTTTGTTTTTCATTTTTTTTGTTTTTGGCTCTAATCTTTTCACCTGTAGGTACAATGCCTCCCAAGAACTATACCAACTGAGGTGGAAGAAGTGCACCAGCCAAGCGGGATCAGCCCCAAGATATGCTCCTCCGTTTACAGGATAAGCCTAGTGATTCTGAGCAGCCACAGAGCCTCGCACCACGAGGCACCGTGCTAGAGAACAACAAGAAGCTCAGACACAAGCAGCTTCTCCCCTGTTTAAAGAGGGAGAAGTCTCATTAGGGTCGGCTACTAGCAGTGAGTCTGAGTTTGGTGAATCAGGATCCGAAAGTGGAACTCACGATGAGAGTTTAAGGGCCCAATATACCTCTTCCGAAAGAAGGAGACAAGCAGAGATAAAGGGGCAAATCAGCCAAGCACAGAGAAGATGTTCAGTGGTAGATTTTGAGCATGTGGGCTATCTATCCGCGAGCCTTGGCCCCCACCAAAAAGGGAAATTTGAAAAGGAGCATCTACGAAGAGCCAAGAATTCGAACTGCCGGTTTAGTTAGCTGCCTAAAATCAAGGCGTTATTCGATCAATATCAGCTCGGTTGGATGGGAGTGGCTCCGGGCCAGTACAACCCAAGAATGGTGCATGTGTTTTACATTGCTTATGCAGCCATATTAAAGAATCAAAACTAGCTACAGTGCAAGTCAGGGCAAGCAGGTAGATATTTTTGAGTGCACCATTCAGCGCTTCTTATTTGGTCCCAGATTTCAAGCCCCAATGGATATTGTTGAGTATGAGAATCGGGTGCATGCACTGAAAGATCCAAAAAAAGATAGAACCTGGGAGAAGAAAAATCAGTTCAAGTGGATTGCCAACAGTACAGTTGAGAAGGAGGAGGCTGACTGGGTGGCTGAGGGGTTCGATCACAAAGGTGTCCTTGAATTTTTCCGCCAAGTTCTGGTGGTCCATTGTGCGGCACAGGCTGGGTCCAACAAGCAATGACAATATGCTTACTCTTGACCGAGCAGTCTTAGTGGCTAGTATCATGCCCAGGTATGCCTTAAACATACCATGGTATATTGCAGAGGAGATTTAGGAGCCAGCACTTAGGGAAAGCACCAGTATCCCATTCCCATGCCTTGTCTTTTCTCTATGTGGTGAGTCTTCAGTTCCGATCTTTTCAGAGGTTCATCAGATTGTGGAGGTGACAAGCAGTGGCGGAGCCAGAATTTTTAATAAGGGGGTTCAAAATCGAAATAAGTAAGCACACGAACTAGCAGAAGGGGGTTCAACATCAACTATATATACATAAAATATAATTTTAACCATGTATAAATAGTATAATTTTCCACCGAAGGGGGTTCGAATGAACCGCCTAACCATAAGGTGGCTCCGCCACTGGTGACAAGTATACAGGACATCCGTCTGATTTGTGATGATGTGAATCCGATCGCACGGATGAGGGCTCAGCCTTTGAGTTCTTCAGGAGCAACGTTATTTGAGGATGTGATAGAGAGGAGGATGAGCAGGTTGATACCCCTACTCCTATTGAGCATGTTAATAGGACAGTGACGGAGCCGTTGATTGATAATGAGACTTCAGCCATTGAGGCTGAGACTACTTTAGCTCCCATTATTGCTACATCTCCCACCACTGCCACAGCTCCCACAGTTCCACGTCTGCCGGTTTCCACTGCTGTGGTCAGGGTCTTTAAGGACTTCCTAAAGGACCTGGCAAAGCCGACAACTCACATAGAGAAGCAGTTGGAGCAATTGATGAAACAGCTGAAACTATGGGTTAAGTCTGCTATGAGGCTTCTGAGGTTAGCCTTAGAGATTCACTTGCTCAATGCGTGCAGGACTTGCATAGCCGCATGGATGGTTTTGAAGAGAAGATGAATGCGAGGTTGACGATGCTGCAGGTCCCCGAGAGGGAGAAGTTGTTTTATGAGCTCGCTCAGCTACGGGCTAAGGTTGTAGTGTTGTATATGTGACACACCCTGGTTATTCAGGATCCTATGACCACGATCGAAGAGGAGCTAGAGGATCCACCTAGTTCTATGACCTGTTTGCGGATGATGAGCCCTCTGCAGATAAAGGGAAGAGAAAGAGGACCGAGGATGAGATAGATGAGAGCAACCCACAGAGAGCGCTCCATGGTACCCAACAGGTCTCCCAAGAGGAGGCTAGACAATGAGAGGAGGATGCTCTCGCTCGAGTTAGAGGGGCGTCTACTAGTGCGGCACCTATGAGTTGCCAATGTTTCTAGAGGCTAAGGCCTTTCGGTCGAGCCTCAACCTTTGAGTGTGCCGACTACCGACACTGTGGTTGTTACTGAGGAGGTTTTTACCACCAGGGGCACAACTGCGACCCCCACAGACACTTCGACACCAGACCAGCGCGCCTAGGGCGCCACAGCTAAGTCCTACTTCCTTTGTTTTACATTATTTTCTGTCGGAGTTCCATTCCAAGTTCATCTTCATCAAATGTTGACTTTAGTCAACTGTATCAAATTTCCCAGCTCGCCTAGGGTGCCACAACTAAGTCCTACTTCCTTTGTTTACATTATTTTCTGTCGGAGTTGCATTCCAAGTTCATCTTCATCAAATGTTGACTTTAGTCAACCGTATCAAATTTCCAACCTTTCAAAGTGAAAAAACTTGCATAACTCCAATCTAACCACCTCAGGAACCATGGCAACCACATCCGCATACCATAAACACAATAAAGCAAAAATGAGAAGGGGCAAAATAGTCAAACTACATAGAAAATAAAAAACAATCATGATTGTTGTTACAAAAGCAAATATTGAAGGTATTTTTAGACTAAAAGATGAAAGAAGGATAAGGATATTCGTGAACTATTTTTTATTTTTTAAAAGTATATTTGTCTCTTTTTCGTTCAAAATGTAGAGCATTAAATATCACACGCTATCCTAAATCATGATAATCTTTCAACAGATTTATAAGATCTTCAAAACAAATTCTCGAGTAGTTCTTAAACAAAAATTTCCCAAACAATATCTGAATAATCTTATAACTTCCCATTTAAGACTTTGTATTGAACTTCAGTACTCTTTATCCTTCGTTACGTTTCAACTTTTTCACATCATTTTTCTCCACTTTTGAATCCACCAAAAAGATGAGTACCTATATTAGAGGATCTATCAGAGAAGGTGCAGAAAAAGTGAATGTATTCGCATCTGTGATTGAATTCTCTAAGCAAGTTGATGATGATATTCGCAATCACGTTTTCCTCCCGACTCGACAACAAAAAGTCTTGGCATTGAAGGAACGAGCAGATCTTGCTATTCAAGACCTTGATGCAATTCCTGATGGTAAAATCTTTTAGCCTCATAATTGAATTCTTAGAAGAACGCTTTAAATTTCAAGTTTCAAAATGTGTTAAAGTATTCACGCACATTGACTTTTGACAAAAATGTTTCAATAGTCATAACTAATACGATTAGTCTATAGTGTTTTAAATTTATTTTTGTGGTTTGAGTCATGCTTTATATCAAGTAGAAAAAGGTAATCGTGATTTGAATTACATTTTATATTGAGAAGAAAAGAGGCATCGAAAGAGAACAAAATAATATTAACACGATTAGTCTCCAGTGTTTTGGATGTGTTTTTGTGATCTGGATCATGTTTTTACATTGAGTAGGAAAGAGACAATCAAAAGAGGACCAAGCAATGTATTTGTACTTGAGAGGAAAACTACTAAATGTTTCTCCTGGTTATAATCAAGAAGCAGAGCAACATCTGACGAATGCTGTGAGTAAAAAATGAATTTCATATTTCTTTGTCTAATTTATTTATTGATTGTTGATTTTTTCTTTCCAGCTTAAGTTGAAAAATGATATGGTGGATGCATGGATATGCTTAGGAACTTGCATTTGGAGTAGAGGAGATCTAGATAAAGCCAAAAGTTGCTATAAATTTGGCCTTGAACTGGTGATTTTATGCTGCTTCTTGTATTTTAGAATTTTGTACTGATGAATTTACTTTCAAATTTTTTTGATTAATACATTTGTACTTGGTGTTCAGGATCCAAATAATAAGGTGCTATTATGTCAATTATCAATGCTTGAAAGAAGGTTGTGCCTCGATGAAACAGGTGAAGCTTTGTCCTTATTAGTGACTGTTCTTTTTGTACTTTATGCATACATGTTAAATCTATCATTCAATTAATAACCTTAGGAGTTTCTTGCCTTTTGAATTTTGAATTTTAATTATGGGGTTAAAGCTGTAAGAATCTATAAATAATTATACTCATATTTTTTCTTAGTGCCCATATCAATATCTGATTTTATTCTACTTTTCAGATATTGAAAATGCAGAGAAAATCATTAGGGAAAGTATCAAACATGCCAAGGACGCAATCCGTCAGGATATCCATGATGGATTATCATGGTGTAAGCTTGAATTTTGTATTTTTTGTTAGTCATACTTAGACTACCTGTACTTATCTTAGATCATTTTATAGTTTAGAGATATTAATGAACTTTTGTAGAAGATTGGAAAAATGAAATAACTGAATCTAAAAAATTGGAGCCTGACTCATTAACTAGCATACATGTTATATATGAACATAAAATGATTTATCAATTTTTGGCACTCAAACTTAGGATAAGAGTCTCACATCGAGAACATACATGAGAGATGTTGGGTATTTAGATAGCAGGCCTTATATCCTAGTGACGCATTTTAAATTCGTGTGGGTCTAGTTTAGAGTGAACAATATCACTAGCAAGTTGGACATTACGGATGATACCAGAGCCACTTCTATGTTATCCTTGTTTATGGCGGGTCAGAAAGTCTAGGCAAATTTTATGCAGTAGAAAAAACCTCAGCGAGGATGCTGAGTCCACAAGAAGGGATGTATGTGACCCGCTAGCTTTAGATAAGAGTCCTACATCGCAAAATACAGGAGATATGCTAGGTATATAATTAAGTGGGCTTTACACCTAAGTGACGCATTTTAAAGCCTTACGGATTTAGGCTCAGAGTGGATAATATCAGTAACAGACTGGACCATTACAAATTTATTACAAATTGCAACCACATTTCTCTTGGAAGACTCAATTATTGCAGTATTCTTTATTGTCAGATTTACAAATCATAAATCAATTATTCTTTATCAAATTAAAATTTTGTTTGATCCAAACTTAGATTTTTTTATTAATATTTCATTCTTGTTGGCAGATTTCTTAGGAAATGCATATCTCACTATCTATTTTCTGACTGGAACTTGGGATTATAAAATACTTTCTGAGACATACAAAGCATACAAGAATGCTGTGAGTATTCTTCTTGTCAATTTACCTTCGGATAAAGCTTCTCCATAGTATTCCTACTTGACAATTTTCTTCTTATCATTTTTCCAATGGACTTCAGAATTATTTATACCTTTGTTAAATATACCTTCTTTAATTTTGTACTTTTGTTTTAGGAGAAAGATGAAAAGATGAACTGCAGTGTTGAATTGTGTTACAACAGTTCGATGGTAAGACTATATATCAATTTCTATTCTGAATTATTCTAGCACATAACTTCCTCAAAGAAAGTAATAAATTTTTTTCATGATTTGGTGGAACTAATTGACACTACATAAAAATAAATATCGAGCTAAATATAATTTTTTTTATGGAGCTTTTATGTGCTTGAATTAGAATTCTACTTTTGCAGCTTGAGCATGTTTATGCTTAGTTATGAAAAATCTAGAGTCTATTAAAAGAAGTATTTATTTTCTTCATTGTGACATTTCATGTCTGCTTGTATTCTTATTTTTACTTCTCTTTTTCAAAATATCAAGTGCTATGTTTTTTGATTCTTGACTTGATTCGCAGACATACAAGCTTCAAGAGGACTATTTGATGGCCCTCATCGGATTTGAAAGTGTGAGATTAGTATATCCTAGTCTTAAATCTCTAGAGCAGATCTTGAATTTGTGTGCTGTTCTTGATGATATAGACTCGTTGCTAAAGGTAAGATTATTTAGTCGTGGCCACTTTTGATAAAATTATTTTCCCTCATATTTTATTTGAGAAGCAACTAATGATTTGCAGCCATATTTAATATCTAACACTCCTGTGGCCTTTAAGATCATCTATTATGCATGAAATTACTGAGAATATATTTGAATAACTTGATCCTATCTTTCAGAAAATGAATAATGCCAAGCGGATTTCTTCTCCAATATCACCCCTTCCTTCTATTGATTCCCTAGCATCATCTCTTGCTTCTGTTGAATGTAAGTTTTAGATACAATTAAAATATTTTTTATGAAAACATATGATATTGAATTAAACTTGTAAATCATAAATTACGCAAAAAAAAAACTTTTTGTAGTAGATCCTTCATATGAGAGAGCTACTGTGGATCGCCTAACAGAAGGTTTTAATAAAGGAAAAGCAGTCACAGGAAAAGTTTTATTTTCAATTGAGAATCGAAGTAAAAGACCAGTGTAAGTTTCCTCACCTTAGAAGAATATATCGCAGTTTATTTTGACATTTCTCCCCCCAAGTATTCCCTCTAAAAGTGAAGCTCAAATGGTAGAGTTGCCTGACTGTCTTTGTGTTATCTAAACTTCTACTTATCATCTGCAGATACTACTTTCTTTGTGATTCTGATCGCAACTGTTTTGTAATAACTTTATACGGAGTACACAACGCTGCAGTAAGTAACACTTTTGAGCTAATCTCTATTACTACATTACTCTAATTGTATCTCAACAGACAATTGTATTTTTTTACGTATGCCTCCACTATTTATTTCATTAAATAATGCTTTAAAATGATCAAAGTTTTTTCTTAGCATTCATCTATAACTTCATATTATATTGAAGAGTTGATTTTAAATTTAATGTATCCATCCATATAAATTGTTAATTAGGTGAATTAATTTGTCACATTCTTAAATTCTGCCACATATAATTTTGCGCTTTGAGATGGAGCCTCCAATTTTTCTTTGTTTACACATGATAAAGTGATGAAACAAATCATAGTTCAAAATAGAGAAAAAATAAAAAGTTGATTGTATATGGTAAATTTATCTTCTTGTTTGAGAGAGAGAGAGAGAGAGAGAGAGAGAGAGAGAGCATGGAGTAGATCTATGTAGCTTTCAACGACGATTGAGAATTTCACTTTACATTTTTCTTTGGAGAACTTGCTGATCTTCAGTTGGTCACTTCCTCTTAGATTTTCATATAATAAGATTACAAACTGTTGTTAACAGATCAAAGAAGAAGATCAGGTCACGCTGTTGAATCCTTACTACCATTTCGTTGATTTTGAGTGGAAACGAAAGGTAACCTTAAATCATTTATTATCTCAATTTTTGTGTATTTATTGTCACTCGGCTTATTCTGTTTTACTTAAAAATAGGGAAAGAAAATTAAGTCGTACAACAAAGTTACGATATTGATGTAAATATAGTATTGCAAGTATATATTACACATATTTCCACACCTATTGCCACCTTTATTCTCTTGTTAATATTTCAACTTTGTCACTTTTTGTTTTCAGTCCCAATTATTCTCAGTATGTGTATACATGTGAAAAGGGTAATCAAGAATCATATACAACTATAAGCTACTAACCATATTTCTTTCTCTAAATTATTGAAAAACTTTAGAACTCTTGTCAAATATCTAAGTCCCAATCTATTGTAGTTTATTGATTCTTTCCCTTCGTACTTTTCCATAATTGTTTCTCTTTCAAAATATTCTAATAATTCAACTAATCCACCACTTATCCCTTTACACTTCTTCTTCATTCTACTCATTCTAATATGACCATTTGATCATTCATTATTTCCCTTCCAATCCTGAAATTTAGTTTCCTTTCACATATTTCAACTTTGATAATCTACTAGAAATTTAGTGGATCTTAGATGGTGATAGCTTAACTGGAAAAATCTTGAATATGGGTGTAAGAAAATTTGAATGTGAAGAAAAAGGATAAACTTTAGCTTTGGGGTTAGGAAGACAATAAAATTTTATAGCCTTCTTTGAGTCAACTAATAAAATGATTTTATTGAGATAAATGTCAGCACAATAGGTTTTATGTTGATTTACATTTTAATATTTTATGTGTCAGCTTCACTTTATGTTGACCTCCTTTTTTGTGCTATTTTCTCTTCCTTTTTTTGACTAGACACCTCTACTAGTTGTAATTATAAGATGTGCAAATGATTTTATTGAGATAAATGTCAGCACAATAGGTTTTAAGTTGACTTACATTTTAATATTTTATGTGTCAGCTTCACTTTATGTTGACCTCCTTTTTTGTGCTATTTTCTCTTCCTTTTTTTGACTAGACACCTCTACTAGTTGTAATTATAAGATGTGCTAGTAGTATTACAAGGTTGGTGACATTTACTGAATTTAAGGATTATTGCAGCTATACTTTAGATACTTTTATAACAGGCCTCATTTTTCATAGACATAGATTTTGCTAATTTAATTTTAATCACTTTTTCAAATTATCAAACTCGATTATGGGCATAATAACGATAGAAAAAAGTTGTCAATATTTTCGCCAATTGAGAGTTTGAAAGAAGTAATGATTAGTGATTTGTTTTGCTTTCTTTCACTATAATAGATAGCAAACATAATAGCATTCTTGCAATCCTTTTTGTTTCTCATGAGATCACACTATTTTTTCTTATATAAATTTCTATTTTCCTGCCATTTATTCACGTTACCTGATGTTACAGCAATATCAGTTCAAATCAGTGAGATTGAATCATTTGCAACAGCTTCGTGTTAATGGAGCAATTGTGTCTCCTGAGCATGTTATTCATCAGTCAATGTACGCCAAGTTCATGGAAGGATAAGGAGTTTGTGTTCTCTTTTGCATTTTGTAAGATAGCAAGTATAATACTGTTCATTGATTCAACTATGATAGACTTAAAACTTCTTAAAATTTTATTCTTGAATGCCATCAAACTTCCTACCAATTGAGCAATACACATTTCACAACTGAGGCATCATCCTCTTGATCTTCATATTTAATAGTTTTATGCTATATTATTGAATGTTTTGTCTATTTTCTTTAGCTGATTATTCTGACATGAGATGAAATCGTCTTCTTTCATTACTATTTGTTTTGTAGTCCTTTGATAGTGCATTTTGATTTGAGATGATATTTGTCCAGTGAAATGCTACTAGCAAATTGATTATTTCTTGTAACTCCCAATCTTGTAAGTTCCTTTTGAGGATTATGTTCCAAGCATTTCCTTTCCTGTTCTGTCAGACTGTTGAGACAGGGTCACTTTCTATTAGAAAAATATTGGCGAAGTCATACATTAGAGGAGAATTCTTGAGCCATTTATTCTTCTGAAAATTATTTCTTTGACTATTTCCTGCTACCAGATGGGGGACCTGTAAGAACTCTTCCCATAGCTTGTAGATACACTTTCATCCTCGAACATCTTATTATTTGCACACCTAAAATTGGAAGACATAGATGTCAACTGAGGCTAAGTTAAAAAGATATATTTATGTATTATGCCTAATATAAAATTTGGAACACTAGCCTTTCCAAATGAATCATCTAACTCTCTTTCTTTTCTTGTCGTCTTTTCATTATTTGGGGAAATATTTCTTAAGTCAAATATATGGTATGGGATCCTTACAGAATTCTTAAATATCAATAGAATTAAATGATATGTAAATGTCTGTGGAGACCTCGTCAACTTGCATTAGTTCTTTGATAGGTAACTAAATAAATTAGGACTCTCAACACGATGGGAACCCTAAGCTCTCTTCTCTCTCCTAAAAACCTTATCTAATGTTTGTCTATTCTGATGACCGGTGCCGGTGGAGGGCAACCCCTGATGGTGGTTGGCCCTCCTTTACAACTTTCCGAGTTTCCAGTTTTAGGTGAGAACACTGTTTACAAGGACCAATCAAAATCCTAAATTTCCTAATGAGAAATCGTATATATAATCACAACAGAGAAAAAGGGATCACAATCTACAGAATCTTTTGTGGAAGGAAATCACAATGGTTGCGGGGATACCACAAATCAAATGGACTGAGAAAGAGGTGGAAAGAATGAATCATATTGAAGATCTACAGTTCGCAGTTATTGAAAAATTTACGTAAAAGTGATCGGATATTGAAGAACTGTGGAAAATTATTCCTCAGCAATGTGAGGTGAATGGAGGATGTCAAATAGGAGTACTGCGAAGCAAACATAACAGAAGGATTTTGATCATCTCATCTCAAAGGGAGCATTTTATATAACCTGTAAGGATGGCTATTTGCACCTTATGCATAATCTTATATATGATTCTAAATTCAAGATTAATGATGAGACTACAATCCCCCATGGCATGGATATCTTTCCAACCTTTTTTTGTTAAGGAGTGTTTATTCTCCTTGACATCAACAGTGGATAAACCTATTCATCTTGATCAAGCTACAGTCAAAAAGACTAGGCCAAGTAATGCTCGGGTGAAGGTGTTAGTTGATCTAAAAGGTGAATTTCCTAAAGCAGTCCAGATAAACATTGAGAATGAAAGCACAAGAGAAATAAAGTTCAAATGATAAGCATTCAATATGACTATATTCCTAAGTATTGTTTTGAATGCAAGATGCAAGGGCATAACAGGGAGAACTGTAAAGTTCTTAATCATGCAAGAAGTAAATAAGTACAAGTTTCACAGCAAGAGAGGGTAGATATTCAGGAAAAGCAAATAATACAAGTGCAAAGATTGAAAAAAGGAAATGCTAAAATTCTCTCTAGTGGTAAGGTGGTGGGAGATCCGGGGAATTGGAACTTTGTAAGGGATAGAAGGGGTGTTAATAAAGTTAATAACTCTCAGTTACCCACCCACGTGGAAAATAGGTTTGAGGCTCTTGCTCAAGAGGAGAATACGCAACTCACTAGCAGTTCATCCAATCAAAATAATACAAAAGACAAGGGTACAAGTATTAATGAATACCATTCTAAAGAGATAAGAGAGTAGGATAAGAGGGAGTGAGCAAAGGAGTGGGTTACAAAAGCATTTGGACTTGTTATGCAAGGTGATATACAACGTATTTCTAATTCAAAAAGCAATACCCAAGTTAAGAGAAGCAGATCTGCAATAACACACACAAAGTTAGATCAACAAGCAGATAAACAATCAATTATAGAAGATAGAGGAAGTGACAACAAAAAATGGAAGAAGATAGTAGAGAAACAATGCAAAGAAGATCCAGAAAGCAATTAAGGCAATGATCTCATGTTGCTCACAAAGACTAGGGACTTACCAGTAGACATAGTTCATACAGATAGTAGACAACACAATAAGAGTACTGAAAAACAAGTAGAAGGGGAAAATTAAGAAATGCATAGCAAAGTTAATCAAGATAGCATTAACAACACAACTTTGATACTAAGGAAAGATGACAATAGTGATAAAATGGCATTAGTAGTGGTTCCTACAACAATGCAAGTGGATGAATCCAAGTAATGTTGGTGCATATTGAATCCCCTATGTAGCATTACATGATATTCTCACACACAAGATGGTGGATCCTAGAGTAGATGAGTTTGAAGAAACTACAAGGGTGGAAAGCATTACTGACTCTGAAGGTTTGGAGGATCAGATTTTCAAGGAAGAAGACCTATATCCTAGGGTTTTCAAAGCTATTAAATCAGCTAGAAAAGGAAAAATTTAGGGAAATGGGAACATGCACTACCTCTCATAATAGAACCAAAGAGACAGTCTACCTCTCAACTATCAAAATCCTTATGAAAGCACTCATATGGAATAGTAGGTCAGTGAGGACTCAAAATGCATTTCAAAGGGTACAGATGCTACATAATTTCCACAAGTTTGCATTTATTGCATTAATGGAGCCTTTTCAATCTGTGAGATGCATTAACAAATATAGAAGAAGACTAAAGATGCCTCTGGTTACATCCGATTGTAATGGAAAGATCTGGTTATTTACTAATCATGGTTATGGTGTTACAATAGTGAGTGACTCAGATCAACAAATAACAGTGTTGCTGCAGAATCAAGAGATTGATGTGAAGTTTTATTCTACAATTGTATATGCTAAAAGTGATAGAGCTATGAGGTTGGATCTATGAGAGGAGATAGATCAATTAACAGGTGCAATAAACAGTCTGTGGATTACTGGAGATGACTTTAATGTGGTTTTAAATAGAGAAGAGAAGATAAAGGGTCTACCAGTGGTGGAAGTTGACTATGAAGATTTTAAGACTTGTATTGAGTCTAATGATCCAGCTTAAGTACAATTCAAGGGTTGTCCCTTCACTTGGTGGAATAGAAGGGAAGGAAATGATTACATTTTTGAAAGACTTGACAGAGTATTAATTAATAGTTGGATACAAGATTATTTTTCTTACTATGAGGTGGAATACTTGGCTAGAACAGGCTCAGATCATGCTCCTATGGTCTGAGTAAGGAAAGAGCTCGTAGCCACGTTATTGGGCTTGTCTTGTTGATAACCTTGAGACTGGCGAAGACTGTGCTCCAGCTGGTGGTGAAGGAAAGGGGGAAGCGACTCGTTCCTTCCTTGCGGAGGAGTTAAAACAGACTATGACAGCTCCGTTGTTACTTTTTTGTGAAGATAGAAAGTCCAGTCATGTCAAACCATTCAAATTTTTGAAATTCTGTATAGACTATGAGACCTTTAAGGAAGTGATTATGCAGAATTGGGACTCCAATAGTCTTTTAATCCTTTCTTAGATTTCAAGAAGAAGATTAAAAAAATAAAAAGGCTCTAACTTTGTGGAGTAGGCAGACATATGGGGACATTTTTTAGCAACTAATCATTAGAAAGGAGATAACAAGGATTAAGGAGAAATTGTCTGAAGAGCTTCCTTCTACTGAGAATAGAATCATTATGCAAAGAGCTAAGGCTGAATTTAACAGATATCTGAATCTTGAAGAAAAGTATTGGCAACAAAAAACAGGATATGATTGGTTTGAAAGTGGAGATAGGAATACCAGATTTTTTTCATAGTCTGGTTAAAGAAAGCACAAATAGAATGAAAGTGATAAAGACAATGAATTCTCAAGGTTGTTGGCTAGAGAAAGAAGAAGATATAGCATCTGAAGCAGTTGATCATTTTCAGAAGCAATTCCATCAGGAGAGGTATGCATTTTCTTTCTCCCTTTTATCCCTTATCCCAAAATTAATATTTGAAGATAAAAATACAGCCTTGGTTGTAATTCTCGATGCTGAAGAGGTGAGGGGGTTGTATTTAGTCTCAATGGTGATAATGCTATTTGTCTAGATGGGTTTATTGGAAGTTTTTTCCAAACATGTTGGGATGTAGTAGGTTCAGACATTTTAAGAATGGTGCAAGATTTCTTTGTTGGCGATACACTTCCAAAGTCCATTACTCATACTAATTTAATCCTCATACCTACTAAGGAAGATGTCCAAACCTTCTCTGATATGAGACCTTTTAGTCTGAGTAACTTAATGAACAAAATTATGTCCAAAATATTGCATGACAGAATTTTTGATTTTGTAATAACCCAAACCGTTATTATGTTAAAGACCATTCAGGAAAAATACTTCGATCAAGAAATCCTCATTCCGCACCTTGTAGGAATTATTTTCGTGGGTAAATTTACAAAATTGGGCCAGGCCTATTGACCCATCGCTGCAGTGATAAATCTGTTGCTGTAGTGACATTGCTGCAGTGATATTTTCATCACTGCAGTGAGGTAAGATAGTGAGCTGCCCAAGGGTTAATTAAAACCCTTTGCCAGTTGAGGCCTCTTATTTTGTTTCCTCCTCTAAAAACACCCGAGAGGAACCCTACACTTAGACGATGAGGTCATAGAGGCCAAGCTTCGAGAGGGTAATTCCCAAAGCATTCCCGATAGAATTTCCAACGTTTGGAAAGGATAAGGCACGCGAAGAATGACTCTTCACTCTCTGTAGCAATAGAATTTATCTACGAGATAGGTTATGATTAAATTATAGTAGACTCAGCTAGACGCATATGCTAACGATAGTTATGTTCGAAGATTTTATGCTTAGGCCTACGGGTACGAAGTTTGGATGGTTTGGATAATTCACTGAACTTAGGAATGAATTGATTAATTTAGTGATGCATGATGAGTTATGGAACTGTGTTAATCTCTTAGTTGCCAAAAAGTTATAATGCTTGCATGAACTAGAGGTAGGGTGGTAAATGGGAGTGGTTATGTGTTCGTTAAAAAGGGCTAGGTTAATGGTGAATTTATTAAGTAAAAAAGAATGGCTTGGTATGTGTTCTAATTGACTATAGAAGGGAAATAGTACAGTCCGGTTGATGGTGAAGGAAGTAGTCGGTAGATTTTAAGAATAGTTATGGTCTGTTAAGAGTAATAGGAAGAGATTATGGGTGAGAGATCGATTTTTGGGGGTTAGTCACTCGTACTAGGATGGATATTAATGAAATAAAAAGGGGGGAAAAGATAAGGTTATTTCACACCCCGCATCCCAACGGGGCGGATTGGCACCCGTAGCCGATAAGGCCCGAGAGAACCAAGCTTTGCTTCTATTCATTCATATGCATGTCATAGGAAACACCACTATCACGTGAGAACATTAAGGGCTAATAACGGAATTCATGGAACATGTGTTATATATATATATATACATATGTGAAGCTTGACCGTTGAGGCCATCAAGTCAAAACGTCATGTACCTCTTACATTTATACACCCACATACGTCTACAAAAGCCTCTAACAAATACATTTACCAAAACTAACTGAAAGTCGGGATAAGTCCCCGCTTTATACAACATGTACAATACCAAAACATATCAACAACTGTGACTCGGAGAAGCCCCGAACTAACTGGAGCTCACCAATGATCCGCGATAACCAAGCATAACCAACATGATCTACATAATATCCCATGCATATAATATATTAATCCATAAGAATAATCACTTACCCAAGCTTGAAAAATGATGATCTTGCTCCAAAAGATAGCTTAGGGTTCTTAGGGTTTGAGAGAAAAATGGTTGAGAAATATCTAGAAAGCATGAGAGTTCCAAATGAATAAAAAATCAGATTTTTGGCCCTTTATATAAGTCCTCAATTCCATCCTTAGCCACTCTTATAGCATTTAATGTTATATCTAGAAGGTCAAGGGAAGAATGGATCATTTGACCCATTTTTGGCCCATGTCTTCTTCTTTATTTTTGGGGCTTTTATTGAGCCCAATTCACTTAACTCAATGAAATCAATAATTTCTCATGTTTAACTCATTTCATACGTGTTACGACAATATTCCCACTCACGAAATTTATATTCGTAGCCTCAATCCCAAAAACAAGTGATTCTAGCCACGTATGGCTTATTTTGACCAAAAGGGTAAAAATGTCATTTGGATGCCAAATTCGTCCACGATAATCTTATCAAATGGAATGCCAATTAATTCAATTATTCCATGTATAGGCTCTTGGTTGTAGAAGAAATATGGCAAAAATCGGCCCGGTATGTCCCCGGGCACCCTTGGGACTTAGAAAAATTTCCAACTTTTGAAAGGTGCGCACAAGCAACCTGGAACGCCCTTGGGTGCGCCAAATTGATGCCTGTGCCCAAAAAATTTGGGCAATAAGCGGCCTGGCACGCCCTCTGGCGCGCCTGGCCCTTATTTTTTAAAAAAAATTTCTTTTTCGACTTTTCTTTGCGGGTTCGGTTAGATACTTCAAGTTCTATTCTTTAACTTACGTCTTACCTTTAATATCCTTTGCTTGGAGGTCCTTCAAGCCTCGTTTTTAACCCTACAAATGTTCCACGAAGTCACAAAACACTTCCGACGAAAGTCTAATCACATGTACGAGGGCCAATATCAACTATCTCATCAATAACATTACAAAATACATACTTGTGGCTCTCGACACCTAAGTAAACATTGTTCAATGTCATCAAGTAGGGTCGGGAAGGTACGAGGTGTTACATTCTTCCCCCCCTTAAGAACATTCGTCCTCGAATGTTAACAATATCGCTTCAATTACAACAAATGCGTCTCTATATTAGCCTACATATATATAAACACTTAAGGCTCATGGATACTTACTTTTTATTGCTCCACTTCCGCACTGTGAATTCTTTGTCCATTTAAAATAGATAGGGATACTTGGATTTCATTATTTCCTCAGCTTCCCATGTGATCTCCTCTACTTGTTGATCGCGCCATAATACCTTTACAGAAGCTATGTATTTACTCCTCAACCGTTTTACTTGTCGATCTAGAATAGCAATGGGTACCTCTTCATAAGTAAGATCCTCCGTAACTTGAACATCCTCCACGGGAACAATACGAGATGGATCTCCAATGCATTTTCGAAGCATCAAAACATGAAATACCGGATGGACTGAGGAAAGTTCCTAGGGTAGTGCCAACTCATACGCAACTTGCCCAAATCTTCTAATAATTTCATATGGGCCTATGTAACGTGGACTCAATTTCCCTTTCTTTCCGAATCGCATTACCCCTTTCATCGGTGACACCTTTAAAAATACCCAATCACCTATGGCGAATTCAATCCCTCTTTTTCTAACATCAACATATGACTTATGGCGACTTTGGTCCATTTGTAACCGCTGTTGGATCACTTTAACTTTCTCCATAGCCTGATGAACAATATCCGGCCCAAGTAAAGCAGTTTCACCCGCTTCAAATCATCCAATTGGTGACCTACATTTCCTTCCGTACAAAGCTTCATAAGGTGTCATTTTAATACTTGAATAATAGCTATTGTTGTAAGCAAATTCAATAAGAGGAAAATGGTCATCCCAACTGCTTTGAAAATCTAACGCGCAAGCTCGTAGCATATCTTCAAGTGTTTGAATAGTACGTTCTGCTTGTCTATCTGTCTGAGGATGGAAAGTCGTACTCAAGTTCACCTGTGTACCCAAACTCTGCTGAAAAGATCTCTAGAAATGCGCAGTAAACTGAGCTCCCCTATCTGATATAATGGAGATCGGAATCCCATGTAACCGCACTATTTATTTAACATATAATCTTGCATACTCCTCAGCTGTATAAGTGGTCTTGACTGGTAGGAAATGCGCTGACTTGGTAAGCCTGTCCACTATAACCCATATAAAATCAAATTTTTGCAGTGTACGAGGCAAACCTGTAATAAAATTCATGTTAATCATATCCCATTTTTAGATTGAAAGATTGATACATTGCATATAACCCTCTGATTTTTGATGCTCTACTTTTACTTGTTGGTAATTCGGGCATTGGGCGACAAATTCTGTAATGTTCTTCTTCATATTTTCCCACCAATACACCTCTTTTAAATCATGGTACATTTTAGTAGCACCCGGATGAATAGAATAGCGCGAATGATGCGCCTTTGTCATAATTCGTTTCCTCAGCTCATCTACATCGGGTACACATAATCTACCTTGGCATTGGAGCACCCCTTCTTGTGTAAGATCAAATGCCTTTGTCAAGTTCTGTTGTACATTTTCCTTTAGCTGCAATAACATAGAATCCGCAAATTGCTTCTCTTTTACTTCAGTTATCAAGGAGGATTCCGCTGCATTTTGCACAATAACCCCTCCATCTGGAGATTCACTAAGGCGAACTCCCAAGCTGGCTAGTTGATGTAGATCTTTGATTATCTCTTGCTTTTCAGTCAACTGGCCACTAGTGCTTTCTACTGCTTTGCGGCTCAATGCGTCAGCTACCATACTTGCTTTGCCTGGATAATACAGAATGTCAATATCATAGTCTTTTAAGAGTTCTAACCACCTCCGTTGCCTCAAATTGAGTTCCTTCTGCTTAAAGATATATTGAAAACTTTTGTGATCAGTATAGATATCAACATGAACTCCATACAAATAATGACGCCATATCTTTAAAGCAAAAACCACCGCTGCTAATTCAAGATCATGTGTGGGATAATTTTTCTCATGTCCACAACTGTCGTGAGGCATATGCTATGACATTACCGTGTTACATCAATACACATCCGAGGCCAACCCCGGAAGCATCACAATACACTGCATAACCCTCGGTGCCTTCAGAAAGTACTAAAACTGGTGTGGAGGTTAATTTATCTTTCAACTCTTGGAAGCTTTTCTCACACGCATCATTCTACTGAAATTTAACTGCCTTATGTGTAAGCTTTGTTAACGGTGCAGCAATGGAGGAAAAACCTTCCACAAATCTTCTGTAATAACCTACCAGTCCAAGAAAACTACGAATCTCTGTGGGTGTCGTAGGTCTTGGCCAATTTTTCACCACTTCAATCTTCTGTGTATCAACCTGTATCCCTTCATCTGACACAATGTGACCCAAGAATGCAACGGACTTTAACCAAAACTCACACTTGGAGAATTTTGCGTACAACTTACGCTCACGGAGAATCTATAACACCTGTCGTAAGTAATTAGCATGGTCCTCTGGTGATATTGAATAAGCCAGGATGACATCTATAAATACCGTGATGAACACGTCTAGAAATGGTTTAAACACCCTATTCATCAAATTCATGAACACAGCTGGTGCATTTGTTAGTCCAAATGACATAACTAAAAATTCATAATGGCCATACCGTGTTCGAAAAACTGTCTTGGGTATATCTTCTTCTCTAACTCTGACCTGATGGTAACCCGACCTTAAGTCAATCTTTGAATAACACTTGGCACCCTGTAACTGATCAAACAAATCATCAATTCGAGGAAGGGGATATTTGTTCTTGATCGTTACCTTATTCAATTGTCGATAGTCAATGCACATTCTCAAGGTGCCATCTTTCTTCTGTACAAATAATACCGTTGCACCCCACGGGGACATACTAGGCCTAATGAAGCCTTTGTCCAACAAATCTTTCAATTGCTCCTTCAATTCAAGCAGTTCTGCTGGAGCCATTCTATATGGAGGAATAGAGATAGGCTGAGTGCCTGGAATCACATCAATGCCAAACTCTACTTCTCGTTCTGGGGGTAAGCCTAGAAGATCCTCTGGAAATACATCTAGAAATTCATTGACCACTGGAACCGACAGCGGAGTTAGTGGTTCCACATCATTATCTTTCACTGGTACTAAGTGACATATATATCCCTTGGCAATCATTTTCCTTGCTTTCAAATTGAAAATAAATTTTTCTCGTGGTGCCCCTACATTACACTGCCATTCAAGAACATTTTCTTGCGGAAAACAAAAATGCACCTTCTTGGCCCGGCGATCTACCGTGGTATAACAAGAGGCCAACCAATCCATCCCCATTATCACATTAAAATTCACCATGTCTAGTTCAATAAGATCGACCAATGTATCATGACCACACACAGTTACCACACAGTTACGATATACTCTTTTTACAATAATATATTCACTAACCGGTGTAGACACTTCAATTGACTTAATTAATAATTTTGGTGCCTTCTCAAATTTCGCAGCAATCAATGGAGTAACATAGAATAATGTAGAACATGGGTCAATCAGTGCCTATACATTATATGAAAATGTGGATAATGTACCTGTGACGACATCAGGAGAAGGCTCTGAATTCTGTCGGTCCACTAGGGCATAAGTGCGATTCTGGACCCCACTAGTACTGGCTGCTCCTCTGACATCCCTACCACGGCCAATAGACTGTACACCTCGACCTAATGAAGGAACCGATGCTGATGACGCAACGACCGATCCTACCGGTCGTGCTATACCATCCATGCTCCTCTGGGGACACTCTTTCATCATGTGCCCCATCATACCGCACCAAAAGCAAGCATTTGTCCCCAATCGGCATGTACCTTCATAAATACGCCCGCAGTGCTGACACTGCTGAGGAGGAAAACCTGCTGCCTGTGATCCGTGAACTCCACTACTCTGCCTAGATGGACCACCTCTAAACCCTCAAAACTGAGAGTGAGCACCTGCTGTAAAATATGAGAACGATGGTCTAGGTGGTCTAGGAAATATTCGAGGCCTAGATCCTCCTTGGGACATCGCAGATGGTCCCATAGGTCTAGCCCTTTTGGACTGTCCTTTGTCAAATTCATGTACCCTTCTTCTCTGTCTTTGATTTTCCATTTTCTGGGCGAAGGCCTGAATTCTCGCTATCTCCATATCCTTGTTCAATGCAGCAATGATGCAATCCCTTACCAAATATGGCTCTAATCTGTCCACGTATCGATGGACTCGGTCTGTCATTGTAGCTACCACATTTGGAGCATATCGTGCCAAGGAATTAAATTGCAAACTGTATTCTCTAATGCTCAAATTTTCCTGCCGGAGATTTAAAAACTGATCTGCACGTGCCTCCCGAATCTCATATGGGAGGTAATGATCAAGGAATGCTGCTTTAAATTCTTCCCAATTTACTGGCATTGCACCCATACCAGACTTTTTCCAATCTTCATACCACAATATAGCTTCACCTTTCAATCTATAGGCCGCGAGTTCAACTGTTTCAACCCCAGTCACGTGCATAACTTCCAAAGCCCTCTGAATTTGGTCCACGAAGTCCTATGGATCTACTTTTGGATCTGACCCAGTGAATATAGGAGGGTCCAGTTTCAGAAAATCCTGTGTTCTGCGACTCGCCACTCTAGCCGCATCATCTTCATGTGTCATTGGACCAGCTTGTCCTTTACTTTGGGCTGCCACTAACTGTGTCAACATATGTACTGCGTTTCTAAGATCTTGATCCATGGCATTCATTGGTGGTTCTGCGGGTACTTCTCTACCGACTGGCTCTTCCAAAGCTGGAAAAGTAGAAGAAGACCGCAATGAAATTTCAGTATTTACTCCAGCAGGCATATCTACCTGCTTTCCTTTACCTCAACCTCTTCTTGTGATCGACATTTTTACTATATCAAAGAAAATCAATTCCAATGGTCAGATACAATTCAACTTACAACACTGGCTCTATTGCACGATCTAGAAGTGAAGAAATAAAACAACATCCTAAATGTCCTGTAGCCTCCTACTTATAAATGTGGTGCACAACACATCGATAAGTAAGACTCTACTCAGACACGACTTTGTAGACACCCTTAAAACGACCCATTCTGATACCACTTTTGTCACACCCCGCATCCCAACGGGGCGGATTGGCACCCGTAGCCGATAAGGCCCTAGAGAACCAAGCTTTGCTTTTATTCATTCATATGCGTGTCATAGGAAACACCACTATCACGTGAGAACATTAAGGGCTAATAACGAAATTCATGGAACATGTGTTATATATATATACATATGTGAAGCTTGGTCGTTGAGGCCATCAAGTCAAAACGTCATGTACCTCTTATATTTATACACCCACATACGTCTACAAAAGCCTCTAGCAAATACATTTACCAAAACTAACTGAAAATCGGGACAAGTCCCCGCGTTATACAACATGTACAATACCAAAACATATCAACAACTGTGACTCGGAGAAGCCCCGAACTAACTGGAGCTCACCAATGATCTGCAACAACTGGTAACCTATTGTGGAGGCCTACTAGTACCTGTGCCTGCAGCAAGTAAGGTAAGTCCCACAAGGGACGTTAGTACGAAGAATGTACTGAGTATGTAAGGCTCAAATAAAATTGTATGAATCATAAATACGTCAATGAGCTCAATTACAAATACATAACCAATATGGATAAGTCATCATTATGTGTTTTGGGAACCATGTATATTGCTTTCATTACTTTCTTTGCTTCTTGCTTCTATGATTATTCATCCTTGCCTGTGACCTGTAATACCCGGGGCCCCGACTGAACAGTGGGTTTTAACATAACAAAACGTTATGTTGGGATCGACTCGAGCTAGGATTATGCTTCTAGAGCTACCACCCATAAATCAATACATCGGGATCGGCTCGAGCTAGGTTATTACCTCTAGAGCTACCACCTGTCAGGATCGGTCCGAGCTAGGCTTATGCCTCTAGGACTACCCCTGATCCAACAATCTCAGGATCGACTTGAGCTAGGCATTTCCCCCCCAAAGCTACCACCCATACTCAATCATTAACCACATATATGCATTACTTTATTCATTACTTTGAGATTGATACAATGATAGTCGTAACTTTATTTGAAGCTTTGGATCAATAATCAATGAGTGAGAGACATGTGAGTAAACATTATTGGTAACATAGCCTTATTGGAAACATAACACTATTGGAACCATTGGACAATAATCAATGAACAAGATACATGAGTATAACCACTATTGGAACTTTGGAACACAACCTTATTGGGCTTTTGGAACATTGTCGATGAGTATGAGACATGTGATTCACAATTGATCAATGAGTAGGAACCATGTGATATTTACAATTGGTAACCGGATATAGGATACCTTAGCACATTTTGAGATAGGACAAGTGCGATGTCAATGTGAATACTATGTGCTGCAGAAAGATACGAACAGAATAACCTTACATACCTTGTATTCTCAATACGAATATACAATCTTAGATGTGCATACAATGTCCCACTCCTTCCTTATGTTTCACTCTACAACACAAATACATAACGGAATTTACATTAACCACCAACTACCTTACAAATGCATATGACGTCAATGAGTTACATGTTTGCCTTTAAAATGTTATTTCCTTCTCTACAATACCATTTTCGGCATTGTCATACCAACAATACCTTAATCATACCATACATTAACCACAACATCATATACCAATAACATTTTACCACAAAGCTTTTCCTTTACACTTTCTAATTCACACCATATCACAAATAATCCATCAAGTCACCTAAAGTCAAGAGAAAGGGTGGTAGCTATTCTAGTACACCTCGTAGCACATATCGGTCAAAATCCCATAATTTACACTTATAAAAAAATAACATGTTTAATAACATAATCACACCATACATGTTGATATTTCATCCATACCATGCTCTTTCATCAAACCCACAAGTCATATTTCAAGTTACAATTCCATGGATAACACATCTTTTACAAAAACACAAAGTGCCATGTTCAACACCTCCAAGCATAACCAACATGATCTATATACTATCCCATGCATATAATATATTAATCCATAAGAATAATCACTTACCGAAGCTTGAAAAATGATGATCTTGCTCCAAAAGATAGCTTAGGGTTCTTAGGGTTTGAGAGAAAAATGGTTGAGAAATATCTAAAAAACATGAGAGTTCCAAATGAATAAAAAATCAGATTTTTGGCCCTGTATATAAGTCATCAATTCCATCCTTAGCCACTCTTATAACATTTAATGCTATATCTAGAAGGTCAAGGGAAGAATGGGTCATTTGACCCATTTTTGGCCCACGTCTTCTTCTTTATTTTTGGGGCTTTTATTGAGCCCAATTCACTTAACTCAATGAAATCAATAATTTCTCATGTTTAACTCATTTCATACGTGTTACGACAATATTCCCACTCACGAAATTTATATTCGTAGCCTCAATCCCAAAAATAAGTGATTCTAGCCACGTATGGCTTATTTTGACCAAAAGGGTAAAAACGTCATTTGGATGCCAAATTCGTCCACGATAATCTTATCAAATGGAATGCCAATTAATTCAATTATTCCATGTATAGGCTCTTGGTTTTAGAAGAAATGTGGCAAAAATCGGCCCGGTAAGTCCCTGGGCACCTTTGGGACTTAGAAAAATTTCCAACTTTTGAAAGGTGCGCACAAGCAGCCTGGCACGCCCTTGGGCGCGCCAAATTGCTGCCTGTGGCCAAAAAATTTGGGCAATAAGCGGCCTGGCACGCCCTCTGGCGCGCCTGGCCCTTATTTTTTTTTTTTTAAATTTCGTTTTCGACTTTTCTTTGCGGGTTCGGTTAGATACTTCAAGTTATATTCTTTAACTTACGTCTTAACTTTAATATACTTTTCTTAGAGGTCCTTCAAGCCTCGTTTTTAACCCCACAAATATTCCACGAAGTCACAAAACACTTTCGACGAAAGTCTAATCACATGTACGAGGGCCAATATCAACTATCTCATCAATAACATTACAAAATACATACTTGTGGCTCTCGACACCTAAATAAACATTGCTCAACGTCGTCAAGTAGGGTCGGAAAGGTACGAGGTGTTACAGGTTACAACATCCTTAGGTAGATGTGAGAGTCGGGATAAGTATAGATGGAAACTCATGGGTGGTGGTCTTAATGCTTGAATGCATATGTGAAGTTAAGTGTAGTATAGATTTGATTTAACTCTATACTTATACGTAAGCTGAATGTTGGTGATTAGCCTTAGGTCATTATTTATGATTGTTGGTTATCATTTTACATTGAGCATTAGATTGAGATATATATTTTTATAATATTAGGATCGGGTGTCACACTGACATTGTTATTGAATTAGGTGTCAAGCTGATACTGTTATTGGAATGGGTGTCACGCCTACACTGGTACATGGACTGGTCTCGTTCCCTACAGGTCATTGATGAGGATCCCTGCTGAACCTAGTATGTGTATACACCTTACATGCATGCATTCATATTATTATGTTGGCAAATATATTATTGTAATTATTGTGAATTAACTTGCTTTAGCGTAAGTGACGGATATGAGTACTTGGATGTAATGTATGTATTGGTTTTCTGTGTAGATCTTATCTTCTGTATGCATGCTATTATGTGTAAAGTACTAGGTTACGGTTATCTTGTCTAGATCGTGTTATACATTTGATAGCGGGAATAGTTGCCTTGTCAGTGGGTACATAGATATAGAATAACAAGTAAGAATTTTCATTAGTGTAGAGTAGCAAATGTTGTTCAAGGAAGGGAAGAGCTTAAATAATGTGGCTATTTGTAGTACCTAAGGAATCATGATTAATTGGTTACTTAGGTAAAGGTCGATAGAACTATTTAAAAGAGAGCGTGTAAGGTGAGAGTTGGGAAAATTGGTGAAAGAATTTAGTGAGGTTCAGTTGTCTGAGGATGTATTACTGCAATTATACCTTCCTAATTTCTATTGCTATTATTTGTTTCTAACCTTGGTTGACCGATGATACCTATCAGTACGTGTGGTTGTACTGATACTACACTTACTATATCTCTTTGGGGATATAGTCTTGTTATAGGTCAGTTGGAGTTTCTATAGGTACATCAGTGGTTATTATTTAGCAGCTCATGTCGTTCTACTCTTACATAGATGCTTGTCTCGAGTCATATTTTCATTTGTTTAGTGCTTTTGTACCTATTAAGATTAGATTTTGGAAAACTTTTAATTTACTTCCACAGTGTATTTATGCAATAAATGTATTTTGAATAAAAGATCTATTTATTTATGGATTTATATATTCTTGGATTTATATATTCTTAAAGTTGTTTAATATATCTTCCATATAAGTTGAATAGTTGGATGGTAAGGGTTCTCCTATCTATGATAAAGTTGGGTAGGTGCCTGCACGATTCGTAAAATAGGTCGTGATAATTTGGTATCACAGCCCAGGTGATCGGTCTTCCAGTACAAGAATACATGTCGAGTAGAGTCCTGCAAATTGGTGTGTTGACATCCACATCAAATTCTGTAGGAAGCTACAAGGCATCTAGGAATCTGTCTCACTTTCTTCTCTACTATCATGCTATTTCAGTGTTATCTCTCTAAGTTGAGTCCAATTGGTATTTGGCAGACTTCAATGCGTATCTCAACAATCATAATTGGGATTAGTTGGTCCCAATTGGTATCTCGATAATGTTCGGAAGGTTGGAATAGTATTATTCTAACCGGTAGAGGTCAATCAAAGGCATAGGATTTGTATGCTAATGTTGTGAGTGATACGTACATATTTTAGGTGGTTATGTTATTTGATGTAGTGAATATTGTAGTGGTTAGTGCAGTTCGTAAGCGTAACTCTTTCGTTAGTTGATCAGTTATGCTTACTGGAAAAAATACTTGTGTTTTAAATGTTTTCATTGTTTTATAATAGTATGTTAAGTGTATTCCTGATGTGGATCTTATCGCATTAACTATATTATTACTTATTTATTTGATGGCTGCAGGTCTTAAGTGTAACTGATTATTATGAATAATATGGGATGAGTGGTTGTAAAGGAATATCCAGGAATCATAAAGACGGATGTGATTCTGAGGTATGCCTTCATTACTATGATTTGAGATAAGTCTTGATTCCTGATTTGAAGTATGCCTTAATCTATATTTGGCCCTTAACGATATACTTGGATGTCCTTGTGTGGTCAATCTATGCTTATCATGTTAAGAAGCTGTCTAAGACGTGTAGTCTTTTGAGATATTGTTAAGCGTAAATGAGTTGGGAGATTTGAAAACCGCATGATAACCGATTATAGAATGAGGTGTTGTGTATACATCGTTAAAAACTGCTAGAACGTAGGGGATAGGGGTAATGAAGTGTTAGTGGGATAGCATCATCCTTGAAAGACTTGGGAAAAACTAAAATCGGAGTCATTGGTTAGGAGTCGCTGCAACGACAGTTTCGTTGTTGCAGTGACTCCCTGTCGCTTTTATGACATCACTACAACAACGCTTTTATCGCTGCAGCAACGCCTAGGCAGTATGCTGCTAGTAGGGTCCCCTGTTTTCATAAATTTTTGTTCTTCATAAAACAACCTTGTAATTGTAATATGCATGAATAGAAATAGTTTACCCGATAAAAATAGCAAGCTAATAGTTTATTAGGTTAAGTACTATAAAATAAGAGGTCCTAAAAGTACGAAAATAAAAGAAATAATTTTTTGTTACATGCCCTAAACGGGGGCAACCCAAGACCAGAAATAATAATAAACTGAGGAAAAGGGGAACTAATGTAAAGTGATCGGGGGGTGGGGGGTGGGGGGGTAGGGTGAGGGGGGGGGATCTAGCTAGAGGCTCCATCATCTTTGAGGCTCGAGGTGTCGGAGCCCTCCTCCTCCATTCAACTAAGGAAGGAGAACTCCTTTGAGTCTTCCTTCTTCAGCTTTGGGAGCTTCTCATTGCGGACTGCACACTTGAACATGAACTTCACGGTCTTCCACATCTTAGCTATCATGTAATCCCAGGAGCGTCTCTTCTTCTTATCTAACCCCTTTGGAGCTCTGCATAGGCCCAACTCGGGTTTGGTGGAGCTGTGGAGCTTGAAGGAGCTGAACCTACGGGAGTCAAGTGGGACTACTCCAAGTATCTCTGCACCGCAGATAGGTATACCTCCAAGCGCCCAAGGGATATCGGGGTCTGTGTGGGAGGGGTACCAGACTCCTCACCCCTTTCGGCCCTGCTGCTCTCACCCTCCGCCCCTATCTTTCTGTAACAATCATAGTTGTGATTTTTAGTTTTTACTGTATTTTAACTATTTTTTCCCTTCTTCGTAGTTGCTATACACTATTTATGAGTTGTGGGGTTGGTTGAGACGATCTCCGAAGCGTTCGGGAGTGATTTGAGTGAGTTTGGGATCCTTAGAGGCTTTAAAGGTGGTTAGTTTGACTTCGATCAACATTTTATGATACGAGCATTAGATGGTGATTAGGTCAGTTCCATTAGATCCAAAATGTTGATTTTGGGTTAGTAGCGTAGTTAGTTCGGGTCCTGAGTCTTTATATTGCGTTTTGAGCATTTTGACGAAAACTAGTTAAAATAGCTTAAAAGGGGTCTCAGGAGTTAATTTGTTGTAAAAGATCTTTTTTTGAAAATCTGATGGTTTCATTGAGTCCATAACATCAAAATTACCCTAGTAGCATATTCAGATTACTTTTATGGGGTCCCGAACGAATCTCAAGTGTCAGTTTAGAGAAATTTTGGTCATTTCCCTTCAGCACTTTGCTGATATCTGGTGCAACATAAAGTCCTTCTTCGTGTTCGTGGGCCTCTGATCGCGTTTGTGGAGAAGGAAATAATTATTCATTGCGAACGCGATGGTAGGACCGCATTTGTGAGGGTAGCTTCTATTGTTCATCGAGATCGCAAGAATGCTACCGCATTCGTGAAGGTTTAATAGGGTCCGGGTCCAAGTCAGCCTTCATCGTGATCGCGATGATCTGACCACGATCACATGACTTTGGTTGGTTTGGCCTTCACATTTTTGGTTGGGGGCCCACGTTCTTGAAGGGTATTTTTACACCTGGACAAAATTAAATCATTTTCTCATCCAAAACCGCATTTTTATTATTTTTCATCTTTGAGACCTCAGTTTTTGGCGATTTTAAAGGATATTTTCATCAAACTCATATGGGTAAGTTCCAAGTTCATATTTTTGATCTTTTCCCATGGATATTATCTTCCAATAGCTTTAAAATCATGATTTCAAACTTGGATTTTGGGTTTTACTACAAAATAGGTTTTTTTTCGATTTCAAGTCCGATTTCAACTCTTTTTTAGTTTGGTTTTCAGATTTAGACTCTTTTTGATATGGAGAACATGGTTCTTAATTTTTTTTTTCAAATTTACCCTTTTTCGATTCTGAGTTAATTTTCAAACTATTTTTAGACCCTAACTATGTATAGCCAATATGGATATCGTTGGACTCCTTTTGATGTGTAGATTACGTTTTTGATAGATTTAGTCCATTCCAAGACTGCTCATAAATTAAAGGCTCTGCATACTCTAGGCTAGAGTTTCAATTTTTTGAGGTATGTTATGACTTAACTTTCTTCAATCTGGGTTGAGTAGTTAACCATTCATGTAAAACATGATAAGGTTGGGGAATTAGTTGTGAGGTTCATATTTTGAGATTATTATCATTATCGTGTTGCCCGTTTGGGGGCTTATATGCATATTGTAGTTGACTTGAGAGATTGTATTTTTTGTGAAGCCTGTATGGGGGCTTGATTTGATATTGTAGGCCTTATTTGTGCATTAATTACCTTATTATTGTTGTGGTGCTCATGCGGGGACTTGACTTGATATTATAGGCCTTATTTAAGTATTATTTGCCTCTATCATTATCGTGATGCTTGAGATAGGGGCTTGGATTGATATTATTGATGTCTTACATGACTCATTATTCCAGTGGTGCCATGCAATGACTTATATCATGAATTATTGACATATTGAGTAGATTTTTAGCTCATTTATACCATTATTGGATTAATTCATTATCTTCATGTTGATTTATCATGAGCATTACATCCTCATTTCATTCATTCATATTCATGAGATTGGTACTACTGAGAAACATTAATTTTGAAAGAAAATAAATACTTTATAAAATCCTTGACTGAGAATTCTGCCAGCAAGATTAATTGAGATACAAGATTGAGATTGTGAAAGTATATGGGTTGCGAATCCCCCATCGGTCCTAGCCTGGAAGCTTTAGCTCGAAATGTGTATACGAGGCCATGTGATGGCTTACATTATCATTGTTCCACCACCACCCCATCCCAGTGCATTACATTGCATGACTTGCACTTCTTTTATGTGTTCGATATCGTGTATTTAGTCTTTCTTTATGTATTCATGTGTAGTTATTCTTATATAGATATTATATTTGTAAAAATTGTTACGAGATATGGTGTGAGTTAACGTTTGAAAAATTTTCTGTATGCAGGTAGAAGTGCGCTCATAGTATTCTTTACTTGTTTTGTTTTCTACTTTGCTCAGTCTTCCTATGATACCTACTGAGTATAAATGGATCGTACTTACTCCTACTTATGTGCTCTTTTGGTGCAAATCCCGAAACAAGTGCGACCCATAGTTGATGATTTTTGTTGTTGAGAGTTGATTCAAAGTACTGGTGAGATCCCTGTCTGGAGCCTTGTTCCAGTCTTCATCTATCTTTTATGTCTTTATTTATTTTCGGAGACAAATATGTATTATCAGATTCAATATTATCTTAAATGCTCTTTATACTAATGATACCAGGTTTTGGGATTCAGTTGTGTTTTTTCCAGATATTTCAGATTTATGATTATAGCTTGACTTCATTGTAGAAATCTCATATTTACTTCATCTCTTTTCTATTTTTATTTTTCATATCTGTTGTGGATTTTTGGCTTACCTACCAAGGCTGGGTCTGGGTAGGTGCCATTATGACCTCAGTTTCTAGGTCATGACACTTCCTCTTTTTCTTGATCCTACCCAGTGAACTCTTCACTTTCAATGGGTTTAAGGGCACATCATACTCCTTCAATGAGTCATCTCCCTTCTTTTGACACCTCTACCCTCTTACACAGCTCGATGATCAAGGAGGGTAAGAAGAAATCCCTTGAATGCCCTCATCTCATGTAGAAATACTTCCACTTATTGATTATCTGTATCCCCACATTCGTCACAATCCCTGATATAGGCACAAGCCACCACCATAGCCTGGTGAAAGGTCATATCCGTAACATTTTCGGAAGGATGGGATCCTCCGGGATGCCAAGTTTAGCAACTCCGAGCCTCCACTAAAAAGAGGTACTTTTGGTCCCCCTGACGAATGTCCCCCATACCATTGGTTCCCCTGACAGTTGTCCACTGTACCTTGTTCTCCTAACCCTCCGGCACTAACTTCCTTGGCAGCCATTTCAAGTCGGCCTCATCAACCTTAGCCTCAAAGGCTGTATTGGAGGGGTTTGGCACCTCTAAAGTGTCGTTGATAGTGGCACCATCCACCGCCATATTTCTTCCTCGAATGCGGGTGGTAGGTTAAGGCAAGGCCAAGTCTACAGTTAGGAGTATGGCATAGAACTCTCAAACTATCTCCAGATTGCAGGCGGGGATGGACTCTATCAACATCTCCCATCCAAAGGCCCTCGATTGATTATAGAAGTCGGGAGCTTCTTCAGCCAAGTACTTCATCGTGAATCCCTTCTCGTGGACGAAGCCATTAGTACTCAACCCTTCTTGTAGCAGTCACGACAAACACTGTTGGGGAATCATCAAAATGAGGGTTAGTCAACCATGGTAGTAGTCCTGCATAAATCACATTATAATAATTAGAAACCAATTTGGGATGTTAAGGAAAGGAAAGGAATCGAAAATAGAGTTTGAAAAATTTCTGGGAAGGCTACTGTGCAGCTACTGTTGCCTACCCCTCCCCTGACTTATTTTCAAAAATTTTAACTGAATTTCTAATTTTAGACATAGATCGGTCTTGGTAGAGTACTTTTGAACTCGTTTACACTAAATTGCGAATTATTAACAACCAATATAAGCCACAATTAATTGGAAATCTTTGAAAAAGATGACTCATCCTCTTCTACCCATTTCAAGCCTAAAAACTGCCATAAACATTGTGAATCTTATATCTAGAATACTGTAGGAGTATTATAAATGTAAGATAATCTAGCTTGCTTTATAATTCGTCCAAAGAAGCAACAAATACAAATTTCAAGTTGCACTAAAACCTATCTAAAATTCGCCTTTCTATCCTAATTTCTACGATTCCTCGATGTTAAAAGCATAAGTAAAGTAGCAAGAACAAAGATTTACGTTAGTAGTGACACCAGAAAGTAGATTGTTTGAGGGAATTTGAGAGAGATTTGAGAGAATTTTGAAAGTTGGGAAGTGGGGGAAATGAATCCCACTTCCCCCATTATGAAACTGTTGAGTCTCGCTGCGATGATAGTTATATTGCTACAGAAACATCACTGTAGTGACAAATCCAACACTGCAACAATGGGTTTCATGATGTTTTGTTTTCATTTCGAATTTTCAGGTGTCATAATATTTTGTGGTGTTTCGAGTATTTTAAATGACCCGTTACATAAAATTTTATTATGAATCATATTCCTTGGGTTATAGTTATTGTACGTTATGCTTGAAATTAGTGACTCGTGGTGAGTATACTGGTCGGTTAATGATGGTGGTCATTTTAGTTGATCATGGTTCAGAAAGGTGTTGTAGAGTTAATTAATAAGAATAAAAGGTCGCATAAAATCCTAATCATAGTGTAAGATAGATTCCGAGAATCATGCTAAAAACTTCCTCTCCTCTTTCTGTAATCTTTCAGGGACGAATGGTGGGTAAATTGGTATCTATTATTGTTTTGCGGAGAAAATGACTTTTATTTTCAAATTCAAAGACTTAGCAAAGTTTCAAATTTGATTTTGGAAAAAGAATCGTCACTTAATTTATTTGAAAGGGAAATTAAGAAAACCTTAAAGAAAATTCTAAGTCCTAAGACAAAAAAAAGATTTAGAGATTTTGAGAAAATATCAGGTAAGAGGTTCTCATTAATACCTTAGTAAGAGTTTTAAAGCACCTAAGGTATCCACTAACATCCGGTTATCCGAGCAACTCAAACTAACTTATTAGACTAACTTTGAAAAGAAAGTTTTTGAGAAATGAAAGATTTTAACTAAGCATGCAAAATCATTTAAAGGTTTCAAAAAGAATGAAATCATTTTTTACAACTACAAATAAAACAAATTAAGCTAATTTGAGTAAATAATTGTTTCACAAAAATTTATGGCAATCTGAGGGGATATCAACTAAGTTAGAAGTTAGTGTCAAATAATAACATGATAAAGAGTTAAAATAAGTGTAAATAACATAAATACCAGTAGTTTACTAGCTAATTACACTCTCTCCCGACATTTGCTTAAATTACATCAAATCCCTGACATTTACGCGGCATATACATAACTAAACCATCATATACATCACTAACATATACATAACTGCATAACTAATTAACGATATAAAAGGAAAAAACAGTTTTAACGTGATTTAAGCGCAATCAAGGTGATATTTATTGTCTGTTCAATCCCTTGAATTCAGTAACAACTTCATATTTTGAAGTTTTGAATTACCAAATCATCTTCCTTTGTTCAAAGCATCCAAATTCCTACGATAAAAAACTATGTATAAGCAACATTATCAGAAAATATAAAAAAACTAATTATATACGTAAGTATTAAAATATAGTTCAAATCCAATACCTAAATTATCAGAAAAATAAGCAACATTCTCTTCTATGTATATGTACAAGAATCCCACATATACATTAGAACTATGTATATGCAGTAACATAAACCTGCATATACATTAGAACTATGTACAAGCAGTAACATAAACCCACATATACATCACCAAAATGCAGTAACCCACTTATAGATTAGATCTATGTATATGCAGTACAAGAATCCCACATATACATTAGAACTATGTATATGCAGTAACATAAAATTCACATATACATCACCAAAATGCATTAACCCACCTAACAGTAACCCACTTATAGATTAGATCTATGTATATGCAGTACAAGAATCCCACATATGCATTAGACCTATGTATATGCAGTAACATAAAACCCACATATACATCACCAAAATTGTAAATGTATTTGAAGAACCAAAAACCCGTATGCATATGTACATGTATGTACATTACCAGAAACACAAATATACATTGGATCTATGTATATGAATAACTAAATACACTATAATTTTTTTTTTCCGCGAGCATATACATCACCAAGAACAAAGCAAAATACCTTTGGTAGACGGGGGCGTGATGTATCTTCAAATTTTTTCCTCCTTGAAGATGACGCAACAACCTTTTTATTCCCGGTACCAGTAATTTCCCTTAACATCTTCATATAACAGGATCGTTTCTATGTTTAGATCTGTTTTCACGAAAACCAGGATCATCCTTATCAAAATTGCCAAATATAAACCCAACAACAATATTTGTTGCTTGGGGATTATTCTCTAATTGTGTAAGTCCAACACTAAACGAAGGTTCTACATCCATTAATATGCTTATTCTTTTCAATGAACACTAACTACACAATGTTTGATTTTATATTTAGTAAAGTCAAAAAGATGAAATTATACTAACCTCTTAAAGAAATTCAAGAAGTAAGTTAATGGAGGTTGTCTGATGTTGAAGAGTTGGAGATGAAGAGGACTTTAATTCAAAAATGGTAGACCGCTTATGAGTTGCCTTGAAAATAGGCTTTCCTTTTGGTGTATTAGGCGTAAATAGTGGAAGTATGGAGTAGGTTGATTAATGTATATGGAATAAGGAGAGAGAAAGTAAGATTTGGGATATTTTGTAATTAATTTAGGGATTTGGTATTTTAAGTAATATACATAAGTTTAGTTGTAGTTTTATGTAATTTTTCCTTAAAATAAACTAGATGGGCACAGTATTTTAGGCCCAAGTTCTCAAATGATCCCTGTCTTAATTCTACTTGGGCTTTTGGCCCACCTACACCTGTCCTAAGACTAAGAATTGGGCTGTTGAAACCTGTCCTAAAGCTAAAAATGAACTTTTGAGGCCAATATCCGCTCCACCTGTCCTAAACAAGCAATCTGGGCTTTTGGCCTATAAAAGTAAATTTCAAGACTTTAGAATCTTGAATCTGCTTGTTGATAGATTTCAATTTAATGGGATTTTGCCCATTCCTTCTTTTTCCACCTGTGACTTGCATCTCTTGCACCTGTAAAAGATCGTATACCATTGTATACTAGTAGCATCTTCAAGTAAACAGTCCCTTAGACTTCAGCTGGACGCTGACTCGAATGGGAAATGGGTCTCCTTGGCCCATTAGAGAAATGCAAAGGGGGAAAGAGTTCAATTGAACTCCCAATAAATTCACATGCCACAAAAAAAGATAAAGAACTAATATTCATCCGAAATACAAAGTGACAGATTCAAAAGTGAAAAGAAACTACCATGACACATTCTTGAATGACAAAATCAATAAGAAATGGGCTGTAATGTCAAGATGTAAAAAAAAATGAACATACTAGTTTTGAAAGAAAAGAAAAGAAATAGATTTAATGACAAAGGAGAAGAGCATATTTCATATTTCAATGATTTCCGTATTCAGATAAGGGATGAAGAATCCTAGGAAAAAAGAAAAGTCTACAACTCAATAGATCATTATTCAAAAAGATGACACAAAAACTTCAAAAGGAAAAAGAAAAGAAATGCCAAGAAGCAAATGAGCAAAGTAGTTTGCAAGAAACAAAATTGCGCATGTTAACATTTCTCCTTGACATTGTAAGCTAAAGGAAATATTCCAGTCATGCCCTTTTAGCTCAGACAAGCGAGATCACACAAACGCGGGTGTTAACTGTGTGTATAAAAGAAGAAAATGAAGACTGCTTTTTTACAAGAAGGAGTTTGAAAACATTTTAAAAAAATCCAAGTAGGGAAGAATCAAAGGTGATTTAAACACATCAAATTATAACCAACATTTAGGAGAAAACACCTAGGAACACATTGTTTTTCCCTCTTAAGGCATCATTAATTCTTTCTTGATATTATGAACCAAGGAGGACTATGAATCAAACCTTTTAATCAACATAGAACCTAAAAATGACTGCAACAATATAGAAAAAATTGAGAAAAAAAAAACTTTGCATCTTCCAAAACAAAATTGTTTAAGAAAGATCACACATTGAAAGACTCAAACATATTTAAATAGTCTCCAGCTAATAATAATGAACAAACTAAGTAAAACACATAAAAAGGCTCACTGTCTTGGTCATTTGAGACCATTTTACTCCTCTCTTTGATAAATCATAAGGATTCAAGTGTCAAGAAGACATTCTAGAGGAGTCCTAGGATTACTTAACATCAAATATGACATGCCTTCTACTTATACTTAACATTTTAAGTCAAGAAAAGCTTGAGAGGCAGTATGATTCATCACATAAGAGAAAACAAACAACAAATTAGACCTAGAATTAAAAGGAACTTGAAACTTGGAAGAATAAACTAGGTGATATGTATGGGGAGACAAGAAGGTCATAGAGGGTTTCTTCAGATGAAATATCCCTTGATTATGAACCAACTCCACCGTTTCCATCGACATTATGGGTCAAGAAAGACTTAAGAGTGGTTCAACTATGCACAAAAGAAGGCAAGATAACCAAAATAGTTTCTAAGGAGCTGAAACAAGCAAAATGAAACCTTAACTACATAGGTGGAAAAATTAGACTAGGATAAATGATCTGTAACTAGCAAGAAACAAGTTAAAGAAAATAAACCTCAACTAAGACTCAAACAATTATGAGAAATGAAACACAGAACATGATCTTAAAAGGAAAGCTTAAACAGTAAGCAGTATCAAAGAAACAAACAAGAACATACATATAATCTTCAAAACCTCAACTAACACACTATGTCCACTCTCACTCAATGCAAGGTTTGGACTGTTGAAATAACAAGAAAATAACCTAAGTTTCTACGGCAACAAGACCACCATCTACACTAAAAAAAAAAAAAAGCTAAGAACTAATAAATAAAATCAATATGAAACCATAAATTTTAAAATAGGGTTATAACAACAAAATAAAGCTCAAGTAGTGAAGTATACACCTAACAGAGAAATATCACAATAGTACAACAATCTCCACTTTCATCACACAAAACCTATGACCTTCAAAGCCTCTACAATACATATTCCCAACTCTCACTTAGTGAGATTCGAACAATTACTACGACTACATTATACTAAAAAATATACTATGCTACTAACACGAAAATACCCTTAGCAGTAACTAAAAGAAAAATGCAAGAGAGGGAGGTGTTTACCTTTTCTGAAGCAGCAAACCGAGACTCAAACTATTGTCTGAATCTTTTAGCCACGACCGGAACACCACTGGTAATTGGAATTCTAGGCTCAAAGGCGTCTTACAAGAATTTCTGTCAGAATTCTGAGTAGGGGAAAACCTTTACTCGAAAATTCTTTTTGCTCAATTTTTTTTCAATATTCAAGACTTGCTCTCAACTCCAACAATGGAGGTATATATAGAAAAATATTTGGGGCCGAGTTTCTAATTTTGGAAATGTGGTATAGGGAAAATTCAGGAGCATTTAAGAGATTTTACTGAGGAATTTTTGAATTGATGAAAGGATAAGCTCAAAAGGAGCTGGAGTTGTACCATTCCGTACAAATTTGAGAAGATAAGGATGATTTTTTTTTGGGGAAAAAAACCTTAGAGCCTTCTAGGTTATCTCCCTTGGTACAATGAAAGCGTGCTCCTCACATGCTCTTTGTATGATTTGAAGGAGAGATGAAGAAAGATGAGTGGGAATGGGAAAATGGATTTCGGGTTTTGCTATTGCTGAACTACGGCTGCTGTTGTCCATATGCGGCGTTGTTGTTGTTGTTGTTGTTATGTCAGATCAATTGGGGAAGAAGGGTTATAAAGATTAAGTGGGCCGGTTTGGGTCGATTAGGAATGGGCCTGGGTCACAGATTTTGAATGAAAAAATTACACAGCATAGATAAATTTAGATCATAATTACCTCACATGGTTAATATTTAAAATAATTACTTTCTATGGGTTAAAGATAGTTGAAAAAGTAGTTAATTATGTGGGCCCTCATATACAAATGAAGCAATATATATATATATATATATATATATATCTTTTTAGTTTAAATTAGAAAAAGGTAATAGAGAGTAATTAATTATGGAGCTCACCTAATTGACTACTTTTTTGGCTGATTTTCAATTGAAAGGAATAGATACGCTTAAGAAGATTTCAGAAGTATTTTTCCCTATTCATCCGAGATTATGATCCCTAAATTGTGGGAGGTTGGAGATAATTAAGGGTCTTAATTACACTCTCTTACCTTTGTATAAATGAGTCTTTATACATTTCTTCACTAACTGCGGCCTATAAATTGTAATTAGTAAAACTTAGACTAAAAAGTTAGTTAAAAGGGTTCTAAGTTGTCTATATGTGAAATTTTGCCATTTTGAATAGGGGGATGGGCTGATTTAAATTAGAAAGGGTAGAGATTAGAATTGGGTCCAATTGCATTGCAATCGTGGCCAAGTTAATTTCAATTATGGACAAATTTAATAAATTGGTTAAATTGACTCAAAATTCGATACGAATTATCAACCTATTCAATTCCGAGTTTCTTGGTTTAATAAAATCGATTAAATATTTTCTAAATAATTCATTTTTAAGAACAAATTACATTTAAATCAAGATTTACCCGTTTGAACCAATTTTGATGAGTCTTGATTAAAATCGAACTTTTGATAAAATAATTATTTAAGTAACAAAAATTATACGATATAGTATATATGAATACGAAAATATATAATTGCCACTTGAATGGAAAAATTAACTCAGATAAATATTTCATAATATTTTGTTCTGGATAAAACGAATGTTTTGTTTTTATTTGAAATCGAAGTAACTCAGAATTAAACCTAGTTGTGGGGGAAAAAAATTAGATGTCAACAACTACCCTCTCCCTTTGGGTAGGGTGAATGCAAATAACCATGGGCAAAGGGAGTTTGATGGTCCTAATTTTGTCCGACCATAAATTTATTTTTCGAGAGCGGTTGGTTTTTGCATGAACTTCATGGAGTTATGGCCTGACCTTGGTATCGGGTTTCCTTCATATATCAGGTTACATGAGAATTCAGGTCACTTGTAGTTCACATCGCTTGATTTTAAGCATGATTTTCAAAGGATTTCACAAGCTATCTCAGTTTCGAATCTTAAAAAGACCGAAAAGCGGGGGAACATGAGAATTGGGGTTTGGAACGTAATTGAACATAGAGCCCGACCTACATATTTTAATATTTTGGGTAATTAGACTGCTTATAGTTTGACTCGATCGGTAGAAAAGGTAGTCTTTTATTTCAGACGACCCTTGGCTTTGGATGAGTGACAAGTCAATTGAGTTACGAAAAAAGAGGTTTGTAACCTCCTAACTATGAATATGGAGCTATTCACATCCATAGTTAAGAATTTACCTGGACATAATCTCCAAAGCTCTAGGTGTGTTGTCACTCGGATTTAAAGGAAAGAGAAGGTTACCTCCGGTATGAGTTTAGAAATTTCCCGAAAGTGAAACTGAAATCAAAATATCCCAAAATACCCACATGCCTTTTGATAGGGGTATGGTTTGATGGTGGTGGCAATCGTCCATTAGCTCTCTTCCAAAGAGTTTGACGTCCCTCTATGGACTACATCCAGTTTGTTGCTAAAAAAAATTCCATGTTGTGTTGCGTCCTTTTTGGAGTCGTCCGCATCTGTGGTTTTGGTTTGAGATTTTCATCCTCTCGGATGCTCTCGATAATATCTTAAACAAAGTTGTTAGTGATAAACATAACTCATGAGGGGATATGTAGTCTTTTACCATATCTCTACGTGGGTTGTTATTTGGAAAGTGATATCATCCTCTCTTGTACCTGTTTTGGAGGATAACAACTTTTTGCAACAATAGAAATAACAACCCTCTTGGTTGTTGAATAAGACGACCTGTTGGAGATTGAGAATTTCTTCAAAGTGGGGTGGCCCTCTTGGACACCAACGACACTCTACATAGGATGGTCCCTGCAACCGCGTAATCTTTTATTAATATGGTAACCCTCTTGATTACCTTTAGTGATATAGAAATAACAACCCTCTCGATTGTTGAATTTGCTGGCCCTTTTGACGATTTAAATGCTTTCAAAATGGGGTGGCCCTCTCGAACACCAATGATATTTTAAGTAAGACGGTCCCTGCAACCGTGATTTTTGTTGATTTGTTAACCCTCTTAGTTGCCCATAATGCTTTCTGCCTTTGATGCGATAACCCCTTTGGTTATCAATAATAATCTTTACATATGACCTCGAGTACGTCTCGCACATCTTCCATACCGGTACGACTTATAGTTTTCCTTTGAATTTTTAATCTTTGGATAATCTTGCATATTATCTGATATTGGATATGAGATGACTTATTGACGTCCTTTGAGTTGGCATCTTTTGGTTAATCCTGCACATTATTCGACCTTGGATAAAGATGACTTACAAATATCCCTCGAATTGCTAGCTTTTTGGGTAATCCTGAACATTATCCGACCTTGGATGTGATGTGGCTTATGGATATCCCTTAAATTGTCAGTCCTTGGGTAATCTTGGATATGTCGCGGCTTATAAAGAACCCTCGGACCTTCAATTTTGGTAATCTCGCACATCAACCGGTAAGGATTTAACTGTGGCTTATAGAAAACCTTCAAACTATCATTTTTTGGATAATCTCGCATACTATCCGGTTAGGATGTTGTTGCACCTTATGGATAACCCATGGACTATCAACTCGCGGGTAATCTTACACACTATCTTGTATCGAATAATGTGGCTTACAAATGGCCCTCAGATTGTCTACTTTTTAAGAAGTTTGGTTTGTTGTCCTTCTTCGGATAGCGACTTAGAGGTGTCCCTTGGATCATATGGTTCTTCAGCTCTAGTATGTTGATGCATTCAACTACTGGTACATGAAGTACTGAAATATCCTCGACACCGAGCTACATCGCCTTTACGTGGTCAACAAATATAAAATGCTCAGATATCCTCGATATCAGATTGTGTTATCTTTTTGTTGTCAATGGACATATGTGCTCCAAATAATATTTCACCACCAGATCTTATCGTCTACATGTGATAAGCAGTTGCAGAGACTTATCTGAATGGTATGATGGCCCTCTCGGCAGTGATATGCATTGGAATGAAATGGCCCTCTTGGCATGGCCCTCTCAGCAGTGATATGTAATGGGAAATATCCCTTTCGGCATGACCCTCTCGACATGGCCCTCTCGGCTTGGCCTTCTCGCCATGGCTTCCTTGATAGGGCCCTCTCGGCATAGCCCTCTCAGCAGTGATATGTAATGGGATGAAATGGCCCTCTCTGCATAGTATGCAATTGAATGAAATGGCCCTCTCAACATGGTATGTAATGGCCCTCTCGATAGTTTGAAGAGAATATTCACCTGGGTTCATTCGTTGGAGTATTGGCTTTTCTGTATATACCAGTACTCAAGGTAAACAGTTAATAGACACAGTGTCGCTTTTGCTAGTGACCGCAGTCAAACTTTATTAAAGTTTAAAGGACAAATACTTAGAATCATAATTCGATCGACTTAGACTGTCATTAGTCTCCTTCTTTCAAGAGGGGGGGGGGTACTAAAATAGCGAGGCCTTTAGATGTAAATAAGTGGCTAAAATCCCTTTATAAGGATAATTCAAATACCATTTGTTTTGCCTCATGGAAAATTTGAGATGGACATGTTTGCTCTTCTCCTTATTGGGTGAACCTTTTGATCGCTCCATTGTTGTCACGACTCCCTTGTGTATACTTTTTTGTTTGTCATCCATATCCTCTTTGAAATAGGATAGACAAGTCAAGAAGTCCTTGATCCTAAATAGGAGATTGTCCTCGCCTCTAGGCCAACAAAAAATACCGTTCTTAAGCATTTCATGCTTTTGTGCAGTTCCTGGTCTACCTAAGGGATTTTGAGGGAGACGTCATTTATTCATGCGGTAGCCCCTGTATCTAAATAAAAATTGTTAGTTTTGGTAAAACTACTCCACGTTGAACTCCTTCTATCTTTCGTTTGTTTCTTCCCATCTTCTGGGTGCTCTTTCATATTTGGACTCCCGCCCTGACTCTCCGTTTCAATAGATGTAAGGTAAAACTAGTTAAGTAGAAAACATGTATAGATTTTCAAAAATATTTTGGTTTTGAAAAATCTCTGCCATTCATGTTATGTGCTAGCTCAACGAACTTCTTCCACACGAGGCTCGATTATTTCTGAGACTCGATGGAGGATCTCTGGAAACACATTATTGTTGCTGGGGAGTTCATAAGCCTAATTTTACAGAAGATATGCAATAGCTGGGGATTTAGTCTATCTGGACTCTATCGCAGCTGGTGATTTCTGAAGTTGACTCTGACCTCCTGGTGTTGGGGAATTTAGAATTCTTTCCAGAATGTTAGTGGAAATTTTGAGGACCTCCTCAAAATTTCTGCCTTAGTGGGATACTGTTTGAGATAAGTCCTGACTTGCGGGGGTCCTGAGATTTCTTCCCAAAGTTCTTGCTGGTCTTCATTCTCTCTGTCAGAGGATGATCTTCTTCTTTTGAATTCTCAAGATTTCTTCTCAAAAATTCTGCCCCAATTTCCATTTCCTAGGGTGATGTGACCAAGCCATTAGGGTGCTTAAGTATCCTGTTGATGAAGGAATCAGGTCGTTACGTAGTTCAGGACTACAATAGGGAGATTAAAAAATCTAAAGGGTTGATCAAAGCCAGCATATGCCGCTTATATATCCCATTCTTGGGAATTCAGGTCATCACGTAGTTCATACTACGCCTAGAAAAATCTAAAGGGTTGACGGAAGCTAACATAGGTCGCCTACATATCCCTTTCTTAGGAATTCAGATCAAACATAGTTAGTACTATGCTAGAAAAATCTAAAGGGTTGACTGAAGCAGACATAGCCCACCTACATATCCCATTCTTGGGAATTCAAGTCATCACATAGTTCATTCATAAAAGGAAAAGATAAATTTTCCTAAGGGGTTGACCGAAGCTGACATAGGTCGCCTACGTATCCCTTTCTTGGGAATTCAGGTCAAACGTAGTTCATACATAAAGGGAAAGGTATTCCAAGCGATTATAATTAATGAAATGATTACATTCATAAAAGTACGATTACAAATAAAGGAAACATAGAAAAAGACTATCTTTAGACATAGTATCTTTTCACTGCATCGGAGTTGATCAGCTTGGGCCACTCTTAACCATCCATCTCGAACAGGATCAGGGCTCCTCCGGTTAACACTTTACGAACCACATACGTCCCTTGCTAGTTTGGGGCGAACTTGCCTTTGTACTCTTCTTGGTGAGGGAAAATATGTTTGAGAACCAATTGCCCGATTTCAAACATACATACTCTTACTTTCTTGTTGAAGGCACGAATCATCCGTTGTTGGTATAATGACCATGGCATACGACAACTATTTGTTTTTCATCAATCAATATGAGTTGCTTATAACAAGCACAAACCCATTCTTTGTTGCTTAGTCCAACTTCTTGAATAATCCTCAAAGAGCGTATCTCTACTTCGATAGGTATTATAGCTTCAGTTGCATAAACCAATAGATAAGGAGTTGCCCCGATTAAGGTTCTGATCATTGTACGATACCCTAACAGAGCATATAGAACCATCTCGTGCCAAGATTTATTGTTATCAACCATTTTTCTCAAGATCTTCTTTATGTTTTTATTGGCAGCTTCAACAGTTCCATTCATCTGCGGATCGTACGCGGTTGAATTCCGGTGAGTGATCTTGAACTATTCGCAAATCTCATTCATTAAGTGACTATTTAAGTTAGCCCCATTGTCAGTGATGATTGATTCAGTATCCCGAATTGGCAAATCAAGTTGTTCCTGACAAAATCTGCAACTACATTCTTGGTCACGGCACCTATTTAGTGAAATAATCAATGGCAACCAAGATAAATCTATATCTATGTCCATTTGACGCTGGTGGCTCTATCAGTCCGATGGCATCCATACCCTAAGCTACGAATGACCAAGGTAAACTCATTGCATAAAGCTCGTGTGGAGGCATGAGGATCAAATCTCTATAATTCTGGCACTTTGGGTACTTTTGTACGTATTTGCCACAGTCACATTCCATTGTCATCCAGAAGTAACTAGTTCTCAGAATCTTCCTAGCGAGAGCGAATCCATTCATATGAGGCCCACAAACTCAAACATGTACTTCTTCCAATAATTTTGTGGCTTCTGCAGCGTCGATACATCTTAGAAATCCTAAGTCTGGGGTCCTCCTATAAAGGATTTCCCCGCTTGGAAGTAATTTTTTGCCAATCGTCGATTGGTTTTTCCTAATTGTTGCTGGCATCCTTGAGGTATGCTCTGGATTCTAAATACCTCTTGATATAAAAGTACCATGGTTTTTCATCGGCTTCTGCTTCAGTATGTGCAAAGTGTGCCGGTTGCTCCCTCAAACTTATTTCCAAAGGATCGATGTAACTTTGATCTGGGTGTTGAATTATGGAGGATATAGTGGTCTTTAAAAAACAAATTTTAAAAAATAATAATTTTTTTTGGGGAGGGGGGGAGGGGGGGAGGGGGGTTGGTGGTCAAGGTAGGGGTTGGGGTAAGAAAAAAAGTTTAAAAATAATTTTCTGAGGGCGTTGGTAGGGTGGTAGGGGGTGGAGTCGGGGTAGGGGTGGGTGATTTTGAGACTGGTATGGACATTGCAATTTGTTTTTCCTACTTTGATTAAGAAAGTCATTTTTCTTAATTTGAAAGGGCTTGTTTTCCTAGGGAAAATATTTTTCAAAATTTTTAGTCAAACAAACACGAGAAAATAGAAAAATATTTGCCAGAAAACATTTTCCTTTGTACCGAACACACCCTTAATCCTACTCTTTTTCTTGAATAAAATTGATTCAACTTGGTAAAATTAACTTAGTTAAAGACAAGTTGTAAATTAGATAGGGAGAAGTATGAGGAAAGAGAGGCCTATAAATTCATGGCCCTTCACGAAGCAAAAATATCACTGCAATAATAACACAGTAATTCTTTCATATATAACGCATATTGTTCTCATGGCTCGTAATTATGCTTTCTATTTCACTGTTGTGTTTTTGGTGATGTCTGGTAAATCACCTTTTTCTATTCTTACTCTCTTTTTATTAGATATATCCTTTGTTTCAATTTATGTATTTTACCTTCTTCATTCGTATACAATAACATACTAATTAGTGTAATCTCAAAAGTGAGGTCTAAGCTCTTTTTTTAGTCTGTTTAGACGTCTTCTTTAGTCCGTTTAAAGAAAATGTTGCTTTTTGAATAGTTTTTAAATTTCAGTATCTTACCTGACATGTTTAGGATCACAAGATTTAAAGAGCATTTTAATATATAGAGACTACAGTATACACATTGTTACTTTAAAACCACAACATTCAAAAGCCCCCCTTACTTTCTTCTATCTCAATCAAACTCGGACACATAAAATGAAATAGAGGAAGTATATCTCTATGTAGGTTTATTACATTTACATATGCCAATATATATGTGTAATCTTTTACACTTTCGAACAATAAAAGTATAACATAGTGATTCTAACACTATTTTTTGTTTTTTATGGATTATAATTTATTTGGCTCACTCTCCAAACGTGAAAGTACTTGCTGCGAGAGACTTAGCAGAACTCAAATCAAAACTAATAGGCAAAAGCATGCAGAATGGTTGCGGTGGATATTGTCGACAGAACAGTGACTGCTATGATATATATGGCAAATATTGTTACTATGATGTTATTCGTCACACCTACTGCTGCGGCTAAAGGATCATATATATATATATATATATATATATATTTTGATCCTGGCCAACACAATATGATCAATTGTCTGTGTTTTCCTTTTCCCATTTCAGCTTCCTTTTCTTTTTGTTGAAAAAATAAAATAAAATGACTAGTTCTAGTTCTAACTAGCTAGATCAGGATCACATTGTAACTACCAATTCTGTCGTTATGTATAAACTTTTCATCAAAAGTCCCATGTTAAAATGCTTCCCGGATTTGAAGTTACAAATTTCATGCTAGGCTAGTTTCGGACGAAATCGGCGCGAGGTGAGGTCTAGGTAAATCCGAGAATGATTTGGGCAGGTTTGGTGGTGTTTGATTTGATTTCTAGTTAACTAAGATGATAAGGAACCCGTAGGATTTTACGTAATGAAAATTGGGTAAGTAGAACTACCGAAATTGATCTTAGCGTAAAGGGCATTGTTTGGAATGTCCCGGTTTTAAGGTGTGTTGTGAAAACTGGGATTTTTGGGCGAAACTGGACATTCTGTCCCGTCGATACCGGCACGCCGCTATAGCGACCGCCGCTATAGCAGAGAAATTCCCTCTATAGCGATGGTCAAACCTGGTCAACGCTCGCTATAGCGGCAGGTGCTGCTACAGCGGTGAAAGTTGCAGTTTTTATTAATTATTTTTCAAAAATAATTTATTTTTCTAAAACTCATTTTGGGGTAAAGAAAGGGCGATTTTCATCGTTCGGCTTCGTAAAGGTAAGGAATTCATCCCCATTAATTTGTATTTGATAATTAGGCCTTAGAATTGCTAATTTACGGAGTTTGTGGAGGATTTTAGGGCTGATTTTGGTTATTTTCTAATGCAAGGGGGAAAATTAAGTAATAAATGATGGATTTTTGAGTATTTTAATATTATTATATTAAATTAGGCTCAGTCATTATGCTGCATTACTTTGTGGCATTAGTTTCTTAAGTGAAAAATCCATTTATGTGCAACTTTTTATTGGTGACTTTAAGTAACATTCCCACGTTATTCTGCCTCTTAGTGCAACAGTTTTTCTCTCATTCATTGGTGGCATTATATGCCTTCTTTAGTTGGCTGCATTTGTTTCTAATGTTTAAGGTGGCAATGAGTTACATTCTTGGTCAATTGCTGCATTCGCTACTAAAATTTAGTGGGCAGAATGTTACAAACATTCTTTTAACTTATTTGGCCTTTTGTGTCATTAGTTACTTGTAACTCTGGTAACTTATAGGCTATTGATCTTCCCTCTTTACCATCTCTCATTCATTCTTATTCATTACAAGAAAGACTTCCTCTCCTATAAATAGAGTTGGTCTTGCATTGTCTTTTTCTAAGTACAAGGAATATAGAATGCATAAAAGTTAGTCAAAAAGAGAGTTTATTAGTTGAAAGGAGGTGTTCTTTTTTGTGGATCTTTGAACTCAACTCTTGTCCAGAGTTTGTTGAGTTGTACTTTGTGAGAAGGCTGTTATATCTTGGAGGGGAAAAGTCAAGAAGATTACTGATGGACCGGTGAAAACATTTGCTGCAGTGGGCTTGAATCTCCTTAAAGAGAGCGAGATATCCGCGCCTCAGCCAAGAAGAAGATTATTGTATTTTCTTCATTTCTTTTGTATTGTTCAATTGTAATTTTTTGTAATTTCACCAACAATAAGTTAATGGGTTTTGATTATTAACAGTTAATTTACCCTTGCATTCCGATAATTCATTAGTTTATTCATGGAATTGGTAGTTTTAGGTGAATTGCGGTAGTAGAGTCCTAGAACGGGAAGGGAATGATCATGAACTTGGCCTTAGGGGTTGGGTGTGAGTTATAATTCCCAACATGATAGGTTATTTCATTAACTATATGTCATTATACGTGTTCTAGACCAAGAGCAAACGAAAATTGCATGGAAGAACAAAGCTCCGGCTTAGAGGAGTTGTGCAAGCTTGGTTCGAGGTAGGTGACGGTATTGTAGTTTAATCCAATTTGTGCTATACGTGCATGTTAACTACTTTTTAGTGTGGCTTGTTAGTGCATGTTGTTTGATGTGGTAAATGCAAATGATTTTACATTGGTTGTATGATTTTGACCTACCTTATTTCTAAATATGCAATGTTTCAGTATTTGGGATGTTCTCCCGGGTTATTGGTGGAACAAGGTTGGCAGGAACTTCTGTTTGGGGTATTAGCACATGGACGAAAATTGTCCCCTGCAGGTCATGGCTAGAGGGTGGATATAATACCCATAGCGTGTATGTATGAGGGTCAAGTGAGTTTGACGGTTCCATGAGTGGACCGGGAAATATATTTATATGTTTGGTAATTGTTTACTTATCTGGCATGTCTTGACTAAACGTGACTTGGTGATAATTTGTTGACTTGTTGTTTTTTTGTCCTAAACTGTTAATTTGCTTCTTGTCACGACCCAAATCCCATTTAGGCCGGACTGGCACCCGGAGCCGATAAGGCCCGAGAGAACCAATCTTTGTTTATGTACTCTCGTATGCATGTTTACGTATGAATATCATTTTATCTCATGTAATTCAATATCAATGGCGAAAGTCATGGCAATATGTGCAATATATGAAACTTGGCCGTTAGGGCCATTGCGTCAAAATGAACGTACATCTTTTACTTTCAGGATACCCCACATATGTCTACAAAGCCTCTGCCATGTCTATACAATATTTACAAAATGCCAAAATTTAATATACACAGGTGACTTGGGAAGCCCCGAAGCAACTGAAGCTCACCAACAATCTACGGATATTTCGTCACCTACTGCGGAGATCAACTAACACCTGTGCCTGCAACATGTAAGGTAAGTCCCCCAAGAGGGGTCAGTACGAATAAAGTACTGAGTATGTAAGGCCACATGAAAATATAATAGCACATAAGTACTTCCAAGAAATTAAGCGTAAGAGAATAATCAATATGGATATACCTTCGTCCTGAATATGTGGAACCATGTTCATTACTTCTATTATTTCATTACTCGGTCATTCAATCGCATCATCTTCATCATTATCGTAACCTTTATATTTATGCAAGGAATATAGTCTCATCTCTTTTACAACTATCTTTATTATTGTTCACTCAACTAGTTAGTACCGGGCCTCCACCTTTGGTGGGCTATAATATGAACATAATACCGGACATCCACCTTTGGTGGGCCATCATATATCAATATCATACCGGACATCCACCTTTGGTGGGCTATCATATATAAATATAATACCGGACATCCATCTTTGGTGGGCTATCATATATAAATATAATACCGGACATCCACCTTTGGTGGGATATAATAACTAACATAGCATAATATTGGGATTACCCCATCCTGAACTTATACCCTTTCGATAGTTATCCATTCTCAATGAAACATAACATAAGGTAACCATTTGTGCATTACTTCTTCACAATCTTATTTCCTTGACATAGCTATGAGAGTGATACATTAGAGATCATGAAACTAAAGCTCACACTTATATACACATCTCACTTCACTTCACTTCATGAGATTCACATCTTCAATTATGAGAAATAATTATACTAACTTGCACATCGCCTCTGTTATTACTTTTATGAGATTGGTACTTTTACTTATGAAATATTGGTACAAGGCTAATCATCATACTATCGGACTTTGGAACAAGACATGATTGGAAAATGCCATCCAAGATTAAATAGATTCTCTTATGTTATTATTCTCTTGAAATAGTTCTCCAATTTAGAGATTTCAAAGTTATGACAATTTTCCTTGAAGCTTTGGATCATTAACCAATGGGTGAGAAATATGTGAATAAACATAGTTAGAAACATAACACCATTGAAACCATTAGACCATCATCCATGAACAAGGGACATGAGTATAACCACCATGGGAACCGTGGAACATAACCTTATTGGGCTTTTGGAACATTAATCATGAATATGAGACATGTGTATAACTCTATTGGAACTTTGGTTCATGACATGATTGGAATAATGCTATTCAAACTCAACAAGTCCTCTTTACCTCGTTACTCTTGTTGAGGTAGTTCTCTTAGGCTTTACAACATATGACAACTTAAGAGCTTCCGTCCATAAATAAGAACTAAGTGGGTCATAATTCGTCTAAGAGGAAAACACATATGAGTAACAATATATATCAACCTTAGTTGGAATACTATAGAACCCCTTTGGAATAGAACATTTTTGAAACCTTAGGACAATGGGCACTAAATAAGACACATGTGGATATCAACTATTTACCAACCGGAGATACAATACCTTAGAACATTTGGAACTTTTGACATGTTATCCAATGAACACGAGTCAACCAAAGGGCATGAGTCATATGATTCACCATTGACCAATGAGTAGGAAACATGTGAGTAACATTAGCCAACTACCGAATACGGGATACCTTAGAGCACTTCGGAATCAAATGACAATGTGAACACCACATGCTACAGAAGGATATAGAAGAATAACCTTACATACCTTGTATTCTTAATACGAATACACAATCTTAGACGCACATACAATAGTCCCGCTCCGTTCTTGTGTTTTTCTCTACAACACAAGTTCATAACGAAACCAACATTAACCACCAATTACCTTACAATGGCATAAAATAACAATAAGTCACATGTTTAGCTTTAACATGTCATTTCCCCTTTGACCATACCATTTATGAAATCATTATTCCCAAAATCCCCCAATATTCCATACATTGACCAATAAGCGACATTTCAAGTGTATAAGACAACCACAAGTTACATGAGTTACCATTCTTGGCCCTTTTTATGCCAACAATACCATAACATTTTATACATTGACCACACCATCACCTACCAATAGCATTTCACCACAAAGTTTCTCCTTTACACTTTCTCACAAACACCATATCACAATTATCCCATTAAATTGCTTCAATACACCTCACAACAACAAATCGGCCAAAATTCCATAATTTCCACTTATAGAAAAATAACAAGTTTAGGACCATAATAACACCATACATGTTGATATTTTATCCATACCATACTCTTTCATCAAAATCACAAGTCATAATTCAAGTTACAATCCCATGGATAACACATCTTTTTAACAAAACCAAAAGTGCCATGTCCAACACTTCCAAGCATAACCAACATTACCTACATAATTTATCATGCTCATAATATGTTAAAGTACAAGAATAATCACTTACCCAAGCTTGGAAGATGATGATCTTGTCCAAAAATGCCTTAGGGTTTGAAGAGCTAAAAGAGTTATCTTGAAAACTCTAGAAAATGAGAGAATGTGATGTGTGTGGCTAATGAATTAAAATATGATTTTTGGCCACCTTTTATAACCTCTTAAATTCATCCTTAGCCATTAATTTCCATTATTGACAAGTCAAAGCAAGAATTTTTGACCCATTGGGCCTTTCATGTTTTGTTCATTTTGGTCTCTAATAAGGCCCAATAACCCATATCATCTTAATCCACTAACATCAATGTATAATTCACCATATATCTCATGTTTAAATAATTCCATAATGTCACGACAATATTCTCTTACGAAATTCACATTCGTCGTCTCGATCACAAAAATAGGAATTCTAGTCGCCCATGGCTTCATTAGACGTTTTGGATAACTATTTATGTTTCATGATTTGATCATGTAGGAGTATGTAGGAGTGTATTGAAGTGTTTGAAGCTTTAAAAATGCTCAAATAACTCCAAACAACCAAAAGAAACCATCCAAGAATCGTCGTAAAATTGCGTTGCGAAACGAGCCCCGGAAGGCAAAAATCTTTGTGCCTTGCGCCACTGCTGCAAAGCAAGGCAGTGGCACAAGTTTTACTTTCCCTATGAATTAGGGGCTTGCGCCACACCCCCTGAAACAGGGAGTGGCGCAAGTTTCCATGTCTTGCTGAATTTTTCGGCAATTTTTCCAACGCTTGCATATCGTCCAATATCTTATAAAACACTACAAAATACTTACTTAGTGATCTTAATCATCAAGTAAACATGACTCTAAGTCACCAAATGAGGTTAGAATGTGTACGGGGTATTACCCAATTGCTCCACGAACTCACAAAACACCTCCTACGAAGGTTTAATCACATGTACGAGGGCCAAATTCCATTATCTCATCAATAACATTACCAAATACATACTTGTGGCTTTCGACACCTAAATAAACATTGTTCAACATCTCCAAGTAGGGGTGGTAAGGTACGGGGTGTTACACTTCTATTTGTTAAGTGCATGTTAGTTTTGAGCATGGATTAACTTGTTGTACTATATTTTAGTTAAGTGTTCATATTTTCATCTTGGGTTGACCAAATGACCCAACCAGTACACTGTTGTTTTCTTGTGTGTTGATACTACACCTGCTCTTACTTTTGTGAGTGCAGCACATATTCCAGCGGCTCCTACGAGACCTCACTTGTGATTCCAGCGGTTGACTCAGATTTCAAGGTGAGCGGCATATCCGGGCTACCATGAGATCTTTCTTTTATGACATAATCCATTGTTTTGGACATTATGCACTTTCTTTTACTCCCTCTGTCCCAATTTATATGACACACTTTCCTTTTTGGTCAGTCCCAAAAAGAATGACACATTTCTATATTTAGTAACAATTTAATTTTAAAATACCCACTTTACCCTTAATGAAATGATTTACAACCACACAAACATCTATGACTCATTTTAGACCACAAGTTTCAAAAGTCTTCCTTTCTTTCTTAAACTCCGTGCCAAGTCAAAGTACGTCACATAAATTGGGACGGAGGGAGTAGTTTTGGGGTTGCATCCCCTTTTTGACAATCTTAGATGTTTTGGTACAGACGACTTTCGGATTCTAGGGAGGCTTTTATTTGTTAAGTACAATGTTCCGCAGTTAGTTGTACTTTCGATTTTCTTTAGACTTGGATATTTATTGATGAGTTAGTTCTAATTATTTTTTTTAAGTGTTGATTATGAGATGGTATTTGGGGTAGATGGTTCTCCCACCGGGTGAGTAGTGTAGATGTCACTCACGACGGGTTTGGGTCGTGACACACATTGTCGGATGTAACATCAAGATGGTTTGTGTTGTTGGCCTACAAATGTTGTTGCAGTATTTGTACTTTCAAATTTAAATGGAACTTTATGCACTTTTCTTATCAAGATCATGGCTTTCTCTTTACTATAATTTTTGTCATGTAACATTGTCCCATGTAAAGATACTAATTGAAAGCTAGCTTAAGGGAGGGGGGTAGAGAAGAGGGAGGCTCCACGGATGACTCAAGGGTGAAGCTAGTAAAACATTTTCAACTTAGGCCCCTAAAATTTGAGGTCCCGGAAAAGTTTAATAGTGAATTTTGTGATTTTTAATGTCACTTAAAACAATATTGAAGATTGTAAAAGATAAAAGAATTTTTTTAAAAAAAAATTATCTAATTTTTGGTCAAAAATTATTTTAGAATTTTGAAATTAAACAATTCAAATCTTCATATTAATAAATATTTATTTTACAATAACATCCTAGGTAATGTATTGCAAAAAAATGACTAATAGCTTATTAACTAGAATTAATCCTTATTTTTATAAATAATAATATTACTATGTGAAGTTAAATGTTTAATATTTTTTAAGAATACTACACTAAAACAAGTAGTATATAATAACAATAAAATTTGGTTTTACGCCACTAATTTTATTTTATTTTTTATTTTTTTATTTTAAATGATTGTTTATTACAGAGATGAAGCCGAGAAAGGGAGGCAACAAGAAAGGTGCAAACAAGGAAAATGTGAAAAATAAACAAGCAGCCACAAAAGATAGCATAAGTAGCTTTGTCTGAAAGTTTTGCAACAAAGCACAAAAGGGAACAATGAAGGAAAACCACAAGCATCGTGAAACCCACATTTTTTTGTCATTGGGAGGTCTAACAATATATTAATATAGAAATTAGTGAATGTACAACTAATCAAGTCTGTTAAAAAATCTTCATGCATTTTGTATTTTCACGGTTGATAAAATTTATGAAATAACGAGGCCAAAAATGCTTGAGACATATGTGCTTTTCGCTAAGTTCATTGGTTCACGGGGACTTTTTTCAATGTATGAATTGCATCTTGTAGTTAATGTCATGCTGGTATTTAAGTTATATCTATTATTTTCACATTATTTGACTAGTAATTAGTGTTGACAAACTTCAAATAAAAAGTCTCCTCCTTAGCGCTATTACTTTTTACCCATAATTTTCTAATATTCAAGCCATATACAAATGAAGAAAGTTTAAGTAGAAAACCATAAACACATACTACAAATATAACCTAACAATTAGCCTTTAAAAATCCTAAAAGAATAAGACAAGTTATATCCTGATTAATCAAAGTGAGAAAAATGCTAGTTACAACAGATTTAATCAACATATAAATTATTTCCTTGTGTGTACATTAAAAAATGCACACACTAATTATAATTTACAAACAGGTATAAAAAGCTTTTTGCTATTCCATTCCCACAAAAACGTACAATTCGCTTTATATATGGTTGAAATTAACTTTTAATCAATGAACAACCTTAGTTTTCAGTTTTCATATCTTGAATTTATTTTTTCCCTTGCTTGAACTGATTCGGAGAGGAATAATATGTTTTGAGTGATAGTTTCTCCATCAATCACAAGAATACATTGACTTTGAGATGACGGAAGAAAATTTTAAAAATATCTATAACAAAAATATTTATAAGTGTATATACAAAAAAATCCAAATATGCCTATATTTGATGGTTTTGATTTAGACTTCTCTTTTTTTTTTAAAAAAGAAAAAGAATCAAATCAAACCAAATATTCTTTATTTTTAAAATTTAATATCATCAAATCAAACCAAATTAAATCATAAAGCGGTTTATTTTGTCAGCTTAACTTGATTTATCAATTCGATTTAATTTGCAGTTTTATTTGAGCATTTCTATGCATAGGGTCCATTTGAAAGGGATACCCTTCCCATCAGATTCTTTTTTTATTCCTAAAATTTGAAGGAAAAACATCGAATTAAAGTTGAAGAAATTTGAATCTATCATACCTAACTTATCCTGTATGACTGTTATGCACTACTCCCTAATCCCTACCAAATTGTCACATTCTTATCTCCATATTCTTGGGATTTAGCTGGTTGACATTGACACCCCTAACCATAGGCAAAGGTGTCGCGTAAAATATTGAAATAGTTAAACAATATTTGTCGGCAACTAACACAAGTATCGGCTTAAGTCATTGATAGTCCCTTAAAATTATTCACATATTTCACTTAGGCACCTCAACTAAAACTTGTACCTATTAGACACCCTAATATTAACAAATATTTACCTATTAAATATTTCTCTGACAATTAATCAAAAACTAAAATGTGGGTAGTACACACGCGGATGACGTGAAAAAGCAACAAATTAAATAAAGCCAAGTGGCATTTAGGCCCAAAATAATTTAAGAAAATAAATAAAAATTATACAGAATGTCAGCCCATTATAATTATTTACAAGTAAAATGACCCAACTTTGTAAAAATTACTCAAAATGGCCAATGTTGTATATTTTCTGTAATAAAACACATTTATTATCAATTCTCTCTTACACACTACTTCATCTCTCTCTAAGTTTTTTTTTTCAACATTTCACTGCACCATTATTTGCTAAATTACATCTTTCAACATTACATTTAAACGTTGAATATAAATGATAACTTATTTTTTTATCTTTTTCTTTTCTGCACTATTTTTAAAAAAAAACTTTTTAATTTTTTTTTGTGTGTGTGCTATTTAAAAGAAAAATATTCGTTGTTTAATTTTTATTTTTTTTTTGCTCTTTTTTTAAAACTTTTATTTTTAATTGTTTCACTTCTTTTGTGGAAAAAGTAAATATTTATGTTGTTTTATTATTTTTTGTTTATACTTTTATTTTGTTAAGGTGGGAACTCATGATAGTCACATAACATTACATAATTGTTTATATAATATTAATACACGATTATACACTATTTATACAATGTCAATACATTACATACCTATTTATACAATATCAATACACGTTTATATATGCACATTATATACTATTTATAAAATATTGATACACGCTTATACACCATTTATACAATGTCGATACATTACATAACTATTTATATAATATCGATACACATTTATGCATATTTATACAATATAGATATAGTACATATACACTAAATAACTATTTGTACATCATATATACATATTTATACATCATTTATACTATATCGATACATGTTTATAACTTATTTATACAGTATCAATACATTAAATATACACTACATAACTATTTATACAATATCGATACATTATATATACACTACATAACTATTTTTATATCATATATACATGTTTATACACCATTTAGACAATATTGATACGTGAAAAATTGCATGGAGAAAGTTTTGAAAAACAAGGGGGAATTTTTTTTTTATTATTATTAGAAAAAAAACAGCAAAAAAAAAGTTTTTTTTTAAAAAATTAATGCTGAAAAAAAAAAGGAAGCAAAAATGGTCTATTGGCCTTGGGCCGAATTGAGCTCTGTTGAGCCCATGATCCTTTTTGATTATTTTTTCTTTAAATGAAAAGTGGGTTACTTTTTTTGTAAATATTTTATTTTTCTGTATATAATTGAAATTTTCCCTATAAAAAATGATTTTGGAGTATAAAAAAAGAAGAAAAAAAATATTTTTAAATCTATTTAACTAATCCCAAAAAAATCAACAAAAAAAAAAAAGAAAAAAAAGTAAAACCTAATGTTTTACGACCCCCTCCCCCCACCCCACCCCCAAGCAATCCTCCTCCTTCTTCTCCCAAAACCACCATTGTCAACCACCCACAAACCACCATTGTCAACCACCCACAAACCCATCAAGCTTTCCCTTTTATTTTCATTTTTTTTTTCTTTTGATCATTAATTTCTTTAACATTTTTCTTAATCAAATTTTTGTGATAATAATCTTTATGATGGATAATATGATACTTTAGATTCGTAATATGATCAAAAAGTTGAAGAGTAATTTTTTTAGACTTGTATAGAAAAATTAATATTTTTTAAATGTTCTTTTATTTTACTAAACAAAAAATTACTCGTGTAGTCGTTATTGGATCGAAAATTTCTGAATGGATTGAGGTTAAGGTGGATAAAAATGGAGGTGGACTGGTGGCAGGGGCTGCTTTGTTGAAATGTCTAATAGGTACAAGTGCTAGTTGATTGTCATTCCATTTTTATCCAATATTATTGTCATTCCTAGTGTTTAATTGAACTGTGCTAGTTAAGGTGGATAATAGGTACAATAATTTTTATCCAATAGATATCCAATATTATTGTCATTCCTAGTGTTTAATTGAATATTTTTGTTAGCATTATTATTGATTTGGACTTTATTTGAGTTAATAATATTTATGGGTTATAAAACTTACTGCACCATTCAAAATCCTAAATTTAAACTTGAAATAATATGTTGAAATATAAAAACAATGAAAAAGTTTAAGAAATATTTATAAATTACATCATAGTAAATATTTTTGTGTATCAAATATTTTTAAAAATTGTACAAATGTAATATCGGGTTGGTTTGACCTTTTTTAGTTAAAACCAAACCAAACCAATTATAATCGAATTTTTTTTCCAACACCAAACCAATAATCGGATTTTTTTTTCCGATTTGATTCAATTTATAATTTGATGTAATTTGCGGTTCGATTTTGTTAATGTAGGACTTCATGATAGTGGTGTAAAATATCAAATTCAATTATGAGGCCATACATGACTTGCTTTTCCTTTTCTAATTTGACTTTTCAAAGTTAGGGGACAAAGGGTACAACACTAATTAATGGATTTTTTAGAATTAACACATGTTTTTGTTATACCACATAAATTTGAGATACAGGGATGTGTGGTTTATATTTGTGTGGAAATCCCCAATTATGTGCGCTTGTTTATATTTCCGGTCCCGAGGATAAAGGAGTTAGGAGGTTTGTGGTAGACTAGCAACCAACATAAAATTTGTCAATTTATGATGAATTTTTATAATATAATTTTTCTAACTTGTTTGAAATTTAAGGTATGGTAATAGGTTTGGTTTACAAAGGGTGCCTTCTAATTCTGATTGGAGGATTGCGACTTCGGTCTTTTATTGCTTCTTCTTAGTATTACTCCCACCATTCTATATTAGTTATTACATTTCTCTTTTACCTAACTTTTACGAAATTATAATAAGAAGTGTCTTTTACTAATTTACCCTCAATCTTTTCAATGCAATCAATATTATTTCCTTCAAAACAATTAATTTTAAGGACAAAATGAAAAAAAAAAAAGAGTTAATTACTTTTATCTTAATTTTATAAATTGACAAGTATTACAATACTAGTTCGACATTTAGTGTTAATTGACAAGTATTACAACATTAGTAGGACATTTAGTGTTGACAACTAATATGAGAGAGGACTACTTATTAAATACAACTAACTTCCTTTATAAATTGTAAAGCACTATAGAACGAAAGCCAGGTTGAGAAAGAAACTTCAACTCAATGGATATCCTTAAATTTTCTTTTTCTCTCTTGATACTTATCATGTTTTTCACTTATTCTACATGGTACGTTACAAGAAAATGGAGGAAAAGCTCAGTGCCAACAAATTGGCCTCTCCTTGGAATGTTACCAGGCCTTATTCGAAATGCTCACCGTGTCCATGAATTTGTAACTGCTCTTCTTCGAGAAACAAGGGGCAATTTTGAGTTCCATGGTCCTGTTCTTGCCAACTTAAACATGTTAATTACTAGTGATCCTTTAAATATCCACCATATTCTCAGTAGAAACTTCTCAAACTATCCAAAGGGTCGTGAGTTTCGTGAAATTTTCGATATATTGGGGAGTGGAATTTTCAATGTTGATTCTGAACTATGGGAGATTCATAGGAAAACGACCATGTCCTTAATGAGTCATGCCAAGTTCCATACCTTGTTGGAGAGAAGCACATCGGACACTATCGAGAAAGGGCTCCGACCAATTCTTGATGCTTTTGTAGAACATGGCACCCCGCTTGATTTGCAAGATATTTTTCAGAGATTCACTTTTGATTGTATCAGCAAACTGTTACTTGACCATGATCCAAGAAGTTTATCTATTAGTTTACCTTATGTGCCATGTGAAAAGGCGTTCAACGACGTTGTGGATGCACTTTTGTATAGACATATATTGCCACAAGTTTGTTGGAAATTGCAAAAATGGCTTCGAATTGGTAAAGAAAAGAAGCTCATGCAAGCATGGGAAGCTTTTGATCAGTTCTTGTATCCTTGCATTTCGCGTAAACAAGAAGAGTTGATGCACAAAACAATCGAAGATGAGGACTTCGACTTAATTACTGCCTATATTAAAGCATACAATCAGTGGACGAATGGAGATAATTTAGGCGATGTACAAGAGTTTTTGAGAGACACTTTCTTGAATTTGATGCTTGCTGGGAGAGACACCACAAGTGCAGCTCTCACTTGGTTTTTCTGGCTCTTAGCTAAAAATCCTTTAGTAGAGATAAAGATTAGGGAAGAGATTCAACAAAAATTGCATCTAAATGAAGACGAAATTCTCAAGCATTTTAACATAGAGGAGACAAGAAAACTTGTCTATCTACATGGTGCTCTTTGTGAAACTCTGAGGTTCTTTCCATCAGTTTCATTGGAGCATAAACTTCCACTTGAATTTGACATTCTTCCGAGTGGTCATCGTGTTAGTCCAAACACGAGAATTGTGCTATCGCTCTATACAATGGGGAGAATGGAGACTATATGGGGACATGATTGTTTAGAATTTAAGCCAGAGCGATGGATTTCAGGGCAAGGAAGGATCAAACATGAGCCATCTTTCAAATTTCCAGCATTTAATGCGGGTCCAAGGACTTGTTTAGGAAAAGACATGGCATTCATTCAGATGAAAATGGTGGCAGCTACCATCATATACAATTACCATATCCAACTAGTGGAAGATCAAATAATTTCTCCCAGTGCTTCTATTATCGTTCAAATGAAAAATGGTCTGAAAGTTATGCTCACTAAAAGGGTTCCTCTTCGGTCTTTCTAAGTGACCAATGATAAATTGTAGTACCTTAATAATCAAAATTAAATGTGTTTAACTGATACCAAATGTATGATCTTTAACTAATTTAGAGAATTCATGTACTAATCGTTGGGACTTGTCCTTCAGTTCGTACTTTCTTTTATCACTTCTAGTTTCTTTTTGAAGTTTTCAATTGAATGGTTGTACTCAATGATAATCAATTAGGTAAACATGTTCTTCGATGCTAAGGGCACCCTCGAAGAATGGGGGATTTCATGAAGATTTTATGGTTGTTTTTTTTTGTATTTTAATAATTTGTTGAATCATATACTTATGATGGATTGGTTTAGATTTATCCTAACCAAATGATGACGAAATACTTCTAATTTTTCTTACTAAAATAATGTGGGACATTTGTCTATGTGCTACGACTCCCTCTTGAACAAAGTTTCACATGGAATGTCACCAAACCTCTCGAGTTAAGTTTCACATGGCACATCACCTCATGAACTTATCCAGAGATCAACTGTATGTCATCCACATCGTCCAAGTATTTATGACTACCAAAGCCCACATGCTAGTCGCTAGATTCTTCTTGTGTGTGCCTCTCGAAGACAGCAAACCGAGTCCCACACCCTGTGGGAACATGACTCGTGGTGGAGAAGAAGTGTTTTGCAAAGAACACTGATAAGGGAAAAATAAGGACCAAAACATAGAAGGAAATATGATCAAAGAGAAAAGGAACAAAATCATCCTTTATCTTTTATATGACGCATTAATAGTTCTTTTATCACCTGCCTAACGTCTGTCCAGATTTTTTAGACTTCAGCTCCTTTGCACATGACATACACATTAGAACTCCATTGAACAAATCATCCCATTGAACAAAAATATCATCCTTTTTTTTCTTTTTTAATGTTCAGTTAGAATTTAAAATTTTAAAACTTTGGTTTCAAAATCGTAGCTTCAATGCAGAATAAGGTAATCCTACAGAGTTGGGCCTTAAAAAGTAAACAGAAATTAAGCAGGGGACTAATAGTGATTCAATATTTTAAGTAGGGGTGGCAAACGGACAGGTAGGGTCGGATATGGGTTGATAAAAAATGAGTCAAATAAAAACGGATAAAATATCTAACCTGCCCATATTTGACATGGATAAAAAATGAATAAACCAATGAACACATGATTTTAATAAGAAAGAAAGATAAGACTTTTTAACTTATGGTCTAAATTCTAAATCAATAACAACATGCCCAGTAAATCTCATAAGTGAGGTTTGGAGAGGGTAAAGTATACGTAAATCTTACCACTACCTCGGGGAGGTAGAGATGTTGTTTTCGAAAGATCCACGGCTCAAGTGTAGCAAATACAGGTACAAAGAAGAGGAAAACAGTGAAGAAAATACAACAACTAACAAGGGAAGAGTGCAAAATCTACTCAAAAAAAATAATAATCAACCACAAAATAATGATATAATCGAAACACACTAAACAACATCAATGATAGATATCATAAGCAGGGATCAGCTCCACCTCAACATCTACAGCTAAATCCTAAGCTACCATACTACGGCTAGTGCACGACAACACTCCTACCCGACTAACCTTCTACTCTAATGCGCGTTTTCCATAACCTCCTATCTAAGGTCATGTCCTCGGTATCCTGAATATATGTCTTGTCATGTCTAATCACCTCTCCCCAATACCTCTTAGGCCTACCTCTACCCCTCCTCGTACCTACTATATCCAATCTCTCGCACCTCCTCACTTGGGCGTCTGCACCTCCTCACTTGGGCGTCCGTACCTCGCCTCACCACATGTCCAAATCATCTCAATCTCGCTTCCCTCATCTTGTCCACCACGGAGGTCACTCCCACCTTATCTTGAATAATCGTATTTCTTATCCTATCACACCTAGTATGCCCACAAATCCAACTCAACATCCTCATCTCTGCGACATGCATCTTCTGAACATGGGAGTTTTTGATTGGTCAACACTCTGCTTCATACAACAATGTCGGTCTAACCACCACTCTATAAAACTTACCTTTAAGTTTCTGTGGTATCTTTTTATCACTCAAGACTTCGGAGGCAAGTCTCTACTTCATCCACGCCTCACCAATACATGTGTGACATCACCGTTGATATCTTCACTACCCTGGATAATACAACTAAGACAAATCATCTTTTTAAAAATAAAATTAAAAGTTTAAATGTAACCTATATTGAAATAAGATAATATTACACCCTTGTATACTTTTAAGGAGAGTGAAGTTGATGGATACTCATGGGTTATCTATATTTTATGATGGATAATATGGGTTGATGCATATTTAACCCATTTTTAAATGATTAGATAGCCAACCCATTTAAAATGGGTTGCGTCGAGCGGTGACCATAAATTTTACCCAATTTTCCATATATCCCTAAGTATGGATGGGGGTGTATAAAAATCAATTTAACCGATAAATCAAATCGAAAAAAATATTATTGATTTATCGGTATTAGCTTATTGATTAACAATTTGTAAATTTTTTTATTGGGTTATTGGTTTGGGGTTCTGTTATAAAATTTTAGTTAATGGTTACACCGATAACCTAATAAGATTATACTAAAATTCTTATTTTATTTTAAATTATATAATAGTGGCTTTAGATTTTAAATACAAACCTTATTTCTTTTAAATTTTATAGTTATTGTATTAATATTATTGTTTTCTTTATAAAGTAGTTTGCTTGGTGCAGTTCTACTCATCATTGTGAATTGTGAACTGCTATATTTTTCTTTTTGAGAGATTGTTATGGTGCTACTGCATCCAAGTTTGTTTTAGCAATAACTAATTTGAATTTGCTATTGCATGTAATTCATGTAAACTTTTATGCATGAAGGTAGTGTACATATGAACAAATAAAAACAAGAGAAGATAAAAAAAATATAGAGGAGTATTTTCTTATCAGGTTAGTCAAAAATCGAACCATTAAGAATAAAAAATTGATAACAAATATCTTATTGATTGGTTATCAATTTAGTATGTTTACAAATCAAAAATTGATAAACTAAGCCTGTAATATTTAAAACCGAACCAAATCAACCAATAAGCACTATGTGATAATAAAAGGATGGAAAAATCATCCTTTCTGGAATAAATATTTCATAACCAAAATCATTTGTCTCGAAAAAAGATTAAAGGTGCAAACTGGAAATTAAGAAAAGTAGAGGAAATGCAACCAAATTAAATAGAGTGAAGTGGTTAAAATATCCCTAAAATATGGCGTGGATTATTACTTTAGTTCCTAAATTATACCTAGTATTAAAAACATCTTTACACATAACTAAATAAATTTTAAAATGTCCCCATTTTATCATATCTAATCCAACTAACGTGTATTCACTCGCGGTCCAAATGAACTTGTATGCTGATGTGTTATTTAAGTGACATCCACACGAATATTTAAAGTCAAAAAGAAAAGAAAAAAGACATATAAAAAATAAACCGACTAAAATAAGTCTATCCGGTGAAATCACCCTACAAACTCTCTCAAATCTCTAGAACTCTTCCTCTCCTCCTCATAATTCTCCCAAAATTCCCCAACATAACCCTTTGATTTCCATTTTCATTGAATCGAAGAGTTTTAGCCTAAAAACCTTTGATAAAAGTATCGGTCATAATCTCCCTTCATTTTGATTTGTGGTTTATTTAGTGTGGGAGATTCTAATTAAATCTTTTTCTGAGATTTTCATCCTACCATAAAATTTTCAATGCTACCGGAAATCCACATCTATAAAGTATAATCATCAAAACAAATGAGGCTAAGAAATTTAGCAATTAAATAAATGGTACAAAAAAGTTTAAGTTCAAACTTGGGGTGTCTTTTAATGAAGAAACACTTAAATAGGAAGAAGAATGCTTACGGTAGCAGTTAGTGTGTGATGAAAATTAAAGAAAAAAGTTAAAAATGGTTTTTTTTTCCATTTAATGCTTATATGACATTATTTTTGAATAGTTTACGCGCCCACAAGGGTTTGAGACCACTTGCTATGCCATGTGACATCTAATTAGGGGTGTTTCTAAATTTGTTTAGTCAAATTTAGGGGTGTTTTTAAATTTATTCAGTCAAGTTTAGGGGTGTTTCTAATACTAGGTATAGATCGAGTACTAAAGTAATAAATCGCACCAAGTTTGGAGATTTTTTAACACTTCTCTCAAATAAATAAAGATAAATTGCAAAACCATCTTACAACTAACATTTCAAAGTGATAATAAAAACTAAACAGTTTGAAGTTAATATAATTGCCCAAAAATTTACAAAGAGAAAAACATAAGGAAGGGGAGTAATTGAAAAAGAAAATCAATGAAGGAGAGTAGGGGTGGCAAAACTAACCCAAACTTATTTAATTCGTCTAACCCATCCAAGTTTTGATGGGTTTGGGCTAGAGTAGTTTCGAAGATGGGCTGATTTGAGTTAAGCCCAAGTGAATCCATCACAAATCATCAACCCAAATGAGCTCATGACGATGCTAAATTTTGAGAGTAAACTACAGAAATGACCCTCTTTAAACTACAAAAATGATCCTCTTTTTGAGTGACTTTGTTTTTTTGTCCGCCATAAGAAATGTGCTACAAAACTAGTCTTTCTTCTTTTTTATGTATAGAACAAATACATATTTGCCCCTCTATACTTCTAATATTTTTAAACAACTCTCCATTCTCATTTATCTTTCAACTTTTATTTTTTTCTCTTTTTTATTGCACTTTGATTTTTTTTTCTTTTTTCTTTTAATTTTCTCAACCTTTACTTTTTTCCTTTTCTCCTCTCAACTTCTATTTTCTTTAAAAAAAATTCTATTTTTTATTTTTCGTTGGTTTTCTTCTTCTTTTTTCTCAATCTTTATTTTTCTTTTATTTTTTGTTTTGTCTTTTTTTTTTTCTCAACCTTTTTTTTTCATTTTCTCCTCTCAACTTCTATTTTTTTCTTTTTCTTTGATTTTTTTTAAAAATGTTTATCAACCTTTATTTTTAATTTTTCTTCATTTTTTTCTTATCTTTTCTTTTTCTTCGATTCCTTCCAAACAACAAGTTATGCCCCATGGGCAAAAGTTGACACTATTGTGTCTTGATTTATGAGATGTTTTATAATTCTTGCCTTAGAGACAAGACTTAGCCCAATGACTTTCAAACAACAAGTTACGCCCCATGGGCCAGAGTTGGCACTACCACATTGTGTTTTGATTAATGAGATATTCTATAACTCTTGCCTCATAGGCAAGACTTATCCCAAAGGACTTCCAAACAATAAGTTACGCCCCATGGGCAAGAGTTGACACTACCACATTGTGTTTTGATTTATGAGATGTTTTATAACTCTTGCCTTAGAGGCAAGACTTAGCTCGGGGACTTTCAAACAACAAGTTACGTCCCATGGGCAAGAGTTGATACTACCACATTGTGTTTTGATTTATGACATGTTCTATAACTTTTGACACCCAGTACCCTGAACTCTCCAGCATTCTCTCACAATATTCTCAAAATCAGGGTTAGAGCTCCACATATTGCAGCATTAAAAGCTCTACATTTCTTATTCTCAGGTTGAAGAGTTTTGATCACTATTGGAAAATGATCACTTACCCATTCCTGTAATGCATGAGCTCTCATAACAGGTATCTGATCCATCCAGTCTCCATTTGTAAATACCCAGTCTATTTTTGAAAATATCCTATCCACATGTTTGTCATTCCAAGTATATCTACATCCAGTTAAAGGCATCTCCTCGAAGCCACAAGTGTCAATGCATTGCTGAAAATTTTCTACCTCAGTTAGGCTCACTGGATTTCCCCCCAGTCTGTCCTTCTTTTTTAAAACAGAGTTAAAGTCCCCTAGAATACACCAAGCACACCCTGGGATATCTGCACTAAATCTTGCCACAACTTCATTTTATGTTAAGGCAAAACTTATTTGCACAGGGATGTAAGTAATTTCGCAAGTAACTGCCTGGCTAGTCTCACTCATGACATTCATATTAAACCAGTTCGGCCTCCAAACCACTACTACTCTCCCATTATAATGGGAAGCATGATTGTTATAATGCTTCCACCCCGGGTACATGCTATTAATTACCTGACCTACTTTATGCACCTTGAGTCTAGTCTCTAACAAACCAAACAACCCCACATCTAGCTCATTGCAGAGAAGTTTTACCTCCTTCTGCTTATTCAGGCCATTAAGGCCTCGAACATTCCAACTCATCACTTTAACCATGATCACTAAGGGGACTACCTCCAGAACCAGCTTTAGTGGTTTGAATTGTGATAGTTTTGGACCCTTCCCCAATGCCTGAAAGAAATTAGTCACCAGTACAACTGTTGTAGCAACAGGAACTCCCAAACTAGCAGTCCTCATATGATTTCTCCCCCATCTTTTGCCCTGTTGTTGTTGTTTCCATCTTCCTTCCTTGTTCCCAGGTAATGTCTGAGCCTGGTGTTATGTCTGCAACACCTTCCTTTGCTTTGTTTGGACATCATTTCCTAAACCTTCCTTTTTTCCCTCATCGGGCACTTTTTCCTTAGCCTTGTTCCTTCTACGCACATCTGCTTAATGCCCGTACTTTTTGGATATGGTGCAAACAGATGGTTTCCAGTCATAAGTGACTGGTTGCTCAAACACAATCCCTTTCTCATTCCGAAAATAAATCATCTCCGATAATTGGCCTCTAATTTTCACTTTCACCAACAATTTTGCAAAGTTCAACCCTATTTTATTCTCCGTGTTCTTATCCACCATAAGAGGCTTCCCGATTAGACTGTCAATTTTACTCAACCCTTTCACACTCCAGTACATGAAGTCAAGTCCTTGGAGTTTAATCCAAATAGGAACTGTGGCTAGTTCCTCTTTGAAGAATTCCATATCCGATTTTCAAGCTTTTACAATCAAGGGTTTACTATCAAAATGATAGATACACCCGTGTAGAACTTCCTCCTTCCCTCTTGCTGAATTAAATCGCACTAGCATGATGCCATTCTTAAGCATGACCACTTTATTGATACCCAGCTTTCCCATTGCCGCTGAATGAATCCATTTAGCACCGCAAACGGAGGTCGTGCCCCCAACACATAGCACACCAAGGCATGTTTCCAATACTCTACTTTCGAACTGATATCATCAGCCTCTATCTCCACTATGACCTGTTCCCCTATTCGCACAGGCTTAACAAAATTCAATTTGAATCCCTCATTCGAAACCTTACTGATGTTGAATTTATCCCAAACTAAAGCAGCGCTTACACTATGCTCACCCTTAGCTTGAGAATCCATTGCTTCCACTTCATCCTCCAATGAGCGAGTGCTCAAATTGGGAGGAGTATCAACGATGTCCTTCCACTCAAGTACATTATCCCGTTCCACTGCCGCCTTTGATTTTTGAGGAGTCACCTGAGATTAACTCACTTCCAAACTTGTAGCTAGATTCCTCACCCTATTTTCATCATTCGAGCTGGGTGAGCTTGGTAAAGACACAACCCCCAATTCTCTCGTATCGTTGGGTGCAGAAGGCCCAGGTACCCCAATTTGCCCAAAATTCTACTGTCCCCTTGTCGGGTGCAGCAGAGTTGGGAGATTTGCTCCAGCAGCTCCAACTACAGTAGTACTGTATGTTTATTTTGAACCTCCACACCCCCTTCTAATACTCGTCCCTTGCAAACCTTGTTTCTCCGACAACTCCTCCACCTTCGTCGTGGCCAAATTAGTGACTTTGGGCCTCCTACCCATGGTGTGGCACATGTTTAGCTAACATACGCCGAGAGAACCAGAGCCAGTGAATTTTAGATCTTTCTAAAAGTAATATAACACGATTTAACCGAGTCAACTATTTAGTACAAACGTTATTAGATTGTTAATATTCCCCCCTCCCCCCACCTTTAATCAAATCTATGTGAGTAAAAGCAATCATGTAATTGCAAAAACGTTTTTATGTTTCATATTTTTCCTTATTATATTGTTTACAATTTAAGAATTTCAAATTGTTAAAAATAATTTAAATTTTTATTCTACTGTCTCTCCATCTCTTCTGTTTAAAATTTGTAAATAGTAATGTATGTATTATCTAATTATTTTATTATATTCTCAAAATTGGTTCAAATGCCCCCCACCCCCCACATCCTTAGTGTACATTTTCTATTGTGATGCCACTTAGCTTAATCCTAGGTTAGACTTTCTTCATTATTATTTATTATTATTATTATTAGTATTATTATTACATACTACTCTATTTCTAAATCATTTCAAATTGCGATGTCTTGTTTGAACATGTCAAATCATATTATTTACTCCATAAAAAAAAATCAAAATTTTCATCATTCCTTGTCCTCCCCCCCCCCCCCCCCCAAACCCGACCCCACATACACCATCACTATCACAACTCCATAACCAAATTTATATGAATAAAGACAACAAATCATATAATTATTTAAAACTTTTATGTTTCATTTTTTTTATTACATTGTTCTCTATTTTAAATTATTAGATTGTTTATATTATTTTTTATTAATTATCATTTGCCTTAATATAATTATCAAGTTCCCTTCTTAACAGATATATCTATTTTGTTTGCTTATATATATTTTTTGAACTTTTATTGTTCATATATCTTTTCAATTTAAAATTTATGAATGGTAATATATGTACTATCTAATTACTTCATTATATTTTTAAAAAGTTTAAAATATTATCCCCCTACCCCAATCCCAAACCTTTATTTTTCTATTTTTTTTACTGTATTTTAATTACTTCTATCTAGTCTGACTTTAAATTAATTTTTTTTATTGTGTTACACACCATATATTTTATTTTAATTTTTCAAAAAATCAGCTTAATTTTGTTATACTGTATTAACAATGTCAAAAGATTATCTTTTAATGTTGGAATAATCTAAAAGACAATACCTTTTAATTTTGCTTCAAAATCATAATATTTCTCGACAATATGCTATCTATCTTATTTTAATTTCTTTATGAGATTAATTTCCTTTTTTGTTTTCAAAATTAAAGAGTTTAAACAATAAGATAAGAAAACAGATTGAATTTTAAGCTTATCTAATAAAGAATTAATCTGTGTTGAAATTTTGAATTTGAAAATCAATATGTTATCTAATGGATAAACAAATAAAACTAAATTTGATTGACTTCAGAGTTTACCTATATTTTTACTGTATGAACTCAAATTTGTATGTTTTTTTTTTTCTTTTATTGTTCTTCAAGTTCAAAAACTTTGTATCTTAATAAAGAGAAACATATATTTTAAATATAAATTAAACTTTATCTTTCAATTGTAACGTTATTACATTTTTTTCCTTAAACATTATCTGATAAAATGTTGCATGACATTTAACATTCTAGTATTATATACAATAAAAAAATAAAATAATACTAACATTTATTTTAATAAAACGATAGTATTAAAATGGTAACAAAATTTAGCATTTAAAAAACTAAATACGTGACACAAAATCTTAACAAAAGGTGATTTTATTTTTCATTTACATAATCGAATGTATTTATTTTTATCAAAAATCAATCGAATAAAATTAAAATGACAAATTACTTACTTGAATTGAGGCCCGTATATAATAAAAAAATAGCCTATAATATGATCATCATTCATCTGCATATAAAAAATGAAGATATTAAATTAAAAAAAAAGTTTCAAGAAAATGAATAATATGAAGAATGCAACAAATAAATTCAAGAATAAAGCTAACGATCAATAAAGAAATAAGAGAAGGAAGTTTAGTATTATATATCATTGCAGAAGTATATATAGAGAGATTAGGAAGCTAGAGCTCCACTCCAACTCAAATTTTATTTGAATTTGAAATTCAAATTCAAATATCATATCAATTTGCTAAAAGAAGATCAATTGATTACTCTTCTTTATCCTTTTTCTTTTTATGGATATAATGTATATATTTCTTAGAATCGATATAGTTGAATTGAGATGAATATTTGAATTCAAAAAGATCAATTTAGAAATTGTTATTGTAAATAATAACAGAATAAAAGAAGACCAATTTGTTACCATTCCTTATCATTGCTATTTTACCTTTTCCTATGATATTATTATTATTATTATACAACTACTACTATTGTTGGTGGTGGTGTTATTGTTATTATTATTAATATTATTATTGTTACTACTACCACGTAATTGCATTACTATTTGTTTGTATTATTTTCTTATTTTTATTTTAAATCAAATGACTTCTTATATATAATATTTGAAAGAGATAACTTAATGAAATATAAGAGTTTTTTTTAACAACCTGAAATATAAGAGTTCATGTAGACTTCTTCTTCTTCTTCTTCTTCTTATTAGATATGTTTTATAACATTTAAATTTTAAAAGGGATAAGTTTGAAATAGTAAGAGTCTATTAGAACTCTTCAATTATGGGTTTCTATTTTTAAGATAATGAAAATTCTTGTTTTTTAAAAAAAGATAATGTGTTTCAAATTCAAACACTTCAATTTCTTAATTCAAAATTTTTATTACAATACTATTAAGTTTTGTCTTAGAACTACCACATAGCTTCTCAATAGCTTGCCACTTGGCTAACTGTGATGCTGTCGTGCCCCATTTTTCTCGTGACAAGCGGGATTCAACATGACAACTCTTTTTGTAACACCCCGTACATGTTTACCTTAGTTTTGAGAGCAAAAAAAAAAAAAAAAAAAAAAAAAAATTGGGTGGGGCGTGCCACGCTGCTCTGGGCTGAAATTTTCAGTCCAGAGGCAGTAAAGGGGCGCGCCAGGCAGCGTGCCACGCCGCCCCTGCGCACCTTTCAAAAGTTGAAAATTTTGTTTAAGTCCCAAGGGTTCCCGGGGACGTATTGAGCCGATTTTTGCCACGATTCTTCTACAACCATGAGAATATGCATGAAATGAGTGAAATAATATATTGGGATGATAAAATTACTCGAGAACGAATTTGATGTCAAAATGACGATTTTACCCTTTTGGTCAAAATGGGTCATACGTGGCTAGAATCACTTGGTTTTTGGATTGAGGCTACGGATATGAATAGCATGAGTGGGAATAGTATTGTAATACGTATGAGACGACTTAAACACGTGAAATTATTGATTTTATCTGGTTAAGTGAATTGGGCCCAAAAAGGGCCCAAAAATGGAAAGAAGACATGGCCCATATGGGAAATTTGACCCATTCTTGCAAAAGACTTCTAGAACACCACATGGCATGCCATAGGTGGCTAAGGATGGATTACAAGGCCTATATAAAGGACCAAAAATCTGATTTTTGGTCATTTGGTAGAAATCTCATGCTTTTTGGTATTTTTCAATTATTTTTCTCTCAAACCCTAGGCTTTCTCTTGGAGCAAGATCATCCCATTCCAAGCCTTGGTAAGTATTTATTCTCATGGATTACTATATTATATGCATGAAAGAGTATGTATATCATGTTGGTTGTTCTTGGAAATAGTGGACATGGTATTTGGTGCTTTTGTATGAGATGTGTGATCCATGAAGTTCAAACTTGAACTATGACTTGTGCCTTTGATGAAAGAGCATAGTATGGATAAAATATGAACATGTATGGTGTTATTTTGTCACACAACTTGTAATTTTTCTATAAGTGTAAATTATGGGATTTTGGCCGATTTGTGCTATGAAGTGTATTAAGGTGACTTGATGGATTATTTGTGATATGGTGGGAATAAGAAAGTGTAAAGGAGAAGCTTTGTGGCGAAATGTTATTGGGTTATCATGTGTTGGTCAATGTATGGAATATTGTGGTATTTTTGGTATGCTAATGCCATGAATGGTATTGTAAAGGGGGAAATAATATTATAAGGGACTCATGTAATTCATGGTCATCTTAAATGCTTGGAATGTAACTTGTGGTCAATGTATGGCATGAATGGGGTATTGTTGGTATGACAATGCCGTAAATGGTACTGTAAGAAAGGAAATGACATTTTAAAGATAAACATGTAACTCATTGTTGTCATATGCATTTGTAAGGTAGTGGTGGTTAATGTTGGTTCAATTATGTATTTGTGATGTAGAGTGAAACGTAAGGAAGAAGCGGAATTGTTGAGCCATATTGGATTGTGTGTTTACATTGGAAAAATAAGGTATGTAAGGTTACTCTGTCTGTATCTTTCTGCGGCAAATAGTTTTCACATTGACACTACGCATGTTCCATCCCGAAATGTGCTAAGGTATTCCATGTCCGGTTATCCATGGTCATTGTCATATATTTCCTACTCATTGATCATTGGTGAATCTCATGTCTCATATTCATGGTTCATGTTCCAAAAACAATAAGGTTACGTTACAATGTTTGATTATACTCATGTCCCTTGTTCATGGATTATGGTCCAATGGTTTCAATAGTGTTATGTTTCTAATAATGTTATGTTTCCCACACTGTTTATTCACATATATCTTACCCATTGGTTAATGATCCGAAGCTTCAAGGAAAAGTTGTCATAACGTTGAAATCTCTAAGGACCTATCTCAAGAGAATAATAACATAAAAGAATCTATTCAATCGTGGATGGCATTTTCCAAACAATGTCATGTTCCAAAATCCAAGAATATGATTATCTTTGTACCAATCTTTTATAAGTAAAAGTACCAATCTCATGAGGAGTGAAGAATGAGGTAAAGTGTTTGTGTTTTCAAAAGTATACGATCCTCAATGTATCAATCTCTCAAATGAAATAAATTAGGTTATACATGTTGTTGGTTGCAAGAATGAAGGAAGATAATAGGGGGTGGACACAATTCCAAAGTTCCAATAATATTATGACTCCAAATTCCGATGATGTATGTTCCAAGTTCTACTAATGTCACGACTATCTTTGTACCAATCTCATAGGTTTCATACGAGAGGTGTGTTTCTCGTAAGTAGATGTGTTAATCTCTCATAAGTTGAAGTATCAATCTCATGAACTCTAATGTGTCACTCTTATAAGTATGGAAAGAAAAAGGGTATTGGAAAGAAGTAATGTGCATATGGTTCCTTTATGTTTCATTAAGTATGAATCACAAACTAAAGGGTATAAGTTAAGATGGAACAATCTCAATACTATATATATATATTATTCTCCCATCAAAGGTGGATGCCCGGTACTATATATCCCACCAAGATGGATGCCCGGTACTATCTATATATATATATATTATATCCCATCTATGGTGGATGCCCGGTACTATATATCCCACCAAGATGGAGGCCCGGTACTATATACTTATATATATTATATCCCATCTATGGTGGAGGCCCGGTACTATATATCCCACCAAGATGGAGGCTCGGTACTGTATATATAAACTTATTTATTATATCCCACTAAAAGTGGAGGCCCGGTATTATATATTTATAAGTAAGATGACGACCCATAAGGTGTTATGACTCACTAACTAGTTGAGTGAACAATAATAAAGAGAGTGTAAAAGAGATGAGACTGTATACCTTGCATGAATAAAAATGATGATGAAGATGATGCGAATGAATGACCAAGTAATGAAATAATAAAAGTAATGAACATGGTTCCACACATTCAGGTTGGAGGTCTATTCACATTAAGTATTCTCCTATGCTTACTTTCTTGGAAGTACTTATGTATTACCATAGTTTCATCTGGCCTTACATACTCAGTACTTTATCCGTACTGACCCCTTTTGGGGACTTACCTTACATGCTGCAGGCCCAGGTGTTGGTAGATCTCCACAGTAGGTGACAAGGTATCCACGGATTGTTGGTGAGCTTCAGTTGCTTCGGGGCTTCCCAAGTCGCATGTGTTCATTAGGTTTTGTCATTTGTAAATATTGTATAGACATAGTCATGTATCTATTAGAGGCTTTGCAGACATATGTGGGGTAGCATGAAAGTAACAGATGTATGTTCATTTTGACGAAATGGCCCTAACGGCTAAGTTGCATATATTGCTTATGTTGCCATGCATTTCCGCTATTGATATTTAATTACATGAGATAAGATGATATTCATACGCGAGCATACTTATGAGAATATATGAGTAAAGATTGGTTCTCTCGGGCCTTATCGGCTTCGGGTGCCAATCACGTCCCGAAGGGATTCAGGGCGTGACACTTTTTAGGATGATTTAAAAGAGAAGAGTCGCCACCTAACGAATTAAGGTGCGTTAGGGCACCATTCTACTACTAATTGCTATAATTTAATTAGTCTACATCAATCAGAAATTCGGGTAAGGGTTCAAGTTACCTCAAAAGAAAGGTGTTAGGCACCTTTTAAGGTTCACAAATGTGGATTCCGGCCGAACTCAAATATTACGTGGGGAATTTTATGTGATAAGCAAAGGTCAACTATTTTATTAACTTAATATTAACTAGGCGTTTAAAGGATAAAAGATAATAAACAAATTAAACATGCAACTTAGTTATTATCTAATTAATAATTAACTACGTGATAAAGTAATAAAATGGGCAAATAAATAAAGAAGGGAATTAGATAAGCGAGAAGATAGAAAAAACACAATTTATTATGAAAATATTCATTAAGTTATACCTAGACTACCCCAAACAAAGAGGCATGCAAAATATAAAATTCAATCGAATTTAGACAAGGGTTAATTTTTATCCTATTCGGATCAGTGCCCGGCTTATTAACGGGTGACAATGTCGCATATTGCATTGTCGAATTCTGCTCGAGGCAACTTTCATCATTTCCGTCTATCTACCCACCCCACCTAATTAGTTATTAAGCCTAAAAGTGTTCTATAGAAAATGACAAAACTAACGTTCCCTAAAATGCCTATCCGTCCCAACTTAATGTCCAAGAGGCATTGGACGACCTATTTTGGATAAGGGTCTAGACACAACGAAAGTCTTAGGCTGCCTAATTAAACTCAGGCTTCGCGTCAGACAAAACACATAAGACTTGAACAAGTAGCACGTAATGGTTTCAAATAAATCTCTTGATTAATTAAAGTTGATTAGGCGATAAGCATGCTAAACAATTGACAATTTCATGTGTTTAAGACTGTCATGCCCTATTTTTAACCAAGGTTAAAACAAACACGACTTATGGACTCTAAATGAATTAAATTTGTTCTGAGTCGCCACCTAATTTTTAAGGAAAATAAGGAAACCTATTTCATTATTGACACGTATGACTTGTGTTTTAATCTGCGAAAAAACAGTTTAGATTCTAGGTAAGAGTTCAAATTATTCCTAAGGGAAGGTGTTAGGCACCCTTCAGAATCCATAAAATATAGTACCCGACTAGACTAAATTTATCAAAAAGAAGGAGGTAAAAATCATTTTTTAGAAGTATGAATAATCAAAATATGTAATAATGTACAAAATGCATATATAAACATGGTATGTCAAATGCATACATAGACTTTATTATTGTAATATATGTGTACAGAAATAAGCAAAAATATATTGTGTAAAATATGTATAAAAATATATATGTGAGAAAAGTGTTCTTTTATGGAAGGAAATCATTTTTGTGTGTAATGTATGACAAGAAAAATAATTTTTATATTATACTAAAGAAAAAGTATTCAAATAATATTTTGTATTTTGACAAAAGTTAGTGGGAGAAAAAATTAAATAAAATGAATGTTTATTTTTGAAAGAAAAGATTGCACAATATTTTCTAATGAAAAAAGTGTGAATTAATTGATTAAATATCTAAATTAGTTTGATTCTTTTATATAAATATTAACGGCCTAAGTTTTGCCTAAACGCGTGGTGAGGATTACGTAAGTAAAGAATATCTCCCGCCTAACTCCCAAAAAATAAAGTTTCACTATAATTAACATTTGTACAATTGCAAGACTAAAAGTAAATACAAATAGCAAGTTTGAGGGAATCTTCAAATTTCTTTTTAGCATCGTCTTTTGAAAGTGTTTCCGGGAACCTGTATACACACTTGATATAAATATTAGTAATGAATAAATAATTATCAAAATCGAATATGTGTATATGTAAAAATAGATTTTTTGTTATAAAGTGGGCTCGGATTAAGTTTTAGATAAGCCATGGCTACGAAGTGGTTGCTCGAATTTATCGGCCGTCCTAAATCGCCTTGCCAAGATACGAATCATAAAACTTTTGTGTTGTCGTGATAATATAATGATTTCATCATCGCCCATATTTATTTATTTTTGTTACGTATATGTCCATCTTTTTATTTGTGGAGGCCTCAAAAACCGACGAAAATTTTTTCATTGGCCAATTTAGTATAGTATCCTGTCATTAATAGTGTAAAGACAAAATAGTCCAAAATAATGCCTCAAACCAGAGATACAACAGTGGTGACCGGATAAGTAGTGGAGTCCGCCGGAAACACCCAATTGGCTTTGGGAAAGTCATAACCAAAAAATAAGTAGAACAAAGAAGCAAAAATAGTGCCAAATCAGTCACCAGTTACAACAATAATAATAGAAAATAAAAATAACAACAATGGGGAGGGTCGGAGCAGTGAACAAAACTTGCCGGAAAAATGGAACTTCGCTGGAGAACGAACTCCGGCCAGATCTATACGGGTAACATAACAACATACAAAATCAGAAACTTCATTCAAATGAAACAAGCAGTGACGAAAGTGGTGTTGCTTCAACGGTTATCACCGGAGCAACATCGGAAAGGATATAAATCCGGTCAGATCTAACCATTTTTGATGGGAAATAGCGAAGGAGAGAGCAAAAGAGACGAGAAGGGAGAGGATGGAGCGTTGGTGGTCGTGGTGGTGGCCGGAGCTCGCCGGTGATCAACTCCGGCGAGGCAGCGACGAGGAGAAAGAGGGAGAAGAGAGGGTGAAAAAGAGAGTAAATTGAGAGAGAGAGAGAGAGAAAAAAATATGTGTGTGTGTTTGTATGTGTGGTGTGTGTGAATATTTTTTCCTCCAAAAACAATTAACCCCCCCTCTATTTATAATAAAAATCAACCCCCTCTTTTATCCAAAAAATAAAAGAATTCCCTCGTATTCATTAAATACTACTTTAGTTTATTAGTTATTATCTAACGAATTTTTTTTATTCTTTTAACTAAAATATAATGTTATTATTCAAAGGATAAAAATCATGTGTAGTCATGTCACATGTCACCTTTAATAAAGGTGACAAGCGACAAGTCACCTTTAATAAAGGTGACAAGACCTCGACTTGACCGAATTATTACTCCGTATATTAAAATAATTGATCTGGCTTATCATTTGCGAATTGTATTAAATGATGTACAAAAATGTGTAAATGTCGATATGTAATTACAGAAAATATAAATAATAATAAAAATATAATTATCCTAAAAAATATATTATGATGTAAATAGTTAAAAATGTAGTGTACTGCAAAGAATTGTAGTGTTATGTTGTGTACGTGTGCAGATGACAGTGAAAAATTCAAAATGACAATAAATTGATAAAAATCCTGATATTTACGAAATTAAGGATAATTATCAACGAATTGTAAAAGTGTGAAAAAAAAAGAAAGATGTATTTTGTGCTCTTTAACGATCAGGAAGCCTGAAGACGTTAATTTTAAGCACGGAGAGCCAAAATTGGGTGTCAACAAAGACCTATAGACATAATATCTAGGCGACAAATAATTAATATGCTAAAAATTTATCAAAGTGATAGAAATTAACTTAAGTATGCTGGAAAATAATTTTAAAGATACAAAATATTATTTAAGATATGCAAGAATTTATTTAAAATATGCAGAACATTATTAAAAATGTGAGGAAAATTAATTTACTGCACAGAAAAATTATTAAAAGTGTGATGGAAATTAATTGATTGTGCAGAAAAGTCAACTAAAATTGTGCTGAAAAGTTAATTAATTGTGCAGAAAATTACTCAAGCTACACAAAAATTATTTAAAGGCTTACAGTTAATTTAAAATGCTGAAAGGTAATGCTGAAAATCAATTTAATATAAGCATGCAAAAAATTACATAACGTGCTAAAAATAAAGTAAATTGATGGCGACATGCCGAGAATTCGTTAAACATGCTAGAAATGGTTAAACATACTAAAATTAAATTGAAATGTTTGAGATTAGTTTTGATAGTTAATAACTCTAAAACATTATTTCTAAGTGATAAAATAATTAATTAACATGCTGAAAATTAATTAACAATTCTAAAAGGTTTTTCCTAAGTGATAAAATAATCAAGTCACAGAATCCCCCGCCCCATAAGCAGTCCCCATGATTTCATTATGAATACGGTTTATACAAATTATTATAGACCTGAATTATTAAGAACAAAAAACTAACAGAAAAGCAAGGACTGTTCAGACAGCCTTAAACAGAAATCCTTCCACCACAAAGTAAACTCTTCATCGTAACTCCGGTCACAACTTAATATGATACTTGTTTAAACACAACAAATACTCAACAACAAGCAAAGAGAATTTGACACTAAACCTCTAAAAGACCCATGAGTATGTATACTGGCACCACATTTAGTTACAGAAAGCAGATCATCAATTACTAATAGAGGCATGTCAACACTCAAAAGAATTTAAGGAATGCACACCAAAAGCAAAACTAAACATTACAGAGAAATTAACATATAAATACCGAATGCATCGTTAAGAAAACTAACCGGTTAAGAGCAATGAACAAATGAGAAAGACCGAACTTTAACAACACTCAAAACGAGAATAGCGGAACAACAAAAGAAGATCAACAACCCACACTTCAAAATACCAATCAACTGAGAATTCAAAATATTTTATGCGTGACCAGCCGAAACCGAATTAAAACTTTAAAAAGAAATCTTCAGTCTTGGAGAGAGTAGTGCTTTTAAAACCTTTTAAGAATATATATAAGTGAGGAGCCAAATTGTAAGTAACTTTCTGCCATCTTCAGAGGAGAGAAGAGTGTTGCTTATATCATAGAGCATTCATGATCGATTAAAGAAAAAGAAATCGTCAATCCCAAAAGAAAGGTAAAGAATAAATCAAAAGGATCAATCAAGAAAATCTTTTTCCTTTATTAGCATGACGAATCCTTAATTAACATGGTGAATCAATTAAAAATAAAAAACAGGTCTAAAGTTACCATAAATAACAAGTATGGGAGCTGTCACATAATTTTGAATTAATGTTTATGAGGCAGAAGTTTCAAGTTACCATATTTAACAAATAGCAGCTGCTATCATTTAAATTCAAAAGAGCATAGGGGAGCAAATTGATCAACGTTACCATAAATAAACAAGTAGTAAAATTGTGCCAATCTAATTAAGTAAAAAGGATAAATTAAAGAAATGAAGACATGCTAAGACTTAATCAGTGAGTAATCCCAAATCAAAGATTACCAAATGGAATCAAGTACCAACAGTTACCACACGTTTTGAGCAAAGCATAATGGAGTTACTATAATCAAATCACATAAAGCTAGAAAAATGAGACGAGACGGAGCATCCTAGTGTCCAAAGTAGGTATTCAAACATTGAGATCGTGAGCATAGAATTAAAATCAGATGTAACTAGAAATTGGGCTAAACATGACTCACAAAAATTGAGACCCTTTCACATACGGTTAGAAGAGATTAACAAACAAAGATCACAAAGGATTAGACCAAAATCCTTAACCACAATGTACTAATTTGAAATCACAGAATCAATTAAGAAAGAAATCACACAACGAAACATTAAACGATAATACCCGGGATGAATTTGTAATAAAAAAATCTGTCGTAGAGCTTCAACAAATCTTGAAAATCGGTCGAATCGTTAAGCCGTCATGCGATAGTCTCTTTGCCACAGAAGACACGAATTGGGACTTTTGATTTCTGGTCAAGAGACGGGGGGAGTTTAGGATGATACAGTGGCACTGGTCACCGGCTGCATGGCTGCTGCGCAACAGCGGCAGAGATGGTGAGATGCCTGGTGGGATTCCCGCAGGCTAGTGATGGCGGTGGCGGTGTGGTGATGCTTTTCTGGTGGAAAGAGGAGATAGAGGCGGTGCGATGGAGGGGGAGGAGTGGCGAGAGAGATTTTGGGTGAGGCGGCGGTGGTTTTCGGAGTTGGCTCACCGAGATGATGGCGGCGGCTGTGAGTTGAGGGGAGAGAGTATAGGGGGTGGCCGGTCATAAATGAGGAAGAGAGTGAAGGGGTGAGGAGAGAGAAAGAGAGAGACTGTTGTTTTGTTTTAGGGTTTGGGTGTTATTAAAAAGGGAAAGAAAGATGGATTTGATCTCAGCCGTTGATCTCATGAGATCAACGGTTGTGATTTAAATTAGAATGGGTTGGTTTATAGGTCAATTTGATGGGTTTAAATTGGGTCAATTGAAATTGAATTTGGGGATTTTAATTTGGGGTCAAATTAAAATCAATTTAGGCTAAAATTGACAGAAAATTGGGTACAAAATGGCTAGAAATTAATTAAATTGGGGAAATTGAGTGGAATTGGGCTGCTATTTAATAAATATATAAATCAATATATTACATATATAAAATCAATGGCAAGTAATATATTATTTAAAATTGACGATAATAATAATTTGAATTAAGTTAGGCACCTATAAATTATGAATATGAATTTTAAGAAATGCTATAGTAATAATAATAATAATAACAATAATAATAATAATATTAATAATAATAATTAAAAAAAAAACTATGTGTTTGGTATATTATGAGCATGCATATTTGCGAAAAATAATTTAACAAAATTATATAAAATATTATATTTAAATTAATAAATTATATATGTTATATATAAAAAATATTAAAATAAATTACATACTTCAAAATCATGAATGCGAGACGTTAAAATTTATTTGATACTAAAATAACAAGTAAAGGAATTTTAATACCCAAAACTAATAATTTTGTAAAATAGCAGCATAGAGGGAATATCGAAAGGTCAAAATTGGGTGTCAACAGGTGCTTCGTCTTCTGCTTTATAGTATATATAGATTAACTTTTGAATTTTAAGCTAATCTCCAGTTTACCAATACTTACGAGTTACGCCTAAGGGCTTTAGATCTTTCTAAAAGTAATATAACACGATTTGACCGAGTCAACTATTTAGTCCAAACGTTATTAGCTATCATTCTATTCAATAAGTGCAGATATGAGGGATCAATGTCATAGCAGTATTTCATTTCCTTCAGAAACATTTATTTGTAATACTAGTTTAGGTGTACGCGTCTTGCGCGTGTACCTCATTTTAATGAGTTCAAACGTTACACTAAATACGATATTTATTGAAATAAAAAAAAATGAATACAAAACCATCATAGCAAACAGGATGCGGCTTATTTGCCAAAAGATTCATCAGCTCATCCTCTTGTATGCATTCCTCCCCAGTACTCCTAACAATTTCGAACTTCTCCAAACTCATCCTAAAACATCAGAATATGCCACAAATTCAATTTCACATATGAACAACAAAAACATATAGTGTAATACCACAAGTGGGGTATTCAAATAGGGTATGGGGATGGTAAGATGTACGCAGAACTTACCCCGACCTTTGTAGGGAAGAGAGTGGTTCCGATAGACCCTCAACTTAAAACAATCTCACATATGGACAATAACAACAACAACAACAAACCAGACAACAACATACGGACAAGTTCTCTAGCCCCTACCTTTGTGGGCTAGAAGGGTTGTTTCAGATAGACCCCCATCCTAAAACAATCCCACATATGAACAACAACAACAACAACATACATTTTTCCGGCCATTCTGTCTTACCTTTGGTGCAAAGAGTTACTTGATACATGTTATTGGTGTCTGATGTGTGACAGATATCACGTGAAATTAGTTGAGGTACGCGAAAGCTTATCAAAAATAAAATCCCCTATTTCACGTACTGTCTCATTAGATCAATCAACTAACATATTTCACTTGTTTGTGGTAAATAATGAAAGAGAAAAGGAAGTATTTGCAAATAATTATCCATGTACAATTATGCTGCTGATTTGTTTCAAAGACAAACAATTAAGTCACCTTGATGCATATGTATTCTTACTTCAGGGCATACCTGCAATAACTGTAAGCACTGGAAATTTTAAACGTAAGGATATAGGCCTGAAAAGAAAAATAAAATAAAGCCGACATTAGAAAACCTAAACAAAGACACAATTTAATTTTTTGTGGATGATATGTAAAAGTGGAATATATAGTTATTGCAAACTTAAATTTGTTTTTTCTATAATAGTGTTCTTCCGGCCTCAGAATTTCTCTTGCTTGGTTTTCAAGGATCCAAAGAAGAGAGGCCGTAGAACCATTATACAAATTAGGTTGATGTATATTAAATCAAGTTGAAAACAAAAAATGTAATTAGTGTTCAACACAAATTTGTCATATCAAATCTAATCAAAATAAGGATTCACTATATAGATACTACGGGGTAGAACTAATTGGGTTTGACAATGATGTGTTTAATATTAATTAGGTCACCCTACTTAATACGAAACCAAAACAAAAACAAATTCGTATTACTATTTTTTCCTCCAACCCAATATTAGGACTTTAATTAATAAGGAAATTTTGTAGTTGATTATTAATGTCCTTAATATTTAAAAAATAGTAAAAAGACGATTTTGTCTATTGCAGAATGTTTTAATGAAGGGCAAAAAATTCAAATCACTTTTCTAAGGGTCTTCACACTTTTAATATATTATAGATTATAGATAAATATAAATCTTTTATACTATTCTAAAAATAGGAAGCCACAAAGTAAAAAGTTGAATTACTAAAATATCCATAAAAAATTGAAGGACTTTTTTACCCCTACTCTAAACACTAAATATACAAAATTAGCCTTGAAATATTAATGTACAACTTTAAGTCTTTTAAAAACTATTATTAAATTCCATGATAAATGAGTACATTAACAACACTTTTAATCATGAACCTCAAAATCGAAGAATTTGAAAAGTTTTTGCTGACTCTATTCAGCTTCTATGGTTTGATACTCCCTCCGTTTGCTTTTACTTGTCACTTTTTGACATGACACATCCATTAAGAAAGCAATGATTGATAGAGTGTGTTTACCATATTGCCCTTGTTAATTGATGTTTAGTAATGTGTATTGAAAAATAAGTAATTAATGCTAAGGGTAAATCATGGAAATTTTTTTGTCTTTTCTTGATTTGTCAAAAATGACAAGTAAAAATGAAAATCAAATTAGAAAAATAATGACAAGTAAATCCGAACGGAGGGAGTATTAGAGTAAAGAATTTGAAGAGTTGTTATTAATAAATTAATTATAAATACAACTTCTTCATCTATAAAGATATACCACATTTTTAAGATGGTCATATTTCTACTAGTGTTTTTCATTCTAATTTGTTTCTTCACTTTCATGGAATATATTGAATTTGTGTATATAATGGGTTATGTCTGGTCTCTTATTTAAATTGTTTTCTCTATGTTTGTATAGGTGTTTTCTAATGGGATTGCAGCAAATTGAAGGTTGCTTGGAGATATAGCTATTTGAGTATTTTGATGTATTCAATTTTTTAAAAAGGTAAAAGGTGAAGTCGACATGTATATTTGTTATTTGCTATTCGCTGGTGCTTTTCAATTTAATGTTATAACTTTTTGTTCAATTCTTTCTTTCTTTCTTTCTTTATTTTCAGTTGAAGAATTATGCGGGGATGTATAAATTTTTTCTTTGATACTGATGATACACAAGAAAAGGCAATTTTATGTACAAGATGACATTATGGATTTTTTCACATAGATTATCTATTGTTTTAAAAATTTCTACAAGAAATAACTATTATGTACTTCTTTACAGATGATACTACGAAATTCATAATGATTTACTAGTCACTATATAAAAAAGACATGTCGATCAAATAACTATACCACTTGTATAAAATTTTACTTTCAGTCCATTACAACTTCTTATATGTAGTTATAAAAAGGACAATACAATTTCTTAAAGACAAATGTTGTACTTGTGTAGAGAAATATATATTTAGTCAAATATATTGCAATCTAGAATAATATTTGAATCATTCTTTTTATCTTTTAATGCAAAAATAAGCTCTCTATATAAACACATTAATCAATACAAGGTTTACCATATTTACAAAAATATTATGCAATAAATAATTATTATCGTGAGCATGTACAAATTTCATATATATACAATAATAGAGGGCAAACGTACAACACACGGTCTCTATGACTAGTATAAATATAAGTAACAAAAGTTCAATTGTATTACTTTTTTTTAGCTTTCATATTTTATTTTTACTTGAAAAGACAAAAAATATATATAAATATAAAAAAGAGAATTAAAAAATATCGTTCCAACCTAAATTGCTATTAGAATGATAAATATAATTTGGTTCAATGATGGGTTAAGTTGGACAGATTGAGCTATAACTCATTGTTTAGTCCATCTTGACCTAATCCATCTTAATACATCTATATTTTGGATGGATTGGGTAATAACTCATTTATTACTTCAGTTCATTTTAATTCGCTTAAATTCAATTCAAACCGCCTATTTGCCACCCCTTAGAGAATGTTTCTTTTATGTGTTGTTTCTCATAATGAGAAGACATCCAAATATATAGGTGTGAAAAATTGAACGTTATGTCAAATAGTCTATCGGTTAAGAACATAATGAGTGAATAATTTTCATTAATGCTGTCCTTTTATTCTCATTCATTAATTAATAAAAAAATGCCAACATACAACCCTTACGCTGAAGTCAATTGTTGATAGAAAAGGATTAAAAACAACATCAACGTATTAGAAATGGCTCGAAAATACGCTCCTTCCATTTATTGAATCAAAAATATTCTTAACGTATTAAAGATGACTCAAAAATGTCTTCCTTCCATTTATTGAATCAAATATATCCCAATGTTATTTTTAAACTCAAAATTATCCCCAAGTAACAATATAATTATATGAAATTGAATTAAATTTTAATTAAACACGTTACTTTTATTTATTGGCTAATCGTACTTTTATAACTGTAGGTAGGTGTATTTTTTTTTTGGGGTAATAGCAAAAATATATTTTTAAAAAATATTTATTAATAGGGGACAGGGAAGGGGTTTTACATACTAACCACAGCCAGTCCCTCAGTCCTCACGAGGGACCATTTGGAATCATTTTTTGGAGACAAGGGGGTGGGGGGTGGGGGTGTCGAGGCATTTATATGTTGGAATTTTCCTTTCTTTACTAAATTCCTCAATTAAGATCTTAGTTTCTGCATCACATGTTTCATATTTAATTTTTAATAGAGATAAAACATTGAGTGGTTTTTTCTATTTGTTCTGATCTTAATGAATAGAATTATCGGATAGTTGGTGAATATAATAGCTATTCGTAAAATTAATTGAGATGTGTGCAAATTGATCAAAATGTCCCGATTAACAAGAAAAAAAAATCTGAAGTTTTTGACTATAGCTACCAAGTCAATTCCATTGTTGAATTAATTACCTTTGATTTTCAATAAATACTGCACCTCTGCAGCAGTGCAGTTGTAGTATGCCACAGCCTGACTGAAAGAAGTTTGTCTCTATGTACACAAAAGTGCAATACAGATATGCACTATGACAAGTGGCAGAGTTAGCACGTGCACTAGTAATAAAATTCCATATTAACAAAGAATAATAATCACACGAAAAAATTAAGAAAATTCAACAAGTATGAATTTATCTGTACAATATAAATTTTCAATAAAGAAAATCTCGATTGACTCTCATTGGACAAGAATAGCATTGTCCCTCCTAAATACGCTCCACAATCAACACTAAACTATATCTGGGGCGGTAGCTCCACAATCAACACTAAACTATATCTGGGGCGGTACTAGCGCAGGTAGCATAGGTAGCATAGGGTTTATAGCAGTGGCGGGACCAGGATTTTGGTGAAGGGTGTTCATATTTTTAAGAAAAGAAGTGAGTGATTAAATAAAATCTCAGTCCCCAGGTTCGAACCTACGCTCGTAAGGTGGACTTGCACACCCTTGACCGCTGGACTAAGCATCTTTAGCTTGTCAAGGGTGTTCAATAATAGATATATATTCAAAAATATCTATATTTAACCTATATACTCGGAAAAAAATTTCGACGAAGGGTGTTCATCTGACCACCCTTCGTCGACTGTAGCTCCGCCCATGATTTATAGGTTCGACCGAACCTAGTAAGTATTTATCTTTTAAAAGTCATTATATTTAAAAATTAGTAATTTAAAATAACTAAAATCATAATCCATAAACTTCAAATCTTGACTTCACCTCTAACTATACACATGTGTTATCATCACTCATCAGCATTCAGCAATAATGATAAATAATGGGTGGCACCCACTCTATCTGTCTATTCCCAGCTTCTTCCACTTGGCCCTTTCCATCAAAAGTTGTTAATAACATATACAGCAAGTCCTTTGTTTTGTTTCCCAAACACATTCCTCATCCCTTTAGTTTTTATCTTGAATATTTCATTTGGTACCTTTTACTTTACATGTTCTGATTTACTCTGCAACCAAAGCTTTAGATAAATTTCAAAGAATTACCTAATGTGTTTTGTCTTTATTGGATTTTTAACTCTGATCTTCAAAATTTACTCACTTCATGGATCATAGGCAACTCCAACAATAATAATATATTTAGTGTAATTTCACAAGTGGGGTCCGGAGAGAATAGAGTATACACAGACTTCACCTCTCTCTTGGGAGGTAGAGACATTTCAGAAAGACCCTTGGCTCAAAAAAAATAAATAATCAACAAGAGTAAAGAAGTCATGCCAAAAAACTATAGAGATTATGTCCAACATGGGCAATGATAGGCAGACCAAAGATTTACTCAGTCCTTGCGTGCTTGCTTTGCGCACCGGCATAGCAGAATTCGAATCAGGACGCATACTGAGAAAAAAAGTAACTACGACAAAATTATACAATAAAATTACACGATAATCGAAGTACAAGAGACAAGAAGTAATAAAAAACACCAAAGGACATGACTCCATCGCAACGTCCTCATTTCCGCAACTTTCATCTTCTGAATATGGGATCTCTTGACTGACCAACACTCCACTCCATATAACATAGTAAATTTAACGACCACTCTGTAGACCTTGCCTTTTTAAAATTTGGAGTTCATGAGCCAACCTTGAATTTTATTTTAGTTCTACTACTAGTTAAACAAGACATAAAGCTAACTTGGTCCCTTTCCATTATAAACTTCTATAATTTGCTGATATTTTATTGTTATTAGTGCTTTGCATCTATGTTAGCAATGTTTGGGCTCCATCTTGTGGGGTTCATGAAAAAGCCAGATTACCTGCATAATCATCAAAGAGCAATATAGACTGCTAAATCTCCAGTTGTCTAAATTAAAACATCTCACCAATCTTTATCAAAAAAAAGGTTTGGAAGAATTGGATTCCTTTGCCTTTACACATAAGAGTGTTAGGTGTCAGAATAATTCTACATATTGTACTTTTTAACAACAACAACAATATATTCGGAGCAATTTTACAAGTGGGATTTGGAGAGAGTTGGAGAGGATAGTGTATGCGAACCTTATCCCCTAACTTGGGAGGTAGAGAGACGATTTCCAATAGACCCTCGGCTCAAGAAAAAGTAAGTCAAAGCAGATACTAAAGAAAGCATGACAAAGAAAGAAAAAAACTACAATAAAATAGTGCGATAATCAACGTACCAGAGACGATAGAAAGTAAATATGGTACTTTTTAACCTGAAGGAAAAAAGAAGACAGCTTCAATGGACAGCTTGGAGCTAACAAAAAGCAAATGCCATTCACTGAATCACTACCATCTTGTTTCAGATAGATAGATTATATAGCAGTATCTTTGGTGTCTGAAAGTATTCATAATAAGCAAAGAAAAAGACCATCAAAATATTTTATTTCTTGTCAATGAATCTTACAAGCTTTCATCACAATGAACTCTACCATATGCTAAAAGAATAAATACACGCCATGACAGATTATCACAAATATGAATTGCTAATGTGAAAGCTAAGAGATTATTATTTACACAATAACCATGTTACTATTCACACTGCTATCATAAGCCTACTAAAGAATTGAATAAAGCAACACCAAGAAATAGGGTTGTGGTTGGAAGAATATGTAACTGCAACCTAACAAACATGAATTATGGCCTGTACTCAGTTTCTAGTGTAGGTTGCGTTCGTGTTACAGCGGCAGCCGGTGCTTTTGTGCTCCCAATTTCAGTCATTTGTAATGCCTCTCCAACCTCTGCATCCCTCTCCATTTGTTGCATTTTCTTCTTGTGTTTGTACTTGCTCGCGCACACTATCAGGAGACCTAAAAGAAACATCAAAACTAGTCCTCCTGCTACCGAACCAACAATGATCCACACTTTCGATTTGTTCTTCTTTCCCTTATGATGAACTGCTTCTGAAGGAGGGGCAGCCGTAGTTGGTGGTGGAGACACTGGAGCAGGAGAAGGAGCAATTGACTCGATCACAATAGAGAAATGCCCCTGTTGAAATGTTGTGCACGTGTTATCTGACAAAACATTGCTGAAATTCAATGAGCCTTGTAAATCAATTGAAACACACTTAGCAGATGATCCAACAGGCAATGGCTTGACATCTGAAAAACTTATCGAGATGTGCTGACCGGAAGTTTTGATATCCAACTCAGGCAAGTTAGTTGCTGACAAGTTTGATGCATCGTAAGCAAGAAGACCCAATACAGGAGCCAAATAGATGTAACCAGGCAAGTTGTAATATCTTGTAGACAAATTGCCCAAATTTTGGTAGACCAAAACAAGCCTCTCAACATAAGGCTGCTCAACGACACCAACGGGTATCTGGAACTCTTTATACATTTTAAATCCTCGATTCCTTAAGCTGCCACTCCTAAGCCTCAATCCAGACACCTTAATCCCTGTCAAATTCAACGGAACTTTTGCATCATAGACAACACCTGTTCTGATCCTCGGGCGATCAAATGCAAGATAAGCATAATCCTGGAGCAATGCATCTAGTGCCCGTGCAGCACCCATTGAAAAATCAGCTAACTGTGAGCTGCCTGGCCGTGGCAACCAAAACAGCCACATTAGAATGCGAAGCATCGAGAGACTTCCAAGAAGCCCCATCATGCTTCACAATTTCCCTAGCTCACACCACAAATCCACAAGTCACAACAATGTCAACCCCCAAATACACCTTTTTCCTCGATAACGCTGTTTGTCCGAGTTAGGTATCAAGTAAATCTGTCCACCAAGTTCGGGAAAATGTGAATGTTAGTACTTATCAAGTAATGAGTGGTCAGATCCAAAATGAGCCATTTAAGGAAACTGTCACAACAACTCTAGTACTTTAGTAGTATCTCAAACAGACTTCAGGTTCACACTTTCAAATACCTTTCATAGATTTCGTTGGAGAATCTGATACTGCAAAAACAAATGTAAAACAAATGTAACGGTAACAGTATCAAAAGTATGCAAAAGCAAGTAGACTTAGATACTTTCACCCGTTGAAAAGTAGATAGTTCCAAACACCCTTTTGGTGATTCTTTATTCCTCTAAAACCCAGATTCATTCATCAATTTTGCTAACTAATTCCTAAAACTCAAAAAGAAAATTTGCAGTTTTGAATGGTTTTACATGTAGATTTTTTTATGTGGACACAAGAAAAGGGGAAAATGCAAATATTATATTCTGTTTGAATTGATGGAAAAGAAAAGTTACCAGAATTGAGTTAGACACCGAGAAGCCAGCAAAAAAATAGTTCAAATCCAAGTGGGCATTGTTCAAAAATGGGGAAAATTAATATGAATTTTGTGAAAGAATTAGAAAAACAAGAAACGGGGAAGCACAAGAGAAGAGGGTATTATATGTACATAGAGTAACAACATTGTAGAGAGGAGAAGTAGAGCAGACAAAAAAGGCAACGAAACAGTGGGCCGTAGTCCGTGTAGAGTAATAATTAAAGGGATTCCTTTTTGTAACAAAATATAAAATCTTTTATACAGAGAGTACATACAATCAAAATGCAGTGTGAGCTGTCAACTCTGCAAGTTTATAAGTACTTTGTACTAAATTTTCTAATGATTGAGATTGAGAAGAGTATTTGGTTGCAATATTTTATTTCCAATTAAATGCCTGTAGTTATGCCATAATTTCTGCATATATATATATATATATGTACTTGTGTGTGTGTATACACTAGTACTACTAGTTTTAAGGCTTTAAATTATTAGCAAAATTTAGTTACACGCTTTAACTCGACACTTGTACCTATTGAACATTTTAATCTTAACAAATCTGTACCCTATTTGACATAAGCTGATAATCTATTGAAAAATAAAGTTGAGTGTAACTCACATGTGAATATTGTAAAAGATGGATCAATGAAATGATGACATGTGGCAATCGAATCCAAATAATTTTAGAAAAAATAACTCTATATAAATTATCCAAAACAAAATATACAATTCAAGAAAATAAATACATTTTTTTGAACTAACTCAACTCCCCCTCCACCGGCGCCGGCGCCACATTTCTAGAATAAAAGGTCGTTTGGTAGCTGAATAATAGAATAAGAGAAATATTAGTCATGTATAAGATATTATATCAGTAAACCATGTTTGGTAGTTAGTTAGGATTATGTATAAAGTTAATACTGTGTTTTAGGTTGAAATTTAGAAACCATCATAATTAATACATGTATAAGTTATAAGGAAATTTATGTATAATTTTATGCAAGATAAAAGATTTTTTTTTTAAAAAAAAAAAATTGCCGGTCCGATGGACCATTTTATTAATTATAAAAGTCTAACAAAAGGATGGGCTAAACGCCACGTCCGGAAAAATAAAACCATAAAGTCAAAAAGAGCCGAATCCAAAACAATGACCCGACCCAAAAACGAATAAGGAAACCTATCTATATATTTGTTGACTTCTTGGAATAAAGCTTCCAAGATACTCTTCCATTGTCCTTTCACTTTCACGATGCTTCCAGAGGCATGCCACCTGAACCACCAGCTTCGCTCTTTCCTTCTCTGGGTTATCTTTACCCTGGTGCCTTGTTGTTGTTGTAGTGAGCTCTTTCAATCAACTTCACTTGTTAAAGGTATTGCTTGTTTGCCGCTATGTCTCCATTTTGCCTTTTGCCTCCCTCTTGTCTCTTTGAAAATGTTACTCTCAGGTGGTCGGGGTTTCTCATCCCCAAGAGACCGTGGAAGAATGAAGGCCAGAGTTACCAGAACCCCTTATACGTTTCCACCCAGATCTATTGGGATCTTTACATATTTTTTCTTTGCCTAATCAGATCCACACTTTCCTCTTTCAGGTGTGCATCTTTCTCCTGTTCAGCTCCAGCGGGGTTTCTTGTGACTTCTACACCCTTCAAGATAACAGCAACCCTGCTCTCCTTTGTTTTTGGTGAAGATTTTTGCTAGCTAGAGTCCTGTAATCTAGCTAGCTTGTACACAACTTTATGTCTCCTTTCGGGCATACTCTTGTTAATATTTGGGTTGTGTAATGTTTTTCTTTCCTGCTCCACTAGACTGCCTGTAATTGGATGTTTGAATGTTGTAGATATGTTTGCTGCTTGCTTCATGTTTGCTTGATTTTACGTGTTCTCATCCTCAAAGTGGGTACCTGTGATTTGTCCATATTTAGGATCCTTCTATGCATGCTTGAAAGCTCCTGAAAATGGTTAAGAATATGCTTTGATTGTGTATCTACTGCACTATAAGCTAAAGCATCTGCAAGAGTGTTTCATTCTCTGAATGTGTTTGTTATCTGTGCTTTTGTTGACAATATTAGCTTCTCAATCTCTTCCATTAATTTCAAAAGCTCCCAGGGTATTTTCCATTCCTTCTTAATCATCTTCTTACTGCTCATTGAGTCTGTTTCTATAATCACCTTTTTCCATTCTCTTTCCTGACATATTCTCAGTGCTTCTAGGATTTTTCTCAACTCAGCTTTCATATTTGTAGCTTCTCCAACATCTTGTGCCTGTGCATATACTAAGTCTCCTTTGATGATTCCTCATGACAAAACCATATGTACTCTGACCGAGGTTTCCTCTACCAGCTCCATCTATATTACATTTGATAGTGGTCCCATCAAGTGGTTGCCATTTGACACTCTGATAATACAGTTTGGGCTTGTACTTTCTCAGCTTCTCTATTGCTTCTGACCAATACTTTGGAATCTTCTTTATTCATGGATAGTTTGCCTTTAGTAATTGTTTTATTAGGATCTGTACTTGACATACCATGGTATTGAAACTTGTGTCCCCTCCATGTCTTTTAGCATTTCTTTTATTCTATAGTGTTCACATTATTATCGCAGAAATTGCTTTATACACTAATTGCAATTTTGGTATATCTTCGAGCTTCCACTAGGCAATAATAAGTTGTTGTAGATGCATATTCTCTATGTTGAAACCTGCAAAGCTAGCAAACTGCTTCCATAACCTAGTGGCTATGGGAGCTGTTAGAAATAAATGTGACATGGTTTCCTCCTTGTAAGCATCACAACACCAGTATTTGGGCACTGTCTAAATTTTCATTCTTTTTAAATTTTCATCAGTCACAATTCTTCTCTTCCACACTCTTCATAGAAAAAAGTTGATCTTAAAAGATAAACTTTTTGCTAAGATCAACACATGATCCTTTCTGCTTTCCTCTCTATGCATTAACATATCCCATGCTGATTTGATTGTGAACCTGCCATATGTGTTGCCTGTCCACCAGGGTACATAATTAGAGTGCTCCTTGTTAGGGGATTTAATGCACTGTATGATGTAATCTGTCATTTCTTCTGAAATATGTGCTAACAATTTTTCTTTATTCCAAACTTTTGTATTTATAAAACTGATTACCTCTACTTCTTCAATAATGACATTATCCCCTTCTGTATAGTAAAACGCCCCTTGTCTGGTCCAATTATCAAACCAAAAATTGGATGTGCCTGCTTTTACTTGCCACCAAATATTATGCTCTACTTCTTCTCTCATAGCAGTCATTTTTCTCCACAAATGTGATGCCCCAAATCCTTGAGCCAAAAGAGCATGCTGTTTTTTTACAATACTTATTCCACATGAAGGAGCTTCATATTAAGGAAGTAGCAGTTCTAAAATTCCACTACAATTTTGAAAACATGGCCTTTGATACATCATGAAGTGATCAAAAATCCAGACCTCCTTCCACCTTTGGTAGGCACATCTTATCCCAAGCCACCCAGTGCTTATGTTTTGCTCCAACTGTTTTACCCCCAAAAAACTTGGCAAATATTTTGTGAAGTTGATTGATGACCCTAAAAGGTGGATTCATAGCAGAAAATATATAAACTTGCATAGGTTGCAAAACATGACATGTTAGAGTGTACCTTCCACCAAATGAGAGTAGTTTGTTTTGCCAAGAATTCACTTTTTTCATAACCTTTTTAATCAGCTCCTTAAAATGTGTCTTGTTCTTCCTTACATAGAAAATAGAATATCCCAAATATTTGAAAGGGAAGGATCCTTGTCCTATTCCTGTTATTCTTCTGATCTGATTACATACTCCAATAGGAATCTTTTCATGAAGATACACCAAGCTCTTGTCCAGATTAACCATTTGTCCATATACTCTTTCATACCCTCTTAACACTTTCATCTTCTTCTTCATTGATCCTGGCTACCCTGAATAAAATAACATGGTGTCATCTGCTTATGTCAAATGGTTCACCTCCTCACTCCACTTGGGAATCCCAAATTCTTTATATTCTAGGTCTTTGAATAGTAAATTCAGATTCCTTGTAGCACTTCAACTGCTATAATGAATAACGTTGGAGGCAAAAGATCCCCTTGATTTAGACCTATAGTAGACTTAAAAAAATCCAAAGGCATGTCCATTCATTAGAACTGAGTACCAGTTGTTAGATATGAGTCTCAGCACCATATTAATAATCACCTCTAAAAAACCAAACTTTCTGAGAACTCTGGTAAGAAATATCCAATATACCCTGTTATATGCCTTTGTCCATGTCCAGCTTGACTACCACATTATGCAACTTATTCCTCTTGTTAATATCTCTGATAATTTCCTATGCTAACAACACATTCTCAACAATACTTCTTCTCTTCACTAAACCTCTTTGATTTTTGGATATTATACAAGGTAGAACTTCTTCCAATCTTTCATGCAACATTCTTGATATGATCTTGTTTGAAAAAATACTTAGGCTGATAGGTCTCTAGTTTTCATAAGTGCTCACCACCTCCTTCTTTGGAAGCAATACTAAATTGGTATGAGTGATGAATCTTGGCAGCTCTTGCCCACAAAAGATTGCTCTCACCATATTAGTAATATTTGCTCCAATAATATCCCAAGAGAATTGGAAAAATTGACTAGAAAATAAATCAGGTCCACTAGCACTATCTCTATTTAAATCAAAGACCATATTTTTCACCTCATACACAGTTGGTAGTTTCACTATTTTCTCATTTTGTTCCTCTGTCATTAAATGAGGAATTCTATCCAGCATAGCAAAATCTTTTGAGAAATTGGTTTCTGTAAACTGCTCCTTGAACACATATATCACCTCTTCTTCAATATTTTGTGTTGTAGTGATAGCATCCCGTTAGTTGGTTTTTATTTCTGATATCTGAAGCCTCCTCCTTCTTTCTATGACATAAAAGTGGAAGAACTTTGTATTTCTATTCCCATCTTGAAACCATCTCATCCCAGATTTCTGCTTCTAATTTTCTTCCTCTATATGCAAATATTTTTTCAGTTCTGGATCTGCCTTGCTCAATGCTGCTCTATTTGTCTCAGTGTCACGACCCAATTTTTCAGGTCATGATGACACCTACTCTAACCCACCAATAGGTAAGCTAACCCGTAGACCGAAACGGCTAGTAACGGACTACCCAGAGGAAAGAAGAAATTGCGGAATAAATATAACAAAAAGGCTAATATAATCCCAAAACCTTGTGGAGCCAGTAAAAGAGCTTCTAATACAACAGGAGTACAAGTGAAACACAGATATAAAGATGTCTCTGAATACAACATAGAGATCAGTCTAACAATAAAAAAGAGAGAGTACGAGCACTCAAAGCGTCAGGAGCTCACCCTAAATCTCCGATCCATAGCTGCTCCGCACAAAACACACATCAACGAAAATAACTCGTACTATGATCTGCAGGCTGCAGAAGTGTAGTATGAGTACCAAACACGTGGTACTCAGCAGGCATCAGCCGACTGAGCTCCAAAAATAATACATGCATAAATAGTATGTAAAGCAGGAAAATAAACTACAGACAACTATTCAAGAAACTAAACATGATGATGCTATCAGGGCAACAAGGATAAACTATTCTATTCTAACAGTGTTCAGGAACTAAAGTGTGATACCGTACATCACCAGCCAATATATAAATAAAGAGTAAAAGAAGGATATATATTAGTAATAATAGGCCAAAAAAGACATATACAATATGAATAGATAAGGAAAGAGAGGGATATATGGTAATACCATATGTTGACACCCAATTTTGACTCTCCGTGCTTAAAATTAACGTCTTCAGGCTTCCTGATCGGTAAAGAGCACAAAATACATCTTTTTTTTTTACACACTTTTACAATTCGTTGATAATTATCCTTAATTTCGTAAATATCATGATTTTTATCAATTTATTGTCATTTTGAATTTTTCACAGTCATCTGCATACGTACTCAACATAACACTACAATTCTTTGCAGTACATTACATTTTAACTATTTACATCATAATACATTTTTCAGGATAATTATATTTTTATTATTATTTATATTTTCTGTAATTACATATCGACATTTATACATTTTTGTACATCATTTAATACAATCCGCAAATGATAAGCCGGATCAATTATTTTGATACACGGAGTAATAATTCGGTCAAGTCGACGTCTTGTCACCTTTATTAAAGGTGACTTGTCACTTGTCACCTTTATTAAATGTGATGTGTGACATGACTACACAAAATTTTTATCCTTTGAGTAATAACATTATATTTTGATTAAAAGAATAAAAATCCGTTAAATAATAACTAATAAACTAAAGTAGTATTTAATGGATAAGGGGGAATTCTTTTATTTTTTGGTTAAAAGAGGGGGTTGATTTTTATTATAAATAGAGGGGAGGGGTTAATTGTTTAAGGGGGATAAAAAGATTGACACTACATACACACACAAAAAAAGAACCAACACACTACACATACAAACACACACACACACAACACGCCTCTCTTTTCTTCTCTCTATCGCCGCAACTCCCTTTCCCCTTTCCCGATGTCTCTTCGCCGGAAGTGATGACCGACGAAGCTCCCACCACCACCACCACGACACTGCTACCTCACTGGAGAATGAAGATCTGACAACCCCATTAATGTTGCGTCGCTCCGGCATCCCTCGTCGTGGAAGCGACGTTCTCAACCCCTCTTACTCCGATTTAATATTTTTGACATCATATAGATGTAATGGCAGATCTATTTTATTTATGTTAATTGTGGTTATTATTTTCTATTTCTTGTTTAGACCTGTTGGGTTTGTTCTTGTTGCCACTCTTTGACTGAGATTTGGCCGAAAAACACTATCTCCGGCGAGCGTTATCTTGCTAGTTGTCGGTGTTGACGTTGTTTCATTTTGCCATTTGGTTAACTGTGTTCTTACTCTGTCCATTGTTGGACTGTTTTTCCTAAGCATTTTTTGTTAATTTTGTGGTACACCACCATTACAATGGCTGATTTTGGACTAATTTTTGCACTATCTTGCTCTCTGTTGGACTGTTTTTGACTTTGAACATACTACATCATTTGGCCAACGAAAAAATTTCCGTCAGTTTTTGAGGCCTCTACAGGTAAAAAGACGGGCATTACGTATACAAATACGTGACAAAATAAATAAATAAATATGGGCAATGCCGAAATCTTCATATTATCACGACAACACAAAGTTTTATGATTCGTATCTTGGCAAGACGATTTAGGACGGCCGATAAATTCGAGCAACCACTTCGTAGCCACGGAGTATCTGAAACTTAATCCGAGCCCATTTTATAACAAAAAATCTATTTTATTTATACATGTACACATATTTAATTTTGATAATTATTTATTCATTACTAATATTTATATCAAGTGTGTATACAGGTTCCCGGAGATACTTTCGAAAGACGATGTTTAAAAGGAGATCTCCTCAAATTCATTGTTTGTATTTACTTTTATATTCTTACAAAATTGTAAAAATATTAATTATAGTGAAACTTTATTTTCGGGACGTCTGGTGGGGATGTCCTTCATTTACATATTCATTTTTGCGCGCTTAGACAAAACTTAGGCCGTTAATATTTCGAATTAGTTATTTCACATTCTTTACGCCAGATAATATTATAGTCTTTTCTTTAAAATAACTCTATTTTTCTTATCCACAATTAATTATTTTTATTAATTTTGTTAATTTAAAATTATTAGAGAATACTTTTTAAATATAAACAACACTCTATTTTTCATACATTACAAAGTATTTTTCTTTTCAAAAGAGTACTTTCTTTTCCACACATATTCTTACACATCTTTTATATTGCTTATATATTCCCATATACACATTTATGATAATATCTCTTATTTATATAATTAATACACACTCTTCATACATAAACTTTTTACATTATTTTCAATATGTATTTTATATATTTATACTTTAAAAAATTAATCTTTACCTCCTCCCTCTTTGATAAATTTAGTCTAGTCGGGTACCACCTTTTGTGGATTCTGAAGGGTGCCTAATCCCTTCTCTTCGGAATAATTTGAACCCTTATCTAGAGTCTAAACTGGCTTTCGCAGATTAGATCACAAGTCATACATGTCAATAATTAAATAAGTTACCTTATTTTCCTTAAAAATTAGGTGGCGACTCTGAACAAATTCAATTCTTGTAGAGTCCATAAGTCGTGCTTGTTTTAACCTTGGTGAAAAAATAGGACATGATAGAATGACGACTCTGCTGGGGAAGTTAGCAGGTTCTAACCAAAATAGACTCAATTTTTCAATTGAGGGAGGTACTTTTACATTTTTGCATATGCTAATTATTTAATTTATTGATTCTTTATTTGTTTCATATACTGCAAATTGTGTGAATTATCTGTGTTTTGCTCATAAATTCTTTACATTATTCACACAAATTAATTTTACAGTTTTATTAATTCTTTAATTCATTATTTATTTAAAAATATTGTATCTGTATATTCAGAATATTGTTGCGCGTTATTTTTTACTTTATTTAACCGTAATTACGATTCTATTTAGTCTTTGGCCGTACACTTCACACACTGTGGTTCACGCGGGGGGGGGGGGGTGTTGCACTCCCCCAAACCTTCTTTGGATTCCTTAGTTTCAGAGCAAGAGCATTTAGATTACCACTCACTCTCTCGCGATTGTCCGAATACCCTCTACCAACCTAGGTGAATCTACTCTTAGAATCCATAGGTCGTTTGTAGACACGATTTTGATCATCACTTCGGTCGGGTGAATTTTCATTCTTTATTTGTTACACATTCTTTATTTGATACATGTTTATGAGATATTATACATTTTTTTTGCATTCACTGTACATTCTTTAGTTATACATATACTTAACACATCATGTTCAACATTGTCCACTATGTCTAATAATTTTGGTGGACTTGTGTTGAATTTAGAATATTTTTAATTCCTCACAATCATTTTCAGTCTCTACGATCATCCTTTACCGTCATATCACTTCACATCTATTTTTATCCTTACAATCATTCTTTTGGACTCTGCCATCTTTTTTCAAGAACTATTAACACATTTCTTGTATATTCTTTTTATTCTCGAAACATATTTTTGAATCCAAACTCTTAGTCATACCACACTTCTTTTTTCAATACCATCAGCAATCCATAATGATCATACAAACCACCAATGACTGTGTATCTGTCTGAACTACGTTTTGACCTGATTCTTGTCATGACAAGATACGTAGGCAGCCCTATATTAAGGGTTTGGTCTCTTCACTGTTTCAGAATAATTTCTCCGGTATTCAAACTGGGGCAATTCTTTTTGAAACAGTTCAAAGTCGCTCCTTAAGTGTCTTCTGAGAGCACAAATCAATGATCCCCACAAATCCAAATCTCAATGACATTAGCGCTTCGCTGGCTTACCTCTAAATCCTCACCCGATTTTGATTTGAGGATATCAAGTTTTCTCCTTCCGAACGTCGTAAACCATTAAATTTATGACGTATCGATCCTCACTTTCAAAAGCAAGGGTTCAACATCCTTTCAGCCATAACAATCCTTCCAACCGTGTCGAAGTAATGCCATAACTTCTCCAATGCCCGACCTTCTCAATTTTTTCAACATACTAAAATACTGTCAAAGCTCTGTCTACACTTGACATCCATCCTCTAGGTCGTCTGACCAAAATAATTTCAATGCTACATGTCTACAAATAGTTCCCTCTCAGTCGCCTTTCATCTCTTTTTCAAGGATAGCTACCATGACAATCGTACATGCCACGTACAAATTCATAAGTTCGCTCGAACTACGTTCTGACCTGATTCTCATCATGATGAGATACGTAGGCAACCCTACATAAGGGTTCGGTCTTTCTACTGTTTCAAAATAATTTCCCTAGGACTACAAACTGGGGAATTTTTTTTGAAATGGTCCAATGACGCTCTGAAAAAGCCTCAAAAGCGTCGGTCAATCTCCTTAAATCCAAAATTCAAGAATATCGATGTTAGCCTGACCACAATGTCTATCTGACTTTCATCTCAAAGTCATGAGGCATAAGTTTTACCTTTCAGTTGCCCCGCCAGTCGAGGGCTTTTACTTTTTAGCTACCCCACCAATCGTGGGCATCAACATTGTAGTTGCTCCACCAGTAGGAGATCTTTTACATTACACGCTGTGGGTCAGGAAAATACGGTGAATCACTTTCACTTTTCCAAAACTAAATATTCAACATAAGTTAACCTGCTTTCTTTACAGGGGCACTTATCAGGGAGCAAGACGAAAAAATGAGTTTCAAGTTCATAGAAGCAAACATCCCTTCTTAAAACTAAGAAGTTTACTTTGAGCGCAGGAGGAACAACATCATCCCCGAAACTCACAGGAGCACCACATTGGTGTCCTATTCCAAACGCATCACTTGGCTACGGGGCCTAACTCTATCCCTTTTAATCTTTTGAACTGAGAATAACTCTAACCTTCTCTTCTCTTGTTCTTGCAGGATAAATGATCCATGGACTAAAATTGGGCATCAAATTCCTCAAGACATCAACACATAGTGGGACAGACAAATTAGGGGAGTCTTTGACCAAACGGTTACACTTTTCCATTCTATCATTTTCTTGACTTCCCTACTTTCACTCATTTCTCATATTTCTATAGAAAAATCATCCCGGCCAACAGGTGGAGACGTCATAATAATTCACATAAAGGCATCTCAGGAAGCAGCAAAACAAAAAGTGTCCTCAAAGACAACCGGGAGGCTGCAACATATCATCCCCTAAAACAAACGGGAGATGATCACCATAACGAACGATCCCCACAAATGATCGGGAGAGCGCAATAATGATTCTGCCCGCAAACAATCAGGAATCACTCTCTCTCCAAAGATGTCAGCCAACATTGATCGTATGAGGCATCGCTCCGAGTTTGTCTATACCTTTGCATTAATTTTGTATATATGTTCATATTCAGTAAATATCTTTATCTTGCATTTCTTCAACACATGAATATCTTTTATGCATACATTTTATTCCTTACCTTCACGAACTACGCGAACCTGATTCTTATTTTTATGAGCTACGCTGGCAGCCCTTTTTGAGTTCGGTGTTCTTTGTTGAAAAAAAAAAGTTTATTTTTCTATCTCACATTTTCTATCCCCATGAACTACGCATACCTGATTCTCATCTTAGTGTGATGCGTAGACAATCCTTTTGGGTTCGATACTCTTTTACAAAAACAAAAAAAAAAAAAAAAAAACATCTCAAAAAAAAAAGTTTGTTTTCCTACTTCACAGCTTATACTCTATCTTCCTGAACTACGCAGACCTGATTCTTGTTTTCACAAGATACGTAGGCAGATCTCATTTGGATTCGGTCCCATTCTTTCAAAAAATAAAAAAATAAAAAAAGAAATCAAAGTTCTTACTTGGTTGGTACCAACACAGTTAGGAGTGTGCACGGGAAAGAACAAATTGGTATGATGGAGAGGATCGACTTCATGGTAAACCATAGATTCTTTTGGTACCTCTTAGTCACACCTAAGTGATACTTGAAAAATTCGCTTGCATACATCCAAGACAAGAACGAAGCCGACCTCATTGTTTCATGTGCATTGTGTGGTGAGTTTTAAATTAATTCATTATATTGCATTATTGATCTAGAACTTGGCTTAAATGTTTGTTGAGGCGAAATTCTGAGTTACACTTGGTTTAGGAAAGGATCGTAGGCCCTCTTTGACTCAATTGTACTTTTCATAGCCCACCAAATGACATTAATCCTTAGCATCCCCCCTTTGACCCTAAAGCCTTTTCTTTGGACAACCACATCTTAGCCCATACCTTTTGAGTGCTTACATGCACTATCTCTCTCTTGGCCGCGTACTAAATAGATGTAAATTACGGACGAAGATTCAAGATCAAAGATGTCAAAGGCAAAAGATACCAAAGTCTCGGAAGAACAAATGAAAAGACGACTTCAAAAAAAAAAAAAAAAGAGAGCAAAAACCCCCCACAAAAAAATAAAAAGAAAAAGAAAGAACTTCAACAAAGGTGGAGAATCTTCAAAAATAAAATAAAATGTATTTATTGAAAAGGAAGGGGAAAAGACTCCAACACAAGATTCAAAAGAAGTCGGAGCAAATACAAAATGAGGGACAACCAAGCAAGACAAAGAACATCAAGCGTCAAAGCGCAATAAATATCAAAAGCACAGATACAGTGCGACGCTCATTGAAGGATTAGTCACTTTCATCCCAAATGCCATCCTACCCATCCCCAAGCCTACCTTACAAGCCGATAACAAGTCCTACATGATCCTATTCTAAGTGTTCTCACATTAGTGGATACTTACATGAAGGCCAAGTCTATGGTATCACAATTGAATGCATTGAATTTCTTTCTGAGTGTGAGTGTATTTCTCTAGACGTCCCCAAATTCAAAAAGAAAACTACTCTAATATGTGTGAAAATGGGACTTTCTTTCTAGAGAGGACACGTGAAACATGAGGATAGGTATAGTCCAAAGTCTTTGTTTGAAGTAAGATGAACAAATCTTGTCGATACTTAGGTATGTCTGAGGTACCACTTGAAACTATAGGAATTACCCCAAAATCGATCTCGGTTAGTTGGGAAGAAAAAGAGAGAATTCTTATGCATACTACTAATTGTTGGTACCAACTAAAGTCAAGAGACAATTATGTCTTTTTCACATGTCAGCATTTTCACAAAGAAAATAAAAAATAAATTCCATTCTTTTTCAAAGCACCCACCTCCAAATACAAACAAATTTTCTTTCTTTTTCAAGATTCCCACTTTCGAACACGGGCATTTTTACTTCTCAGGGCACCTACCTTCAAATACATATAGTTGACTTTCCTTCTCAATCACTCACCTTCGAATACAAACATTTCACTTCTCTATTAAGTGTCCTCCTTCTAATTAGAGTCTCTTCCATTTCTATAGCCCCGCCAGTCGAGAGGCTATTACCTTTTAATGGCTCTGCCAGTCAAGAGCCCTTTACTTTTTAATAGCCCCGCCAGTCGAGTGACTATTAAATTTTAGTGGCTCCGTTAGTCGAGAGCCCATTACATTTTAATAGCCCCGCTAGTCGAGAGGCTATTACATTTTAATGGCTCCGCCAGTCGAGAGCCCATTGCATTTCAATAGCCCCGCCAGTCGAGAGACTATTACCTTTTAATTGCTCCGCCAGTCGAGAGCCCATTGCATTTCAATAGCCCCGCCAGTCGAGAGGCAATTACCTTTTAATGGCTCCGCCAGTCGAGAGTCCTTTACATTTCAATTGTCCCGCCAGTCGAGAGACTATTATATTTCAATTGCTCCGCCAGTCGAGAGCCCTTATATTTTAATAGTCCCGCCAGTCGAGAGACTATTATATTTCAATTGCTCCGTCAGTCGAGAGCTTTTTACATTTTAATAGCCCCGCCAGTCGAGAGGCTATTACATTTTAATGGCTCTGCCAGTCGAGAGCCCTTTGCATTTTAATAGCCCCGCCAGTCGAGAGACTATTACATTTAATGGCTCCGCCAGTCGAGAGCCCTTAAATTCCAATAACCCCCACCAGTCGAGAGGCTATTACATTTCAATTGCTCCGCCAGTCGAGAGCACTATACATCTCAATAGCCCGGCCAGTCAAGAGGCTATTACCCTTTAATTGCTCCGCTAGTCGAGAGCTCTTTACATTTCAATCACCTCGGCAGTTGAGGGCCTTAGTCTTCGTCGACAATCGAAGACGACATTCATCATCAAGTCTCCATAGACAATCGGAGACATCATGCATTAAGTCCCTATAAACAATTGGAGGACTTTACAACAATCAACATCAGTCTCCCTAAACAATCGGAGATATCATGCATTAAGTCCCCGTAAACAATCGGAGGACTTTGCAACAATCAACATCAGTCTCCGAAGACAATCGGAGATGTCATACATTAAATCTCCGAAGACAATCGGAGGACTTTACATCAACATCAATCTCCATAGACAATTGGAGATATCATGCATCATAAGTCCCCGACAGACAATCGGAGGATTTTACAACATTCACATAGTCTTCGTAGACAATCGAAGACGTCACTCATCATCAAGTCTCCGTAGACAATCGAAAACATCAGTCATCACATAGTCTCCGTAGAGAATCGGAGACATCATGCATCTTCTCAATCGAAAATACAATCCACATCAACAAGACTTTCTTTTAAAGTTCCTTTAGAGAAGTCGGTGTTACCACAAATCATACACTGGGGCAAAATTTTGAGAACCGCCTCAAAATTTACCCTATTTCTTCATTTTGAACTACATTGACCCGATTCTCGTAACACGCGAGATATGTAGGAAGCTCTATGCAGAGTTCGGTCATCACAACCACATGATCATTCTTTTTCCCCAACGAGTATACAATCTTGCATCCCCAGCATCTCACAACTTGATACTGGGGCAATTTTGAAGGACGCCGGGAATGTGCAAACGCTTTCATTCCCAAACACACTTTCTCTCCATAATCATTTTCACAGGGTCGTCCGCCCATAATAATAGGACAAAGAGACATTTGCCTAATCTTTTGAACTACACCCGACCTGATCCTCGAGCAACTCGAGGTATGTAGGCAGCTCTAATTTAGAGTTCAATCAAATTTTTGGTCAGCTATGATATTTGTCGAGCAAAATTGGCTACACGTCAACGTTTTTGTCTGAAGACAACTACATTATCTTCATACGAAAAGGGGCAAGCTGTTGACACCCAATTTTGGCTCTCCGTGCTTAAAATTAACGTCTTCAGGCTTCCTGATCGTTAAAGAGCATAAAATACATCTTTTTTTTTTACACACTTTTACAATTCGTTGATAATTATTTTTAATTTCATAAATATCAGGATTTTTATCAATTTATTGTCATTTTGAATTTTTCACAGTCATCTGCACACGTACACAACATAACACTGCAATTCTTTGCAGTACACTACATTTTAACTATTTACATCATAATACATTTTTTAGGATAATTATATTTTTGTTATTATTTATATTTTCTGTAATTACATATCGACATTTACACATTTTTGTACATCATTTAATACAATCCGCAAATGATAAGCCGGATCAATTATTTTGATACACGGAGTAATAATTCGGTCAAGTCGAGGTCGTGTCACCTTTATTAAAGGTGACTTGTCACTTGTCACCTTTATTAAAGGTGACTTGCCACTTGTCATCTTTATTAAAGGTGATGTGTGACATGACTACACAGGATTTTTATCCTTTGAGTAATAACATTATATTTTGATTAAAAGAATAAAAATCCGTTAGATAATAACTAATAAATTAAAATAGTATTTAATGAATATGGGGGAATTCTTTTATTTTTTGGATAAACGAGGGGGTTGATTTTTATTATAAATAGAGGGGAGGAGTTAATTGTTTAAGGGGGATAAAAAGATTGACACTACATACACACAAAAAAAAGAACCAACACACTACACCTGCAAACACACACACACACACAACACGCCTCTCTTTTCTTCTCTCTATCGCCGCAACTCCCTTCCCCTTTCCCGATGTCTCTTCGCCGGAAGTGATGACCGGCGAAGCTCCGGCCACCACCACCACGACACTGCTACCTCACTGGAGAATGAAGATCTGACAACCCCATTAATGTTGCGTCGCTCCGGCATCCCTCGTCGTGGAAGCGACGTTCTCAACCCCTCTTACTCCGATTTAATATTTTTGACATCATATAGATGTAATGGCAGATCTATTTTATTTATGTTAATTGTGGTTATTATTTTCTATTTCTTGTTTAGACCTGTTGGGTTTGTTCTTGTTGCCACGCTTTGATTGAGATTTGGCCGGAAAACACTATCTCCGGCGAACCTTATCTTGCTCGTTGTTGGTGTTGACGTTGTTTCATTTTGCCATTTGGTTAACTGTGTTCTTACTCTGTCCATTGTTGGACTGTTTTTCCTAAGCATTTTTTGTTAATTTTGTGGTACACCACCATTACAATGGCTGATTTTGGACTAATTTTTGCACTATCTTGCTCTCTGTTGGACTGTTTTTGACTTTGAACATACTACATCATTTGGCCAACGAAAAAATTTCCGTCAGTTTTTGAGGCCTCTACAGGTAAAAAGACGGGCATTACGTATACAAATACGTGACAAAATAAATAAATAAATATGGGCAATGCCGAAATCTTCATATTATCACGACAACACAAAGTTTTATGATTCGTATCTTGGCAAGACGATTTAGGACGGCCGATAAATTCGAGCAACCACTTCGTAGCCACGGAGTATCTGAAACTTAATCCGAGCCCATTTTATAACAAAAAATCTATTTTATTTATACATGTACACATATTTAATTTTGATAATTATTTATTCATTACTAATATTTATATCAAGTGTGTATACAGGTTCCCGGAGATACTTTCGAAAGACGATGTTTAAAAGGAGATCTCCTCAAATTCATTGTTTGTATTTACTTTTATATTCTTACAAAATTGTAAAAATATTAATTATAGTGAAACTTTATTTTCGGGACGTCTGGTGGGGATGTCCTTCATTTACATATTCATTTTTGCGCGCTTAGACAAAACTTAGGCCGTTAATATTTCGAATTAGTTATTTCACATTCTTTACGCCAGATAATATTATAGTCTTTTCTTTAAAATAACTCTATTTTTCTTATCCACAATTAATTATTTTTATTAATTTTGTTAATTTAAAATTATTAGAGAATACTTTTTAAATATAAACAACACTCTATTTTTCATACATTACAAAGTATTTTTCTTTTCAAAAGAGTACTTTCTTTTCCACACATATTCTTACACATCTTTTATATTGCTTATATATTCCCATATACACATTTATGATAATATCTCTTATTTATATAATTAATACACACTCTTCATACATAAACTTTTTACATTATTTTCAATATGTATTTTATATATTTATACTTTAAAAAATTAATCTTTACCTCCTCCCTCTTTGATAAATTTAGTCTAGTCGGGTACCACCTTTTGTGGATTCTGAAGGGTGCCTAATCCCTTCTCTTCGGAATAATTTGAACCCTTATCTAGAGTCTAAACTGGCTTTCGCAGATTAGATCACAAGTCATACATGTCAATAATTAAATAAGTTACCTTATTTTCCTTAAAAATTAGGTGGCGACTCTGAACAAATTCAATTCTTGTAGAGTCCATAAGTCGTGCTTGTTTTAACCTTGGTGAAAAAATAGGACATGATAGAATGACGACTCTGCTGGGGAAGTTAGCAGGTTCTAACCAAAATAGACTCAATTTTTCAATTGAGGGAGGTACTTTTACATTTTTGCATATGCTAATTATTTAATTTATTGATTCTTTATTTGTTTCATATACTGCAAATTGTGTGAATTATCTGTGTTTTGCTCATAAATTCTTTACATTATTCACACAAATTAATTTTACAGTTTTATTAATTCTTTAATTCATTATTTATTTAAAAATATTGTATCTGTATATTCAGAATATTGTTGCGCGTTATTTTTTACTTTATTTAACCGTAATTACGATTCTATTTAGTCTTTGGCCGTACACTTCACACACTGTGGTTCACGCGGGGGGGGGGGGGTGTTGCACTCCCCCAAACCTTCTTTGGATTCCTTAGTTTCAGAGCAAGAGCATTTAGATTACCACTCACTCTCTCGCGATTGTCCGAATACCCTCTACCAACCTAGGTGAATCTACTCTTAGAATCCATAGGTCGTTTGTAGACACGATTTTGATCATCACTTCGGTCGGGTGAATTTTCATTCTTTATTTGTTACACATTCTTTATTTGATACATGTTTATGAGATATTATACATTTTTTTTGCATTCACTGTACATTCTTTAGTTATACATATACTTAACACATCATGTTCAACATTGTCCACTATGTCTAATAATTTTGGTGGACTTGTGTTGAATTTAGAATATTTTTAATTCCTCACAATCATTTTCAGTCTCTACGATCATCCTTTACCGTCATATCACTTCACATCTATTTTTATCCTTACAATCATTCTTTTGGACTCTGCCATCTTTTTTCAAGAACTATTAACACATTTCTTGTATATTCTTTTTATTCTCGAAACATATTTTTGAATCCAAACTCTTAGTCATACCACACTTCTTTTTTCAATACCATCAGCAATCCATAATGATCATACAAACCACCAATGACTGTGTATCTGTCTGAACTACGTTTTGACCTGATTCTTGTCATGACAAGATACGTAGGCAGCCCTATATTAAGGGTTTGGTCTCTTCACTGTTTCAGAATAATTTCTCCGGTATTCAAACTGGGGCAATTCTTTTTGAAACAGTTCAAAGTCGCTCCTTAAGTGTCTTCTGAGAGCACAAATCAATGATCCCCACAAATCCAAATCTCAATGACATTAGCGCTTCGCTGGCTTACCTCTAAATCCTCACCCGATTTTGATTTGAGGATATCAAGTTTTCTCCTTCCGAACGTCGTAAACCATTAAATTTATGACGTATCGATCCTCACTTTCAAAAGCAAGGGTTCAACATCCTTTCAGCCATAACAATCCTTCCAACCGTGTCGAAGTAATGCCATAACTTCTCCAATGCCCGACCTTCTCAATTTTTTCAACATACTAAAATACTGTCAAAGCTCTGTCTACACTTGACATCCATCCTCTAGGTCGTCTGACCAAAATAATTTCAATGCTACATGTCTACAAATAGTTCCCTCTCAGTCGCCTTTCATCTCTTTTTCAAGGATAGCTACCATGACAATCGTACATGCCACGTACAAATTCATAAGTTCGCTCGAACTACGTTCTGACCTGATTCTCATCATGATGAGATACGTAGGCAACCCTACATAAGGGTTCGGTCTTTCTACTGTTTCAAAATAATTTCCCTAGGACTACAAACTGGGGAATTTTTTTTGAAATGGTCCAATGACGCTCTGAAAAAGCCTCAAAAGCGTCGGTCAATCTCCTTAAATCCAAAATTCAAGAATATCGATGTTAGCCTGACCACAATGTCTATCTGACTTTCATCTCAAAGTCATGAGGCATAAGTTTTACCTTTCAGTTGCCCCGCCAGTCGAGGGCTTTTACTTTTTAGCTACCCCACCAATCGTGGGCATCAACATTGTAGTTGCTCCACCAGTAGGAGATCTTTTACATTACACGCTGTGGGTCAGGAAAATACGGTGAATCACTTTCACTTTTCCAAAACTAAATATTCAACATAAGTTAACCTGCTTTCTTTACAGGGGCACTTATCAGGGAGCAAGACGAAAAAATGAGTTTCAAGTTCATAGAAGCAAACATCCCTTCTTAAAACTAAGAAGTTTACTTTGAGCGCAGGAGGAACAACATCATCCCCGAAACTCACAGGAGCACCACATTGGTGTCCTATTCCAAACGCATCACTTGGCTACGGGGCCTAACTCTATCCCTTTTAATCTTTTGAACTGAGAATAACTCTAACCTTCTCTTCTCTTGTTCTTGCAGGATAAATGATCCATGGACTAAAATTGGGCATCAAATTCCTCAAGACATCAACACATAGTGGGACAGACAAATTAGGGGAGTCTTTGACCAAACGGTTACACTTTTCCATTCTATCATTTTCTTGACTTCCCTACTTTCACTCATTTCTCATATTTCTATAGAAAAATCATCCCGGCCAACAGGTGGAGACGTCATAATAATTCACATAAAGGCATCTCAGGAAGCAGCAAAACAAAAAGTGTCCTCAAAGACAACCGGGAGGCTGCAACATATCATCCCCTAAAACAAACGGGAGATGATCACCATAACGAACGATCCCCACAAATGATCGGGAGAGCGCAATAATGATTCTGCCCGCAAACAATCAGGAATCACTCTCTCTCCAAAGATGTCAGCCAACATTGATCGTATGAGGCATCGCTCCGAGTTTGTCTATACCTTTGCATTAATTTTGTATATATGTTCATATTCAGTAAATATCTTTATCTTGCATTTCTTCAACACATGAATATCTTTTATGCATACATTTTATTCCTTACCTTCACGAACTACGCGAACCTGATTCTTATTTTTATGAGCTACGCTGGCAGCCCTTTTTGAGTTCGGTGTTCTTTGTTGAAAAAAAAAAGTTTATTTTTCTATCTCACATTTTCTATCCCCATGAACTACGCATACCTGATTCTCATCTTAGTGTGATGCGTAGACAATCCTTTTGGGTTCGATACTCTTTTACAAAAACAAAAAAAAAAAAAAAAAAACATCTCAAAAAAAAAAGTTTGTTTTCCTACTTCACAGCTTATACTCTATCTTCCTGAACTACGCAGACCTGATTCTTGTTTTCACAAGATACGTAGGCAGATCTCATTTGGATTCGGTCCCATTCTTTCAAAAAATAAAAAAATAAAAAAAGAAATCAAAGTTCTTACTTGGTTGGTACCAACACAGTTAGGAGTGTGCACGGGAAAGAACAAATTGGTATGATGGAGAGGATCGACTTCATGGTAAACCATAGATTCTTTTGGTACCTCTTAGTCACACCTAAGTGATACTTGAAAAATTCGCTTGCATACATCCAAGACAAGAACGAAGCCGACCTCATTGTTTCATGTGCATTGTGTGGTGAGTTTTAAATTAATTCATTATATTGCATTATTGATCTAGAACTTGGCTTAAATGTTTGTTGAGGCGAAATTCTGAGTTACACTTGGTTTAGGAAAGGATCGTAGGCCCTCTTTGACTCAATTGTACTTTTCATAGCCCACCAAATGACATTAATCCTTAGCATCCCCCCTTTGACCCTAAAGCCTTTTCTTTGGACAACCACATCTTAGCCCATACCTTTTGAGTGCTTACATGCACTATCTCTCTCTTGGCCGCGTACTAAATAGATGTAAATTACGGACGAAGATTCAAGATCAAAGATGTCAAAGGCAAAAGATACCAAAGTCTCGGAAGAACAAATGAAAAGACGACTTCAAAAAAAAAAAAAAAAGAGAGCAAAAACCCCCCACAAAAAAATAAAAAGAAAAAGAAAGAACTTCAACAAAGGTGGAGAATCTTCAAAAATAAAATAAAATGTATTTATTGAAAAGGAAGGGGAAAAGACTCCAACACAAGATTCAAAAGAAGTCGGAGCAAATACAAAATGAGGGACAACCAAGCAAGACAAAGAACATCAAGCGTCAAAGCGCAATAAATATCAAAAGCACAGATACAGTGCGACGCTCATTGAAGGATTAGTCACTTTCATCCCAAATGCCATCCTACCCATCCCCAAGCCTACCTTACAAGCCGATAACAAGTCCTACATGATCCTATTCTAAGTGTTCTCACATTAGTGGATACTTACATGAAGGCCAAGTCTATGGTATCACAATTGAATGCATTGAATTTCTTTCTGAGTGTGAGTGTATTTCTCTAGACGTCCCCAAATTCAAAAAGAAAACTACTCTAATATGTGTGAAAATGGGACTTTCTTTCTAGAGAGGACACGTGAAACATGAGGATAGGTATAGTCCAAAGTCTTTGTTTGAAGTAAGATGAACAAATCTTGTCGATACTTAGGTATGTCTGAGGTACCACTTGAAACTATAGGAATTACCCCAAAATCGATCTCGGTTAGTTGGGAAGAAAAAGAGAGAATTCTTATGCATACTACTAATTGTTGGTACCAACTAAAGTCAAGAGACAATTATGTCTTTTTCACATGTCAGCATTTTCACAAAGAAAATAAAAAATAAATTCCATTCTTTTTCAAAGCACCCACCTCCAAATACAAACAAATTTTCTTTCTTTTTCAAGATTCCCACTTTCGAACACGGGCATTTTTACTTCTCAGGGCACCTACCTTCAAATACATATAGTTGACTTTCCTTCTCAATCACTCACCTTCGAATACAAACATTTCACTTCTCTATTAAGTGTCCTCCTTCTAATTAGAGTCTCTTCCATTTCTATAGCCCCGCCAGTCGAGAGGCTATTACCTTTTAATGGCTCTGCCAGTCAAGAGCCCTTTACTTTTTAATAGCCCCGCCAGTCGAGTGACTATTAAATTTTAGTGGCTCCGTTAGTCGAGAGCCCATTACATTTTAATAGCCCCGCTAGTCGAGAGGCTATTACATTTTAATGGCTCCGCCAGTCGAGAGCCCATTGCATTTCAATAGCCCCGCCAGTCGAGAGACTATTACCTTTTAATTGCTCCGCCAGTCGAGAGCCCATTGCATTTCAATAGCCCCGCCAGTCGAGAGGCAATTACCTTTTAATGGCTCCGCCAGTCGAGAGTCCTTTACATTTCAATTGTCCCGCCAGTCGAGAGACTATTATATTTCAATTGCTCCGCCAGTCGAGAGCCCTTATATTTTAATAGTCCCGCCAGTCGAGAGACTATTATATTTCAATTGCTCCGTCAGTCGAGAGCTTTTTACATTTTAATAGCCCCGCCAGTCGAGAGGCTATTACATTTTAATGGCTCTGCCAGTCGAGAGCCCTTTGCATTTTAATAGCCCCGCCAGTCGAGAGACTATTACATTTAATGGCTCCGCCAGTCGAGAGCCCTTAAATTCCAATAACCCCCACCAGTCGAGAGGCTATTACATTTCAATTGCTCCGCCAGTCGAGAGCACTATACATCTCAATAGCCCGGCCAGTCAAGAGGCTATTACCCTTTAATTGCTCCGCTAGTCGAGAGCTCTTTACATTTCAATCACCTCGGCAGTTGAGGGCCTTAGTCTTCGTCGACAATCGAAGACGACATTCATCATCAAGTCTCCATAGACAATCGGAGACATCATGCATTAAGTCCCTATAAACAATTGGAGGACTTTACAACAATCAACATCAGTCTCCCTAAACAATCGGAGATATCATGCATTAAGTCCCCGTAAACAATCGGAGGACTTTGCAACAATCAACATCAGTCTCCGAAGACAATCGGAGATGTCATACATTAAATCTCCGAAGACAATCGGAGGACTTTACATCAACATCAATCTCCATAGACAATTGGAGATATCATGCATCATAAGTCCCCGACAGACAATCGGAGGATTTTACAACATTCACATAGTCTTCGTAGACAATCGAAGACGTCACTCATCATCAAGTCTCCGTAGACAATCGAAAACATCAGTCATCACATAGTCTCCGTAGAGAATCGGAGACATCATGCATCTTCTCAATCGAAAATACAATCCACATCAACAAGACTTTCTTTTAAAGTTCCTTTAGAGAAGTCGGTGTTACCACAAATCATACACTGGGGCAAAATTTTGAGAACCGCCTCAAAATTTACCCTATTTCTTCATTTTGAACTACATTGACCCGATTCTCGTAACACGCGAGATATGTAGGAAGCTCTATGCAGAGTTCGGTCATCACAACCACATGATCATTCTTTTTCCCCAACGAGTATACAATCTTGCATCCCCAGCATCTCACAACTTGATACTGGGGCAATTTTGAAGGACGCCGGGAATGTGCAAACGCTTTCATTCCCAAACACACTTTCTCTCCATAATCATTTTCACAGGGTCGTCCGCCCATAATAATAGGACAAAGAGACATTTGCCTAATCTTTTGAACTACACCCGACCTGATCCTCGAGCAACTCGAGGTATGTAGGCAGCTCTAATTTAGAGTTCAATCAAATTTTTGGTCAGCTATGATATTTGTCGAGCAAAATTGGCTACACGTCAACGTTTTTGTCTGAAGACAACTACATTATCTTCATACGAAAAGGGGCAAGCTGTTGACACCCAATTTTGGCTCTCCGTGCTTAAAATTAACGTCTTCAGGCTTCCTGATCGTTAAAGAGCATAAAATACATCTTTTTTTTTTACACACTTTTACAATTCGTTGATAATTATTTTTAATTTCATAAATATCAGGATTTTTATCAATTTATTGTCATTTTGAATTTTTCACAGTCATCTGCACACGTACACAACATAACACTGCAATTCTTTGCAGTACACTACATTTTAACTATTTACATCATAATACATTTTTTAGGATAATTATATTTTTGTTATTATTTATATTTTCTGTAATTACATATCGACATTTACACATTTTTGTACATCATTTAATACAATCCGCAAATGATAAGCCGGATCAATTATTTTGATACACGGAGTAATAATTCGGTCAAGTCGAGGTCGTGTCACCTTTATTAAAGGTGACTTGTCACTTGTCACCTTTATTAAAGGTGACTTGCCACTTGTCATCTTTATTAAAGGTGATGTGTGACATGACTACACAGGATTTTTATCCTTTGAGTAATAACATTATATTTTGATTAAAAGAATAAAAATCCGTTAGATAATAACTAATAAATTAAAATAGTATTTAATGAATATGGGGGAATTCTTTTATTTTTTGGATAAACGAGGGGGTTGATTTTTATTATAAATAGAGGGGAGGAGTTAATTGTTTAAGGGGGATAAAAAGATTGACACTACATACACACAAAAAAAAGAACCAACACACTACACCTGCAAACACACACACACACACAACACGCCTCTCTTTTCTTCTCTCTATCGCCGCAACTCCCTTCCCCTTTCCCGATGTCTCTTCGCCGGAAGTGATGACCGGCGAAGCTCCGGCCACCACCACCACGACACTGCTACCTCACTGGAGAATGAAGATCTGACAACCCCATTAATGTTGCGTCGCTCCGGCATCCCTCGTCGTGGAAGCGACGTTCTCAACCCCTCTTACTCCGATTTAATATTTTTGACATCATATAGATGTAATGGCAGATCTATTTTATTTATGTTAATTGTGGTTATTATTTTCTATTTCTTGTTTAGACCTGTTGGGTTTGTTCTTGTTGCCACGCTTTGATTGAGATTTGGCCGGAAAACACTATCTCCGGCGAACCTTATCTTGCTCGTTGTTGGTGTTGACGTTGTTTCATTTTGCCATTTGGTTAACTGTGTTCTTACTCTGTCCATTGTTGGACTGTTTTTCCTAAGCATTTTTTGTTAATTTTGTGGTACACCACCATTACAATGGCTGATTTTGGACTAATTTTTGCACTATCTTGCTCTCTGTTGGATTGTTTTTGACTTTGAACATACTACGTCATTTGGCCAATGAAAAAATTCCCGTTGGTTTTTTAGGCCTCTACAGATAAAAAGACGGACATTACGTATACAAATACGTGACAAAAAAAATAAATAAATATGGGCAATGACGAAATCTTCATATTATCACGACAACACAAAGTTTTATGATTCGTATCTTGGCAAGACGATTTAGGACAGCCGATAAATTCGAGCAACCACTTCGTAGCCATGGCGTATCTGAAACTTAATCCGAGCCCATTTTATAACAAAAAATCTATTTTATTTATACATGTACACATATTTGATTTTGATAATTATTTATTCATTACTAATATTTATATCAAGTGTGTATACAGGTTCCCGAATATACTTTCGAAAGACGATGTTTAAAAGGAGATCTCCTCAAATTCATTGTTTGTATTTACTTTTATATTCTTACAAAATTGTAAAAATATTAATTATAGTGAAACTTTATTTTCGGGACGTCTGGTGGGGATGTCCTTCATTTACATATTCATTTTTGCGCGCTTAGACAAAACTTAGGCCGTTAATATTTATTCAAAGAATTAAATCGATTTAGGTATCTAATTAATTATTTCACATTCTTTACGTCAGATAATATTATAGTCTTTTCTTTAAAATAACTCTATTTTTCTTATCCACAATTAATTATTTTTATTAATTTTGTTAATTTAAAATTATTACAGAATACTTTTTAAATATAAACAACACTCTATTTTTCATACATTACAAAGTATTTTTCTTTTCAAAAGAGTACTTTCTTTTCCACACATATTCTTACACATCTTTTATATTGCTTATATATTCCCATATACACATTTATGATAATATCTCTTATTTATATAATTAATACACACTCTTCATACATAAACTTTTTACATTATTTTCAATATGTATTTTATATATTTATACTTTAAAAAATTAATCTTTACCTCCTCCCTCTTTGATAAATTTAGTCTAGTCGGGTACCACCTTTTGTGGATTCTGAAGGGTGCCTAATCCCTTCCCTTCGTAATAATTTGAACCCTTATCTAGAGTCTAAACTGGCTTTCGCAGATTAGAACACCAGTCATACATGTCAATAATTAAATAGGTTTCCTTATTTTTCTTAAAAATTAGGTGGCGACTTTGAACAAATTCAATTCTTGTAGAGTCCACAAGTCGTGCTTGTTTTAAACTTGGTGAAAAAATAGGACATGATACCATATATATGCATATAGGACTAAAGCACGGGTAACATCCCGAGGGAGTCCACCTAGCATCTCAAGGATCATAACCAAGTAGGGAAGCTAATAATAGCCTAATCAGGGTCCCTAACCATAATGTTTAACTGGGAGGTTACTATCAATAATGTAATCTACCATAATAAAGAAGGGAATAAAAAATGTACAGCTAATCTCGGGTACCAGTCCATAATCATTCTGCCACGAATTAACCATAATAACTATTCCATCCGTTTCAAAGAGAATGACCTATTTTGACTTGGTACGGAGTTTAAGAAAATAAACAAGACTTTTGAATCATGTGGTCATAAATTAAAGTTGTGTCAAATGTACCAAAATGCCCTTTAATCTTATGATCTTAAACATGCCACGTGAAAAGTTAGAATTAAAGTATTACCAAAAAAGGAAAGGGTCATTCTTTTTGAAATGGAGGGAGTAATAAATAAGTAACCGGCTAGTTCAGACAAAAAATACCTAACATGGCCCCCACAAGTTCGAAAGGTTCACGAAAGTACTCAACAAACAACAATCATAACCTATACCTACACGGCCCCCCATAAGACCGATAGATACAAGAGCCAAATAATTATACTGGTGATAGGCGATGCATATGAATGAATGAATGCAACATAAACTGAAATACCATAACCGATCCAAGTTCCATAAAGTACCAAGTGTATACATCTCCTCCAGCTCCGTAGCTCACAAAGACAGGACTTACGATGAGCATCCTTCTCCGGCACTACGGTTCACGGATGAAGGGGCCTATAGGGGAATCAGAATATCCATATACACTACCTGGTCCCAAACCAGGACTTCCAATAGTAATCATACTCCATCTACTCCGTCCAGTACCAGAGATATATATATATATGTATATATATAATGAGTGCACGGACTCGAACCGTGACTAAAAGAGTGTACATTTTATAATAAGTGCACAACTCGAACCGTGACTAAAAGAGTGTATATTTTATAATAAGTGCGCGGACTCAAACCGTGACTAAAAGAGTGTATATTTTATAATAAGTGCATGGACTCGAACCGTGACTAAAAAAGTGTAAATCTATAAGCCATTTCCTGAGATCAAGTCCGGGACTAAATCATCATAATAATGTAGAAAGGGTCGAAATCTCTATAGACCGAAGTAATAGTAGTGGTAAAAGAGTGGGTGAACCATGGACCGGATTCAATCTCGGTCTAATTTTCAAAACATCACTTTTAGTCTCAAAAGCTCATAGTCCAGTAAATAAGGTGGTACGATTCCATTGTAAAAGAATCCACTTTGAAAGTGTAAAGTGAGAATAATTCCCTTTTTAAGAAATAATAGTAAAATCAAGGTTTAGGTTGGAATCGTACCACTAAGTGAGCATGAATATGCACCTAAAAGTATGCATACCATCACCAATATCCAAACAATACTACTATAAGAGCCTAAACGTCTATAAACTAGAATCAAGTTCCCCTTTAGGGATAAAATACTCACCTGGAGTCCAACTGTTATCGTAACCACGACCTCGGGCCCAGCAATACATAATTAATCCTCATAACTCGGGAAACTACAGTAATCAAAGGCATGAAGCCACCACAAGGATCTAGTCGGGGAAATACCACCTAAATCACTAAGTCAAATGGTAAACCTTATACTAAAGGATCCATAATGTCAATCTATGACTAAACAAGCCTATAATCAAGGATAGTAGGATTCTAAGGCCATAACAGGTAACCTATGCTAAGGTTTGTGTCACATTTCTATCCCAAATTCCTCAAATAGACTAAGTCATGATATACTAGTCATAATCCGATCCAATGATTCCTAACTAGCATGAAATCTATGCAATACACAATCTCATAGAGAAAAGTAGACCGAAGCCTACCTCGATGCCGAACCGCAAGTCTTGAATCGTCCACAAATCGCTTGTATTTGGTTGACGGTCCCAAAATAATGTCACACTATCAAAATAATAACCTACGTATTAGTACAAGTAAAACTATGCCCATATTGCAATATAAAACTCCGAATCCAAAATTGAGTCAATAATAGGCCCGTGGGGCCCGCTAACGAAATCCAAAAATGAATTCGTTAAGAGGTCCCTCGAAGGACAAGGAAAGTGTGCTAAAGATTTGAGCAAAAATGGGACACTAATCGAGGCTTAAATCATACCCATAAGATTAGGAATGCAAGACCTAATTTCTAGAAATTTATAAGGAAAACGGATGGAATTTGATAGGGAAAACTATGGGAAATGATCAAGAGGAGTTAGATTAGCTTACCATAGCCCCAATGGATGATCTCCCAATTTTTACCATGCTCTAAGCTCTAACGATGGTGGAAGGAGGCTAAAAAATGATGAAGAAATCGGGGAAGAGAAATATATATTGCGCCCAGGTATCTGACCTTCGCGATCGCGGAGGCCAAGGGTCACGAATGCGATGAACGAGGACATTGCCCTTCGTGAATGCTGCCAAAGTCTGGAGAATGCGATGGCAAAGGAATCAGTCTATCACGAACGTAAACAATCAGCCACGATAGCGAAGAAGGGAGTTGACCGGGTCAGGGCTGGCCCGCATCGCGAAGGAGAGAGGTGAGGCTTGCGATCGCGAAGGTCAAGAACTTGACCCTTCACAAACGCGGCACTAGCCTCACAAATGTGAAGAGAAAAAGGTGGCTGAACCAAATGCTGGAAAACCAGCAATTGCTTAAGTCCTCATGGACTCCGATCGGGGGTTCGAGATTCGTTTGAAATCCCATGTGAGCAAATAAACTATGTTACCATGCCAAATTCGACATTCCGGACTCAATGGAACCATCAAAACTTTCATTTGAGATTATTTTAATTCAATGTGGGTTCCACACCTATAGTTCCATTTTTATTAAATCTATCCTATAGCCCAAAATGAGTCCGGAAGCCTCGAGGCCTGAACCAAGGGTCCCCTACCCTAAAATCAAAGTTTTGGAGATAATACCACTGTCAGAATTCTCGTCTGAGATTGTTTACTAGGAGCTTTAGTTAGAGACCAATTCCTTAACAGCAAAAGCTCAAAAACAGGGAAATGAACCTAAAACCCGAACGAACTATCCGATAATCGAACCGACAGTTTTGAAAAGTCATAAATGACCTTTAGCTATTGTGGGAAGACTTAAAATGCCAGAAATACACAAAAATATAGAAATTGACCTGGAGGTTCATTACAATATCCACTACTAATATGACTTTTGTCCACGAAAATCAATGGATAGAAAGAGCCCGAAAGATCGAAAGAATGAGGTACTGGGCCTGCATGCCCCAAGCATGTATTCCCAGATAACCTCTAAACATACATAATGCGTCCAAGGGATTTTACTATAAGTATCGCTTTTTCAACCAACTTTCTTACTTCACTTTCCAAAAAGCCAAAACTCATCCTCAACAACCAACTGGCCTCTAACTTAATCGAGAACGATTAATGCACGCAAATCCAAACCACAACACGCTGATAACACACCTATACAAGCACAACCAAGTGATAACTCAACTAAGCTAAAGGCGATTCAAGGCATGAATCATGCAACCAACTCCAATTCCAAATCTAACCTTCTTTTGCATTTCCCAACCTGCTATCTACTCTGAGCCACATAAAATATCATCTGAGTCCTATCAGCGCAAACCCATCACACTGTCCTCAAAGTACTGTAGCTGATCTACTGTTGATCCATAATGGCAGGCATAAGAATAAGCCCATAAGGTGCTACCTGGACACACAAATGGAGATGACCAAATCCTGCGATCTCTAGCCAAAGCTACAACTGTTCCAAATAACCCTTGAAATTGATAGTTAAGAGTCCGAAGCACAAACCCGTGAAACTAAATGATCCACTCTAGAATGCCCCACCAACTATGGGTGAAACCATGTTAAGTCCAATTAAAATACATTTCCCCCACCGAGTAGGCCTACAAAAATTTTGACGAAAACTGAGAATCGAGGCCAACTGTAGTATCAACCAATACCATGTGCCGATGGACCAACCTCCGAGCATCTATCAAGCACCGTCTCCCTGGACTGAAGAAAAGTGAGTCGGTAGGCAATGAATAGGCTTATTCATCCTATATATAAGTGCTCAACTGAATCAAATTTGGAAATATGGGTTGCACCCAAGCTTTATAACTCATAGCCAAAATCTCATCACCGAAGCTGAACTGCTCAATATCTACTGCCCAAACCAATCTCGTTGATGAAAAAGCATCCACAACCTAAAATTTATCACAATTTTTCAAGTCGTCATCTGAATGCATAAAAATCCAAAACTGGAGTCAACAAGCCTTCACTAGGGTCAAATACCCAATCAATCTCACTACCAGAAATCAAGCACATATCCCACCATTTCTGCAAGGGCTGAAACTGATATGTCACCGAAGAACATAATCACGGTTGAGGCAAATCGCATGCTAAAAATATAAGCAATCAAATCCACATCCGCTGAGAGCAAAACACATCAAGCATAACTAAGAACTCACCAGTGCTACAAACAATACTAGTGATAGTCAAAACTCGAGCAACTTGGAGATATACAACCTTAGCCTGAATTTGGTCAATCTAATACTCGATCCTCGACCACAAATACCCATAGGCACATATCATCAAGTAGGAGCACTCCACGAAGTCATATAAGGCCGAACAAATGTCGTGATGAGAATTTTCAGAATTCTCCCAATTACACCCATTTTATCTCGGTTGAACCATGAACCACATCGTAAGAGAATGGAGTACCCAACTCACTATCAACATCAACATCAAGACCACTACTGGGCGATAAATTAACCAAATCGGGAGAATAAATCTCAAAATCTCCAACAATAAGAGCGAGCTATCAAAAAGGGTCGCCGAAGCTAGAATCACAACAAAGCAATGGAAGGTCAAACTACCTCCGCTTCCTCTAGAGAACCAATCTAACTCTACTAACCGAGGAGGAAACTACCAACCTCACCTCACTAAAGGTGAGAGAGCTAACCAATCGAGTTAGCCGTCTAAGCCAACAGATAAGAATCTCAAGGAAGAGGATTCTAACTAGATAACGCTAGTCTAGCTGTCTATCAATTAAGAATCAATAAATGTCAAAATAATGACAATAATAACCACAGTATAAAGTTTACTGTGGCACAAAATTAAACAACAACCAACACCACTCTACAACCATAACAGGGCCAGCATGCCAAAGAGAAATGGGACTTTCACCCAAATGCTGCACCCCAAGAGAAATACCACACTAATCCATTCAATCCACTACTAAAAGAAAATATCTACAAGGGTAGTCAATTAAGCATAAATCTACACCAAGACATACAACAATCAATATAGAAATGTCAAGGCATGTATACATCGATCGGTATGAAAAAACCCAACTCAACTCAGACAGAAACTAAAGGATAGAATCAAAGGCGCACCTATCACGGTGGAAATTCGAAGTCATAGTCTCTGATGTGCCTGAAGGAGTACGAATCTGAGCATGCCTAAATTTGGACTGAGTATCTGAATGATCAACTAAAATACTAAGAGCATCATCTCTAGCCAAAGGTGCCATAAAACTAAGAGAACGATCTAGCTATACTGACTGCTCAATAGTTCCTCACTGGGGACACTCTCTAGACCAGTGACCAATCTCGCCATAATCAAAATATGCCCCTAGGACTCTCTGATGCACTGTGCCTGCTGACCCAAAAAGGCCGCCACGGCCGGAAGATCTATATCGATACCTTGTAATATCAGACGAGAACTCTGCCCAGTGTGACCACCATGACTGGTCTGAGAGCTATAATAGTCTGAGATACTACCTGTACAGAGCTGACGGGCTGCAACTGATGTCGATCCCTTCCAGGAGATCCCTACTCCTAGATGAAACACCAATATTACTGTACTGATGACATGGCCTCTTACCGCTACCTTCATATGTCTCAATACATTCCCTCTCTATGGTCCTTACGTGATCAACAACCTGAGGGAAAGTAGGCCCAGCTTCTACCAAATGCTCAATCGCCAAGTGGAGTGGTAAAGTCATTCTTCTGATAAATCGATGCACCAACTCATGCTCTGTAGGAAATGACCTTGGGGTGTGTCTGGCCCACTCAAAAAACCCAATATCATACTTTGAAACTGATAGAGATCCTTGCTGAACACCAACAAACCCAACTCTGGTCTGAGAATCGTTCGATGTAACGAGCACTATCACATACTGTGAATTATCTATGAAAAGACTTGGATCCCCAACACTGTATCCTGATAAGCTGAGGCGGTCATAAACTCTGTTGGAGCCTAGGCTGACCCCAGACCCTCTGACAGATGCTGAAGATCCTCGATATTAATCTTTAACTCCCTAATCCATCGCTGAACTGAAACTCTGGTCACATGCGTAGAAGTAACATCCGCATCTATCGATAACCTCGTGCCATCCATCTGGGAAAGAATGGGGTCAAAGAAAGTACTAGAGGTTCATAGAAATACAGACACACGACAGGGAGTCAAGAATAAAATTTCTTAAGAATGCCTTATAGCCTCCCGAAGATAGGATACAGATGTCTCTGTATCAATCCGTAGGACTCTACTAGACATTTAACTCTTGTACCAATAATACCGGTAAACCTAGGCTCTGATACCAATTTGTCACGACCCAATTTCTCAGGTCATAATGACACCTACTCTAACGCACCAGTAGGTAAGTCAACCAGTAGTCCAAAATGGCTAGTAACGAACTACCCAAAGAAAATAAGAAACCGTGGAATAAATATAACAAAAAGGCTATTATTGTAACACCCCGTACTTTTATAACCTCACTTGATCCCTTGGGATCATATCTACATAGGTGTTGAGATGCCATGCATATGTGTTTTATAGTGTCATTGGTGAAACATTTGATATCGGACGTAACATGTGCTATTAGATCGTCGTAGGAGGTGTGTTGTGATTTCGTGGAGCATTTGGGTAAGCACTCATATCCATTCTAACCTTATTTGGTGACTTTAAGTCATGTTTACTTGATGGTTAAGATCACTAAGTAAGTATTTTGTAGTGTTTTGATAAGGGGTTGGACGATACGTAAACGTTGGATTAGTGGCCGAAAATTTCAGCAAAATGCTGAAACTTGCGCCACTACCCTGTTTCAGGGGTGTGGCGCAAGCCACCAGCCTGAAAAAACTTCAGAGAAGTCCATATTATTGCGCCACTACCCTGTTTCAGGGCGTGTGGCGCAAGGCACAACACTTATGCCCTTTCCGGCGTCGTTTCGTAACGCAATTCTACGACGATTTCTCGATGGTTTCTTTTGGATCTTTGGAGTTATTTGAGCATTGTTAAAGCTTCAAACACTTCAATATACTCCTACATACTCCTACATGATCAAATCATGAAATGTGAATAGTGATCCAAAATGTTCAATGAAGCCAAGGGCGACTAGAATTCCAATTTTTGCGATCGAAAGGACGAATGAGAATTGTTTAAAAGAATATTGTCGTGGCATGATGGAATTACGTAAACATGAGATATATGGTGAATAATACATGGAAGTTCATGGATATGTGTTATTGGGCCCAATTTGAGGCCCAAAAATGGAAGAAACTACATGGGCCCAAAGGCAAAAATGATCCATTCTTGCAATAATTGACCAAGTGAACATATCCCTTAATGCCACATAGGGATAAGGATGACCTTGGGTCTATATAAAGCCCCCAACATCAGATTTTTATTCCCCAAAGTCTCTTATCACTTTTGGATATTTTACAAACATTTCTTTCATTTCCAAACCCTAAAGCAAATAAACCCTAAGGCATATTTGGACAAGATCATCCTATTCCAAGCTTTGGTAAGTGTTTATTTTCATGGATTAACATATTATATGCATGGAAGATTATGTATATTATGCTAGTTGTGTTGGCAAAAGGATGAATAGTGTATTTTTGCCTTTGGTGCAAGATGTGTCATCTTGGTGATTTGAATTTGAATTAGGCCTTGTGCCTTTGATGAAAAAGCATGGTATGGACAAAATATGAACATGTATGGTGTTATTTTTGGTCTTAAACTTGTTCTTGTCTATAAGTGGAAATTATGGGATTTTGGCCGATATGTGTTATGAGTTGAATTAAGGTGCTTTGATGGATTATTTGTGATATGTTATGGATAAGAAAGTGTAAAGGAGAAGTATTGTGGTGAAATGTATTGATTTTCATGTATTGGTCAATTTTGGAAATATTATGGAATTTTTGGAATAATGTATGATCAATGGTTTTGTCAAGGGGAAATGACATGTTTAAAGGTAAACATGTAACTCATTGACATGGTATGCATTTGTAACGTAATTGATGGTTAATGTGAATTTTGTTATGTATTTATGTTGTAGAGTTACACATAAAGAAGGAGAGGGGTTATTGTATATGCATCGAAGATTGTATATTCGTATTGTGAATCCAAGGTATGTAAGGTTACTTTGTCCGTATCTTCCTACGGCAAATAGTGTTCACATTGATATGTTACTAGTCCTATCCCGAAATGTGCTAAGGTATCCGATATCCGTTTATCACTAGTCATTGTCATATATTTTCTACTCATGGATCATTTGTGCATCTCATGTCTCATATTCATGGTTAATGTTCCGAAAGCTCAAATAAAGATACGTACCAATGTTCCAATAGTGCATATACTTGTGTCTCTTGTTCATGGCTTATGGTCCAATGGTTCCAATAGTATCATGGTGCTAGTGATATTATATTTCTCATTGATATTTATTCACATGTTCTTCACTTATTGGTCAATGATTCAAATGTTTCCAACAATGTTATGTTCCAAAGTTCCAAAGTGATGGTATGATTATCAAAGTATCAATCTCAAAGTAATGAACAAAGTAATGCAAATGTGGTCAATGATCAAGTACGGGTGGCAAGTCTAGGGGCGTAAGCCTAGCTCGACTCGATCCCGAGGTTTGGATTTATGGGTGGCAAGTCTAGGGGCGTAAGCCTAGCTCGACTCGATCCCGATGCATTGATGTATGGGTGGCAAGTCTAGGGGCATAAGCCTAGCTCGACTCGATCCCTACACAATGATATGATATGAAAGACCCACTGATCAGTCGGGGCCCGGGTACATTGTGATATGTAATGACATGTGAGCATTGAGATAAAGAAAGTAATGAAAATAATAAAAGCAATCCACATGGTTTCCACAATGCAACATGGTGACTTATTCACATTGATTATTCATATGTTTTGAGTTCATTGGCATGTTCATTGAAATATTCATGTGTTGTACAGTTTCATCTGAGCCTTGCATACTCAGTACTTATTTCGTACTGACCCCTCTCGGGGAATTTACCTTACTTGCTGCAGGCGTAGGTCCCAGTAGGCCTCCCCAGTAGACTGCCAGTGTTAGCGGTTCTTTGGTGAGCTCCAGCTCATTCGGGGCTTCTTCGAGTCAGAGTGTATATATGTTTTGGTATTGTACATGTTGTATAAAGCGGGGACTTGTCCCGACTTATGGTTCATTTTGGTCAATGCTCTTGTTAGAGGCTTTTGTAGACGGATGTGGGTGTAACAGTGTAAAATACATATGTCGTTTTGCCTGGATGGCCTCAACGGCCATGTTTCATGTGTATGTATAAATATGTCCCATGTTCTCCTTTATTCGTCTTTCATATTATTATGAAATGGTGGTTATGATTATGAGATGCATATGATTGAACATAGGCAAAGGTTGGTTCTCTCGGGCCTTATCGGCTACGGGTGCCAATCATGTCTCGATGGGATTCGGGGCGTGACAAAAGTGGTATCAGAGCAGTCGGTCTAAGGATGTCTACAAAGCCGTGTCTGAGTAGAGTCTTACTTATCGATGTGTTGTGCACCACATTTATAAGTAGGAGGCTATGGGACATTTAGGATGTTGTTTCTTTCCTTCATTCTAGATCGTGCAATAGAGCCAATGTTGTCAATTGCATTGTATCTGATCTTGGTAATTGTTTTTCTCTGGTATAGTCAAATGCCGAACACTAGAAGAGGAAGAGGAAAAGGTAAAAGTAAGCTGATAGATAGAATTGATGGGGAAGGAGCAAGTAGACCACCACCTGAACAAGTTGATCAAGGTGGGGCTGAAACTGAGTTTGCAACGCGAGCTTCTTCTACTTCTTCAGCTCCAGAAGAGCCGAGAAGAAGGGAAGTGCCCGTGGAACCACCGACAAATGCCACAGATCAGGATCTTAGGAATGCTGTACAGATGTTGACACAGTTAGTGGCGGCACAAAGCCAGGGAAGAGCTGGTGCAATGGCACATGATGATGATGCGGCTAGAATGGCTAGTCGCAGAACGCAGGATTTCTTGAAACTGGACCCTCCTATTTTCACAGGGGCAGATCCAAAAGCAGATCCACAGGACTTCGTGGATCAAATTCAGAGGGCATTGGAAGTTATGCATGTGACAGGGGTAGAGACAGTGGAACTTGCTGCGCACAGGTTAAAAGGAGAAGCAATATTGTGGTACGAGGATTGGAAGAAATCCCGTGATATGGATGCAACCCCACCTACTTGGGAAGAGTTCAAAGTGGCTTTTCTTGATCATTACTTGCCCTATGAGATCCGTGAGGCACGTGCAGATCAGTTCCTAAATCTCCGTCAAGGAAATTTGAGCGTCCGAGAATATAGCATGCAATTTAATTCCTTGGCTCGATATGCGCCAAATATTGTGGCTACGATGACAGACAGGGTCCATAGATACGTGGACAGGCTAGAGCCATACTTGGTAAGAGATTGTACTATTGCGGCCTTGAATAGGGACATGGACATTGCTCAAATACAAGCCTTTGCCCAGAAAATGGAAGATCAAAGACAGAGACGAAGGGTACATGAATTTGATAGGGGACAGTCCAAAAGGGCTAGACCTATGGGACCACCTATGATGTCCCAAGGAGGATCTAGGCCCCGCATGTTTCCTAGACCACCTAGACCGTCGTTCTCTTATTCCACAGGTGGTGCTTATTCGCAGTCTCGAGGGTTTAGAGGTGGTTCAGCAGGGCAAAGTAGTGGGGTTCATGGCTCACAGGCAGCAGGTTTCCCTCGTCAGCAGTGTCCGCACTGCGGGCGTATGCACACAGGTCCATGTTGGACAGGGATGAATGTCTGCTTTTGGTGTGGTATGTCGGGACACATAGCGAGAGAATGTCCACAGCGGAGCATGGGTGGAATAGCACGACCAGCTGGGTCGGCTGTTGCGTCTTCAGCATCGGTTCCTTCACAGGGCCGAGGGGTACAGCCTAGTGGCCGTGGTAGAGGTGCCAGAGGAGCAGCCAGTACTAGCGGGGTCCAGAATCGCACTTATGCTTTGGTGGACCGCCAGAATTCAGAGGCTTCCCCTGATGTTGTCACAGGTACATTATCCATATTCTCACATAATGTATATGCATTAATTGACCCAGGTTCTACATTTTCCTATGTTACTCCATTGGTTGCTGCAAAATTTGCAAAGGCATCGGAATTATTAATTAAGTCAATTGAAGTGTCTACACCGATTGGTGAATATATTGTTGCAAAGAGAGTATATCGTAACTGTGTGTGGTCATGATACGTTGGCCGATCTCATTGAATTGAACATGGTGGATTTTGATGTAATTATGGGCATGGATTGGTTGGCCTCTTGTTATGCTACGGTAGATTGCCGGGCCAAGAAGGTGCAATTTTGTTTTCCACAAGAAAATGTTCTTGAATGGCAGGGTAAAGTAGGGGCACCATGAGGGAGATTTATTTCCTATTTGAAAGCCAGAAAAATGATTGCCAAGGGATACATATGTCATTTGGTACGAGTGAAAGATAATGATGTGGAACCATTAACTCCACAGACAGTACCGGTAGTCAATGAATTTCTAGATGTATTCCTAGAGGATCTCCCAGGTTTACCCCCAGAACGGGAAGTGGAATTCGGCATTGATGTGATTCCAGGCACTCACCTATTTCTATTCCTCCATATAGAATGGCTCCAGCAGAATTGCGTGAATTGAAGGAGCAATTGAAAGATTTGCTGGACAAGGGCTTCATTAGGCCTAGTATGTCCCTGTGGGGTGCACCAGTATTATTTGTGAGAAAGAAAGATGGCACCTTGAGGATGTGCATCGACTATCGGCAACTGAATAAAGTAACGATCGAGAACAAATATCCCCTCCCTCGCATTGATGATTTGTTTGATCAGTTACAGGGTGCCAGGTGTTTTTCAAAGATTGACTTGAGGTCGGGTTACCATCAAGTCAGAGTTAGAGAAGAAGATGTACCCAAGACAGCTTTCCGAACACGGCATGGCCATTATGAATTTTTGGTTATGTCATTTGGGCTAACAAATGCACCGGCTGTGTTTATGGATTTGATGAACAGAGTGTTCAAGCCATTCCTAGACGTGTTCGTGACAGTATTTATAGATGACATCCTTGTTTATTAAAGATCACCAGAAGACCATGCTTATCACTTACGGCAAGTGTTGTAAATTCTCCGTGAGCGTAAGTTGTATGCAAAATTCTCCAAATGTGAGTTTTGGTTGAAATCAGTTGCGTTCTTGGGTCACATTGTATCAGATGAAGGCATACAGGTTGATACCCAAAAGATAGAAGCAGTGAAAAACTGGCCAAGACCTACGACACCCACAGAGATTCGCAGTTTTCTGGGTTTGGCAGGTTATTACCGAAGATTTGTAGAAGGTTTTGCTTCTATTGCGGCACCATTAACAAAGTTAACTCATAAGGCCATTAAGTTTCAATGGAATGATGCATGTGAAAGAGGATTTCAAAAATTGAAAGATAAGTTGACTTCCACACCAGTGTTAGTACTTCCTGAAGGCACAGAAGGCTACGCAGTGTATTGTGATGCTTTCGGGATTGGTCTCGGATGTGTGTTGATGCAGCATGGTAGGGTGATAGCATACGCCTCACGACAATTGCGACCACATGAGAAAAACTATCCCACACATGATCTTGAATTGGCAGCGGTAGTTTTTGCTTTAAAGATATGGCGTCATTATTTGTATGGGGTCCATGTTGACATCTATACGGATCACAAAAGCTTGCAATATCTTTTTAAGCAGAAGGAACTCAATTTGAGGCAACGAAGGTGGTTAGAACTTTTAAAAGACTATGACATTGATATTCTTTATCACCCAGGTAAAGCAAATGTGGTGGCTGATGCATTGAGCCGTAAGGCAGTAGAAAGCACTAGTGGTCAGTTGAATGAAAAGCATGAGAAAATCAAAGATTTGAATCAATTAGCCAGCTTGGGAGTTCGCCTTATTGAAACCTCCGATGATAGAGTTATGGTGCAGAGTGCAGCAGAATCCTCCTTGATAGCTGAAGTGAAAGAAAAGCAATTTGCGGATTCTATTTTATTACAGCTAAAGGAAAATGTGCAGCAGAATTTGACCAAGGCATTTGATATTACACCGGAAGGGGTACTTCAATGTCAAGGGAGGTTATGTGTACCGGACGTAGATGAACTGAGGACACGAATAATGACAGAAGCGCACCATTCGCTTTATTCCATTCACCCGGGTGCTACTAAAATGTACCATGAATTGAAAGAAGTGTATTGGTGGAGCAACATGAAAAAGAACATTGCAGAATTTGTCGTGCAATGCCCAAATTGTCAACAAGTGAAAGTGGAACATCAGAAACCGGGAGGTTACATGCAATGTATCAATCTTCCAGTTTGGAAGTGGGATATGATTAATATGGATTTTATTACGGGATTGACTCGTACATTGCGAAAGTTTGATTCCATATGGGTCATAGTGGACCGACTTACTAAATCCGCGCATTTTCTACCGGTCAAGACGACCTACACAGCTGAGGATTATGCAAAGTTGTATGTAAAGGAGATAGTACGATTGCATGGTATTCCACTCTCTATCATATCAGACAGAGGAGCACAGTTCACAACACACTTTTGGAAATATTTTCAGCGGAGTTTAGGTACACAGGTGAATTTGAGTACGGCTTTCCATCCTCAGACTGATGGACAAGCAGAACGTACTATTCAGACATTTGAAGATATGCTACGAGCTTGCGCAATAGATTTTCAAGGCAGTTGGGATGACCATTTGCCCCTTATTGAATTTGCGTATAACAATAGCTATCATTCAAGTATCAAAATGGCACCTTATGAAGCTTTGTACGGAAGGAAATGTAGATCACCAATTGGATGGTTTGAAGCAGGTGAAACTGCTTTACTTGGGCCAGATATTGTTTACCAAGCCATGGATATTTTAAAGTTATCCAACAACGGTTACAAACGGCTCAAAGTCGTCACAAGTCATATGCCGATGTTAGAAGAAGAGGGCTTGAATTTGCCATAGGTGATTGGATATTTTTAAAGGTGTCACCGATGAAAGGGGTAATGCGGTTCAGAAAGAAAGGGAAATTGAGTCCACGTTACATAGGCCCCTATGAAGTTATTAGAAGATTTGGACAAGTCGCATATGAATTAGCCTTACCGCAAGAACTTTCCTCAGTCCATCCGGTATTTCATGTGTCGATGCTTCGAAAATGTATAGGAGATCCAGCTCGTATTGTTCCAATTGAAGATGTTCAAGTTACAGAGGATCTCACTTATGAAGAGGTGCCCATTGCTATCCTAGATCGACAAGTAAAGAGATTGAGGAATAAAGACATCGCATCCGTAAAAGTCCTTTGGAGAAACCAACACGTAGAGGAGATCACATGGAAAGCGGAAGAAATGATGAAATCCAAGTATCCCCATCTATTTCAAATGGACCAAGAAGTTCACAGTGCGAAGGTGGAACAATAACAAGTAAGTATTCAAAAGCATTATGTATATAGGTATGTTAAAGTAAAGATGCATTTGTTGAGTATAAGACATGTTGTTAACATTCGAGGACGAATGTTTCTAAGGGGGGAAGAATGTAACACCCCGTACTTTTATAACCTCACTTGATCCCTTGGGATCAGATCTACATAGGTGTTGAGATGCCATGCATATGTGTTTTATAGTGTCATTGGTGAAACATTTGATATCGGACGTAACATGTGCGATTAGATCGTCGTAGGAGGTGTGTTGTGATTTCGTGGAGCATTTGGGTAAGCACTCGTATCCATTCTAACCTCATTTGGTGACTTTAAGTCATGTTTACTTGATGGTTAAGATCACTAAGTAAGTATTTTGTAGTGTTTTGATAAGGGGTTGGACGATACGTAAACGTTGGATTAGTGGCCGGAAATTTCAGCAAAATGCTGAAACTTGCGCCACTACCCTGTTTCAGGGGTGTGGCGCAAGCCACCAGCCTGAAAAAACTTCAGAGAAGTCCATATTCTTGCGCCACTACCCTGTTTCAGGGGGTGTGGCGCAAGGCACAACACTTATGCCCTTTCCGGCGTCGTTTCGTAACGCAATTCTACGACGATTTCTCGATGGTTTCTTTTGGATCTTTGGAGTTATTTGAGAATTGTTAAAGCTTCAAACACTTCAATATACTCCTACATACTCCTACATGATCAAATCATGAAATGTGAATAGTGATCCAAAATGTTCAATGAAGCCAAGGGCGACTAGAATTCCAATTTTTACGATCGAAAGGACGAATGAGAATTGTTTAAAAGAATATTGTCGTGACATGATGGAATTACGTAAACATGAGATATATGGTGAATAATACATGGAAGTTCATGGATATGTGTTATTGGGCCCAATTTGAGGCCCAAAAATGGAAGAAACTACATGGGCCCAAAGGCAAAAATGATCCATTCTTGCAATAATTGACCAAGTGAACATATCCCTTAATGCCACATGGGGATAAGGATGACCTTGGGTCTATATAAAGCCCCCAACATCAGATTTTTATTCCCCAAAGTCTCTCATCACTTTTGGATATTTTACAAACATTTCTTTCATTTCCAAACCCTAAAGCAAATAAACCCTAAGGTATATTTGGACAAGATCATCCTATTCCAAGCTTTGGTAAGTGTTTATTTTCATAGATTAACATATTATATGCATGAAAGATTATGTATATTATGCTAGTTGTGTTGGCAAAAGGATGAATAGTGTATTTTTGCCTTTGGTGCAAGATGTGTCATCTTGGTGATTTGAATTTGAATTAGGCCTTGTGCCTTTGATGAAAAAGCATGGTATGGACAAAATATGAACATGTATGGTGTTATTTTTGGTCTTAAACTTATTCTTGTCTATAAGTGGAAATTATGGGATTTTGGCCGATATGTGTTATGAGTTGAATTAAGGTGCTTTGATGGATTATTTGTGATATGTTATGGATAAGAAAGTGTAAAGGAGAAGTATTGTGGTGAAATGTATTTATTTTCATGTATTGGTCAATGTTGGGAATATTATGGAATTTTTGGAATAATGTATGATCAATGGTTTTGTCAAGGGGAAATGACATGTTTAAAGGTAAACATGTAACTCATTGACATGGTATGCATTTGTAACGTAATTGATGGTTAATGTGAATTTCGTTATGTATTTATGTTGTAGAGTTACACATAAAGAAGGAGAGGGGTTATTGTATACGCATCGAAGGTTGTATATTCGTATTGTGAATCCAAGGTATGTAAGGTTACTTTGTCCGTATCTTCCTACGGCAAATAGTGTTCACATTGATATGTTACTAGTCCTATCCCGAAATGTGCTAAGGTATCCGATATCCGTTTATCACTAGTCATTGTCATATATTTTCTACTCATGGATCATTTGTGCATCTCATGTCTCATATTCATGGTTAATGTTCCGAAAGCTCAAATAAAGATACGTACCAATGTTCCAATAGTGCATATACTTGTGTCTCTTGTTCATGGCTTATGGTCCAATGGTTCCAATAGTATCATGGTGCTAGTGATATTATATTTCTCATTGATATTTATTCACATGTTCTTCACTTATTGGTCAATGATTCAAATGTTTCCAACAATGTTATGTTCCAAAGTTCCAAAGTGATGGTATGATTATCAAAGTATCAATCTCAAAGTAATGAACAAAGTAATGCAAATGTGGTCAATGATCAAGTACGGGTGGCAAGTCTAGGGGCGTAAGCCTAGCTCGACTCGATCCCGAGGTTTGGATTTATGGGTGGCAAGTCTAGGGGCGTAAGCCTAGCTCGACTCGATCCCGATGCATTGATGTATGGGTGGCAAGTCTAGGGGCATAAGCCTAGCTCGACTCGATCCCTACACAATGATATGATATGAAAGACCCACTGATCAGTCGGGGCCCGGGCACATTGTGATATGTAATGACATGTGAGCATTGAGATAAAGAAAGTAATGAAAATAATAAAAGCAATCCACATGGTTTCCACAATGCAACATGGTGACTTATTCACATTGATTATTCATATGTTTTGAGTTCATTGGCATGTTCATTGAAATATTCATGTGTTGTACAGTTTCATCTGAGCCTTGCATACTCAGTACTTATTTCGTACTGACCCCTCTCGGGGAATTTACCTTACTTGCTGCAGGCGCAGGTACCAGTAGGCCTCCCCAGTAGACTGCCAGTGTTAGCGGTTCTTTGGTGAGCTCCAGCTCATTCGGGGCTTCTCCGAGTCAGAGTGTATATATGTTTTGGTATTGTACATATTGTATAAAGCGGGGACTTATCCCGACTTATGGTTCATTTTGGTCAATGCTCTTGTTAGAGGCTTTTGTAGACGGATGTGGGTGTAACAGTGTAAAAGACATATGTCGTTTTGCCTGGATGGCCTCAACGGCCATGTTTCATGTGTATGTATAAATATGTCCCATGTTCTCCTTTATTCGTCTTTCATATTATTATGAAATGGTGGTTATGATTATGAGATGCATATGATTGAACATAGGCAAAGGTTGGTTCTCTCGGGCCTTATCGGCTACGGGTGCCAATCATGTCTTGATGGGATTCGGGGCATGACAATTATAATCCCAAAACCTGATGGAGCAAGTACAAGAGCTTCAAATACAACAAGAGTACAAGTGAAAGACATGATAAATATAGATACAAAGATGTCTCTGAATACAATATAGAGATCAGTCTAACAATAAGAGAGAGAGTAGGAGCACTCCAAGCATCAGGAACTTACCCTAAATCTCCGATCCATGGCTACTCCGCACGATGCACACATCAATGGTGATAACTCATACTATGATCTGCAGGCCGCAGAAGTGTAGTATGAGTACCAAAAATATGGTACTTAGCAGGCATCGGCCAACTGAGCTCCAGAAATAATGCAGACATAAACAACATGTAAAGTAGGAAAATAAACTACAGACAACTATTCAAGAAACTAAACATGATAATACTATCAGGGCAACAAGGATAAACTATCCTACTCTAACAGTGTTCAGGAACTAAAGTTCGATACTGTATATCACCAGCCAGTATACAAATGAAGCGTGAAAGATGGATATATAATAGTAATACTAGGCCAAATGAGACATATACAAAATGAATAGATGAGGAAAGATAGGGATAAACGGTAATACCATATACATACGTACATACATACATATATATATATATATATGTATGTATGTATATGTATATATGTATATATATGTATATGTATATATGTATATATATGTATATGTATATGTATATATGTATATATATGTATATGTATATATGTATATATGCATATAAGACTAAATCACAAGTAACATCCTGAGGGAGTCCACCTAGCATTTCAAGGATCATAACCAAGTAGGGAAGCTAATAATAGCCTAATCAGGGTCCCTAACCATAATGTCTAATTGTGAGGTAACTATCAATAATGTAATCTACCATAATAAAGAAGGGAATTAGAAACATACCGCCAATCTTGGGTACCAGTCAATAATCATTCTACCACGAACTAACCATAATAACCAATAAATAAGTAACCGGCTAGTCCAGAAAAACAATACCTACCAGGCCCCTATAAGCTCGGAAGGTTCACGAAAGCACTCAACAAACAACAATCATAACCTGTACCTACATGGCCCCCTATAAGAATGATAGATACATGCGCCAAACAATTATACTGGTGATAGGCGATGCATATGAATGAATAAATGCAACATAAACTAAGATACCATAACTGATCCAAGTGCCATAAAGTACCAAGTGTATACACCTCCTCCAGCTCTGTAGCTTGAAAAGGAAGGACCTACGGCGACCATCCTTCTCTGGCACTACGGCTCATGAATGAAGGGGCCCATAGGGGATTTGGAATATTTGTATACACTGCCTGGTCCCGAACTGGGACATCCAATAATCATCATACTCCATATACTCCATCTAGTACCGGAGATATATATATATGTACATATATAATGAGTGCACAAATTCAAACCGGGACTAAAAGAGTGTATATTTTATAATAAGTGTACAGACTCGAACCGTGACTAAAAGAATGTACATTTTATAATAAATGCACATACTCGAACCGTGACTAAAAGAGTGTACAATTTATACTAAGTGCACAGACTCGAACCGTGACTAAAAGAGTGTACTTCTATAAGCTATTGTTCGAGATCAAGTTCGGGAATAAATCAACATAATAATGTAGAAAGGGTCGGAATCTCTGTCGACCTAAGTAAATAGTAGTGGTAAAAGAGTGGATGAATCATGGATCGGATTCAATCTCGGTCTAATTTTCAAAAGATTACTTTTAGTTCCAAAAACTCATAGTCCAGTAAATAAGGTGGTACAATTCCCATTGTAAAGGAATCAACTTTAAAAATGAAAAGTGGGAATAATTCTCTTTTTAGAAAACAGTAGTAAAATCATGATTTTGGTTGGAATCGTATCACTAAGTGAGCATGAATACGCTTAAAAGTATGCATGCCATCGCCAATATCGAAACAATACTACTATAAGCGCCTAAGCGTCTATAAACTAGAATCAAGCTCCCCTTTATAGATAAAATACTCATCTGGAGTCCAACTGGTATCGTAACTATGGCCTCGGGTGTAACACCTCAGAAAATTTCAAATTTAGTTGACACTTTAAAATGAGTAAAACTTCGGGTCTATAAAGAGTTACGGGGTGCACTATATACCGGGTTGGTAATTTTTGAGTTTACCTTTCAGAGGGATAAATAATGCAACATTTGGGAATTTATGGGGAATTATAATAATTATCCCAATCCTAATTTTTTTTTTGAAAAATATAAGTTAAGTCAAGGTGTATAAGGGCTTATAGTTGATATTACTTTTAGGTGTGCATATAAAGTAACTCTCTTTTAAACTATTCTATATTTAGTAAATAGTGGGGACCACTTCATATGTATTTTGTCTAAATGACATTAAGTGGGAAAAGGATGGAATATTTGCATTCTACTGGAATTGGTTTCCAGAGAAGCAAGAAACGATACCCCTCTATTTCTTTATTTTATACCATGATATTAACAAGGAAAAATTAATTTAAAGGATTAGGAGGGGATTATCAACAGAGAAGGGATATCTACGTCCTTATGGAGCGCATAAGTTAAAGGATTTCGTGGCAATTGCAAGAGATCTTAAGAATTAAAAAAAAAAAAAAAGGGCAGCCCGGTGCACTAAAGCTACCGCTATGCGCGGTGTCCGGAGAAGGTCCCACCACAAGGGTGTATTGTACGCAGCCCCACCACAAGAGATCTTAAGAATTGATTCAAAAAATCTATAGTTAGAGAGAAATTCAAGAGGTAAATTCTCTACCCCTTCCTTGAATTTAAATATGGATAAGTATGTGGGGATATCTAATTTGAATTCTTGTATTAGTTCTTGAAGTGGGTTTGGTTAATTAGGATTCTTGAGGAAAAGGGGAAAAAGATGAAATTTTGATAAAAGTTGAGTTTTTAGGAATTCCTATCAATTGGGTGGATTTAACATTGAATTTTATAAGTTGGAAACTAAAGAATTCATTTGGATTCTTATTAAAAAATTTATTTAATTTCGGGCATAAGTGATTATTATCGAGATAAATTATTAAATGCACTTACGGGTCATTGATGGAGGTATATGCTATCTTTGTAGCTCATTGGTTGCCTATTGGATAGCGAAAACTAGTGGTTAGCTCGATAAAGGTTACACTTCCATGGGTTGAATTATTTTGGGCTTGGAATACTACTGTAACTAGTAAAGCACTAAGGTATGTAAAGCTAAATCTTCCTTCGCCACTAAGGCACCACCTACGTCATGTGCTCCTTTTTATAAACGTCAATATAGTTCTCATAAGATATGAAGGTAGGATTTCAATTCTTTTATACATCGTTCCCTCGTCCTACCATCAAGCCTATAAGCATCCACTTTTCTCTCTTTATATCAAATCTTTACAATATTCAATATTATCGTAAGTTCTTTTACTTGAAAATTCTTAGGCCATATGGTATATATATATACATGTCATATGTTACGAATGGAAGTAAATATCCATAACATAGTTATATTTGTATGTAGTAGCTAAATGACCATTACCATAATTCACATGTCATAGGCCTTTGAGGCATTATTTGATAAACGTTAATAACGAGAGGGTACATAGGTTTTACTTGGCATATACGTTAGATGTGATTCTGTACATAGGATCAAGACCAGACCATTATAGTGAGCCCGAACATTAGGGCGTACACACCTTTGTGCATCATCTGTATTTGGAGTCAGCTGGAACGTCATGCACTGTTTCCCCTGACTCGAGCCAACATATGGCATATATGGCCTTCGGGCAGACCTTCATAGTGAGCCTCTGGGGGCTATACCTTGTATCAGACTGCGATTACATTTATACGTATAAATCATAGTCATATGTATTTGGGGCGACGTACGCCTTGTATGTGATTCAGATCGCCTTCGGTGGGCCATCCTATGATTATTTGTACTACAGATAGTTTAAGTACATTACTTAGGCAAATTATAGGTTCTATGTTATAATGAATGCCCTCCTGGACATTATACGACGATCTAATAAAGTTGGTGCATAGGTTACAGTTTCATATAGTATATGTGCTGCTCGTATGCTCATACTTCTTTCACTTTAGTGTTTGATTCATATGAGCTTCTGCACTTGTCTAGCTGATATTCTGTCTGCTTTCATACCAGTACATATTGTATATGTACTGACGTCTCCACATTGTCATATACTATTGATGCAGGCTCAGTTTCACAGGATAGCAAACGTCCACCTTAGGCTCTATTGCCATTTTCATCAAATATTTTGGTGAGCTCTATATCTCTCTGGAGCCAGTATATGTCTAGTATTTTTGATTATATGTACAGACTTCTAGTTGGGTATGTGGGGACCTGTCCCCAACTAGTTATCAGTGGTATAGTGTGTTAAACTGGCTAGAGGCTTCATAGACATCATGCATCGTTGTATTGTATAGTTTTGGTTCATATAGCTCCCTCATGTGTACATACAACTTATATTAGATATCTTGCTTGTTACTATCCTATAATCTCATATGTGTCCTATATTTCTTGAAAAATAGGTACATACGATTCTTGTCCGTCCCTACCAGTTTGGGGCGTGACATCGGGCCCAATAATACATAATTAATCCTCATAACTCGGGAAACTATGATAATCAATGGCATGAAGCCACTACAAGAATCTAGTCATGAAAATACCACCCAAATCACTAAGTCAAATGGAAAACCTTATACTAAAGGATCCATAATGCCAATCTATGACTAAACAAGCCTATAATCAAGGATAATAGGATTCTAAGGCCATAACAGGTATCCTATGCTAAGGTTTGGGTCACATTTCTATCCCAAATTCCCTAAATATACTAAGTCATGATATACTAGTCATAATCCGATTCAGTGATACCTACCTAGTATGCAATCTATGCAATACACAATCTCATAGTAAAAAGTAGATCGTAGCCTACCTTGACGCCGAACCGCAAGTCTTGAATCATCCATAAATTGCTCGTCTTTGATCCACGGTCCCAAAATGATGTCACACTATCAAAATCATAACCTACGCATTAGTACGAGTAAAACGATACCCATATTGCAATATAAAACTCCGGGCCCGAAATTAGGTCAATAACGGGCCCGTGGGGACCGCTAATGGAATCCAAAAATGAATCCATCAAGAGGTCCCACGAAGGACAAGGAATGTGTGCTCAAAAGTTGAGCATAAATGGGACACCAATCGGGGCTCAAATCAGCCCCATAAGATTAGGAATTTAAGATCCAATTTCTAGAAATTTATAAGGAAACGGATGGAATTTGACGGGGAAAACAATGGAAAATGATCAAGAGGAGTTGGATTTGCTTATCTTAGCCTCAATGGATGTTCTCCCAATATTTCCCACGCTCCAAGCTCCAACAATGGTGAGAGGAGGCTAAAAGATAATGACGAAATTGGGGAAGAGAAATATATATTGCCTAGGCATCTGGCCTTTGCTATCGCAGAGGCCAAGGGTTACGAACGCGATGAATGAGGATATTACCCTTCCAAAATTCAGCCAAAGGGTCACGAATGCGACGACAAAGGAAGCAGGCTATCGCAAATGCAGACAACCAGCGGCGATTGCGAAAAAGAGAGTTGACTGGGTCAGGGCTGACCTGCATCGTGAACGCGAGAGGTGAGGCTCGCAATCGCGAAGGTCGAGAAATTTACCCTTAGCAAACAAAGACCTAGCCTTGTGAACACGAAGAGCAAAAGACGGATGCACCAAATACTGGAAAACCAGCAATTGCTTAAGTCCTCACGGACTCCAACCGGGGGTTTAGGATTCGTTCAAAATCCCGTGCGTGCATACGAACTATGCTACCATACCAAATTTGATATTCCAAGCTCAAGGAACCATCAAAACTTTCATCCGAGATTGTTTTGATTAAATGTGGATCCCACACCTATAGTTCCATTTTTCATTAAATCTACTCAATAGCCCCTCGGGACCTAAACCAAGGGTCCCCCTTACCTAAAATCAATGTTTCAGAGTTGATGGCGTTGTTGGAATTCTCATATGAGATTGTTTACTAGGAGTTTTGGTTCGAGACCAATTCTTTAACAACAAAAGCTCCAAAATAGATAATTGAGCCTAAAACTCGAACGAACTGTACGATAGCCAAACCGACAGTTTCAATAAGTCATAAATGATCTGTATCCACTGTGGGAAGACTTGAAATGTCAAAAATATATGAAAATCGAGAAAATAACCTGGAGGGTCATTACACTCAAAGGGATTGATTTCCATTTGTGTCTTCTTTACCTTTATAGTGTCCTCAAGAGTAGATATTTCCTAAAAGAAATTTCCAAAAGTATTTCTACTCCATTTGACTAATGCATCCTTCACCCTTTTAATCTTTTTATTCACACTTGCAAATAGAGAACCCTCTTCATCTATCTTCCAACAGTCTTCTACCACTTTAAAAAAGCCTGAATGTTTGGTCCAGAAGTTTAAAAATTGAAAGGTTAGGTACTTGACCCTACACTGATCTGCAACTAACATGCAATAGGGCATGGTCTGATCCTTGTCTTATCAAATAGTAAACTTCACTGTTAGGTAAAAAGCTGATGCATTCATTATTATCAAAAATCCTATCCAGTCTGTTAAAAATACATGCTTCCTCAATCCTTCCATTTAACCATGTAAACCTACTTCCTGTAAACTTTAACTCATTAAGAGCATTGCTACTTAACAGTGAGCAAAGTCTGCAGTCTCTTGTTGTGTAACTGGGACCCCTCTAAGTTTTTCTGACTCATCAAGAATGACATTGAAGTCACCTCCCACTAACCAAGGCCCCTGTGTATTACCAGTAATTTCTTCTATGTCTTCCCATAGTTCCAGTTTATCCAGGGCACTACACCTTGCATAAACTGCATTAATATTAAAAGTACACCTGCTTTTATTTTGACTGGACTTTATTGTGATTTGTTGAATAGTATCTGATACCACCTGTCCATCCCATTCCTCACTCCAAAAGATCCATATCTTGGCTGAAGAATTAGCCAATATATGTTCCAGTCCTAATCTTCTTCTATAGCTTTCAATTTTAGATGGACTCTGAAAAGGTTCTAATAAAGCAACAAATGAATATTTATGTCTTCTTTGTAACTAAATTAGCCTATCAAAACCTTTTTGAGATTTAACTGACCTAATGTTTTAAAATATAATTTTGTTAATTATTGACCCTGATTGATGGAAACCCCTGTCTTACTCCTTGCTGATCTGAGATGTATTTGTATTGCTTTGTTTTTTTGTTTTTTTTTGTTTTTCCCCTTGAGTTTTCCTATCTGTCCTGGTGATAAATCCCCTTTTCTCCCCACATGGTCTACGCTGGCCTCTAATCCTTCATCTTTCTCTGTTTCTTGTCTTGTTTTGATTTCATGATGTGGTGTTTTATAAAGATTGGGTATCTTTGTGTGACTTCCTGTTGTGGTTTGCTGAGATACACTTTTTTCTTCTACCCTTTCTGGTTTGTCTTTCAAAAGACCTTCTATACTTTCCTCTTGTATTTCTTATACTTTTTTTATTGCAGATTGCTGGAAATCGGTACTATGATTTTCCTCTTCTATCTCCTTTTGTTTTAGTTTCTCTGTACTAGCAACCTCTTGTACCATCTCTACCTCTTGCTAATCTTAAGTCATTGACTGACTGTCTTTTTCCTTCTCCTTCTCCTGTTCTTTCCCTTGATTAGTGGTCAAAGCTGGTGAATTGCAAGTGTCAACCCCCTCGTTCGTCTTTGCACTACTACCACTTGAACTAACTAATTTTCCAAAAAATTTCTCCACCCACTCCCTGGCTGTCTGTTTCTTACCTGAATCAACGTTGTCATTTTTAGTTTCCTCTTCACTCCTTTTTTCTGTTTTTCCTGTTGTTTTCTTATGTTTTTTGTTCTCCTCTTCATTCCTTTTTTCAACATTGTCTTCATTTTCCTCATCCTCCAAAGCACCAAATTTGTTAGTGGTGGTGAGCTCTTCATTCTGTTTTTGTTGTGCTCTAGGATTCCAAACTTGATTTGGCTGCCATCTTACAAACTGCTTGCCCCTCCCCGATCTATTCTTTCTCCTTTGCTCCTTAAACTCTCCCTTAATCTTCTTTGATTTTCCTTTGTTGTCTTGTTTATCCTTGTCCTCATTCTTTTTTTTTTTTACCTTCCCTTCTATTTTGTTGTTCTTCTTTTGCCCCTTTCTTTGTTTCTTCTTTGGCATTTTCTCCTTCCTCTTTGGGGTATAGTTCTGGATGAATGATAAAACACTCTCTTTCATTATGTCCCTGTAGTTTATAAGTTTCGCAATATTTAGGGACATAATCGTATTTGATAGTGACCCATTTTTCTACTACTTCTCCCGTTTTCTACTCCCTCACACCAATGTTGATCCATTTGGGGAATTCTCCTAAAAGATCCACTTCTACCTTAACCCTAATACAGCTAGGTCTTGTCTTGTTCCTTGTAGCCATGTCTACTTGTAAGGGTTTACCAACTGCTACCGCCAATGAAAAAACAACTTCCTTCCCAAAAAAGTTAGGAGGCAGTGATGGGAATGAGATCCATGTAATAGCCGTTGTAGTCTCCTCCTCCGGGTCAAATAAAGGATCTCACTTCAAGTTCCTCATTGGGTACGACCATTAATTATATGTGATGTAGAATTAAGGCTTAGACAATAAGTTCACATAGTCTTCTAAATGAGAAACCCGCATCAATATGTATCAGTTTCTAAGAAGCCCTATATTCAAGTCACTCTTCAACTCACATTGTTTGGGAATTAATCTACGAAGATCCTGAATGTCCAGCCATCCATACGAGAATTTTTCAATTACAGCATACTGTAAATCTTCATTAATTATCATCTATTCCGTTTCCTTCTCTTCCCATATTATCCTAGGCTCTCCATGTAAATAAGAAATCGATTTCATTGGTATAGGTTGCCTTTGGGCGCTTGCTGGGGCTATCGTTGCTGCATAAGTGATTGTTGGTTGGGTATGTGGGGTTTGTTTGCGAATTATTGCTTGTTGCTAAGCAACCTTCACCGATGGAGGTTGCCCAACGGCCGTTGCAATCATTGTTATCGGAAAAGATGTAGAAAGTTCAAATTAAAACGTTGATGTAAGATAAAAGATGGAATAAGTAATACTACATGAATAACTAAACCCTGCATAACTAATTCCTACATAAAATGATACATAAATTTGCTCATAACTAATTCATGTATACTAATACATGCATAAATCTAACCAGCTACCAAATGGCCCCAGGATGTACATTAATCTTTTTCAATTTGGACTGTAATCAGTGTACAAAAAGTAAAAAAATCAAGAATTTCTATACCCGCTTACAAATCTTGTTTGCAGGCCACATTCATTCTTCCTACGAGAGATATTGAGGTCTTACAAAGAAAATTAGTTAATAATATCACCCACAATTTTAGTAAATGTCATAACCATATAGTATAAAGTTTCTAAAATAACCTCCTGTTGCTGAGATAATTCGCATTTTTTGAACAACAATTATAGTTTTTATTTACCTGAAAAACGGTACAGTTGAATTTGTTATGAGGTTAAGGACACACGAATTAAGTTAACTCGGTGGATTGTTATTTAGAAAGTAAATATATTAATAAATGAACTTTGTTAAAACGATAATGCGATAAAATAAACAAAGGATGTAGTGGAGCTTGTGTACTTGTCATTTTAGCTCAGATCTGGAGATGATTAAGTGCAACCGATTTCAGTCTCGAGAATGGATGTAACTTGTATCTTGAGAATAAAGACTTGTTCATGAATGTAAAATAATAGAAAACTTGGGGTACAATAGTATCGATATGTTGTTTAATAGTATGAATTAAAAAGTCAGTAACTTATAATTAAGTCAAAATTACTATTTATAGGCAACAAGTGTAATACACCAGCCAGTAGGAAAACTCCACTCGAACATTAAAGTTCTGCGCCAAACGGGAATGGTCCACTTGCAGATATCATTATTCGTGCCAGCTATAACTACTTTGTATTTGCAAGATTTTGTTCTGACATATCTGACATATTTGTTTCTTTGTCCTTGTGTATTTTATCTTCGGGCCACAAGTTGATCTTCTCATTCTCTTTTTTTGTCTTCAAGACACGAGTCCCCGTCTTACTTCCCAATAAAGATCATCCAGTTGTTCCGGTACTGATGTGGGATCAAGCTAACCAGTAGGTCACTGATCCGACCATTCGAACAATGAAGCCTTCATAGATACTTCTCCTCGATTCTCTATGTCAAAGCATCTTCTGGTTTCAATCTGAAACAACCACTTGTCCACTCTGCATACGACCACGTGCATAAGTCATTTCACCCTAATAAAGATAGTCCCCCTTTTTTCGAATATTTATGCCAATTATGACTGGGAGGCGAAATATTTTTAAATTTTGGAGGGGAGATGCGCGAAATGTCTTTTGCCATTCAAAATGACGTCGACCTCACTGCCTTAAATGCACTTTCCACGTGTGACTTATACATTGGATTGAGAACTGTGTGTTGAATGAGATATTTAAGGTTCCTTCTCTTGCTTCTTGCTTATAAATAGAGGCCTTCACATCATTTCTTGATTTTTACAATCTCTCCAACTTCTCTTCCTTTCTCTAAATCTTTAAACTTTTCCCATTCCACACCTGGGTATTTCCTTAGGGCCCATTTGGAAAGTCACCCTGGTAATTGAATTTGATGTAATTGGGTGTAATTACACTGTTTGGCATGTTTGGTTGGTCAGATAATTACTTGGTTAGCAGGTAATTGAGTGTAATTGACAGGGGGTAATTACACTCTCCAATTCCTAGGGAGGAGTTGTGAATTGTTGGTAATTACATGGTGTAATTACAAGCTGGTTACTTTTTAGTTTCTTTATTTTATTTTTATTTTCGTTTTGATTTATTTTTTATTTCTATTATTTTAAATTCTTTTTTATTATTCTAATATTTTTTTAAAATATATTTTTTATTTTACATTATTTATATTTCATATCCTTACTTTTCATTTTCCAACCTTTACTTCTTGTGATTATTTATTGTTTATTTTTTTATTTAGCATAATTGTGTTAGTATTCTAATTTTTAAATTAAAGTAAAATTCATTGTTGAATAAGGTTATAGAGTCACGTTTTTCTTTTATTTTGAATTATATTTATGTGCATTATGTTGAAATTTGACATAAGAGTATTATGTTAATTTTTTTGGTTGAATTTTGAACTTATGTTATATTTTTGGTTCCAATTTATTCGTTTTAATAGTATTGACTTGATATTTCACATTGTTTCCGTAGTTAGAATTGATAGATTATCTTTTTGTCAAATGTTAATAATTTTATGACATTATATCTATAATATTAATCTTTTTGTCAAACATGCATTTCATGATGTTCTTAAAAATCATGTACTTTTAGTTTTTATGATTAATTTAATTAAAATATAGTAATTTGAAATATATATATTAATTATTTTTTTATAATATTAGTTAAGAAAATATATTTGTCAAGTAATATATTTTCAAAAGACAATATGTCTTAATACCTAATTTAATATCCTTTATAGAGCCCTTATTTGTCAAATATTAGTAATTTTTAATTTTAATTTTAAAATTTTAATATAATCCTAATTACACTTGTGCAACCAAACAGTACACTTATAATTAACTGTAATTACATTGTGGTAAACAAACAGGTCGACGTAATTATTAGGCTGTGTAATTACTATGCTGGTAATTACTACCCTTATACCAATTCCAATTACCAGGTGGCTTTCCAAACATACCCTTTTTTTCAAATCTTCAAATCTTGTTATCTTCGTCTTTTTACAAATTTTTCAACTAGTGTCTTCTACTTCCGCAAGCCTGAACAGATCTTCTCTTCTCGGTGGCGGTCCAAAGATAGGCAAACGTGGTGATGCCAAGATTCCTGAACCTTTCGTTGATACAATTATTCCGTGAATCTTTGATTTTGATTAAAATTAAGTAAACTTGCAAAATTTTACACATTATGGTTATGACTTAGATGATGATCCAAAATCAAATATTCATGTACTTCGGCCAACTTCGAGGGGCCTATATTGCTCTTTCGTTTCTTTATCTTCTTTGTGTAACCGATGGATATGCATATAACCCCAATCGGCGCAAATAAGAATCATAGGGCTCTAAGAAATATTTGGCTAGAAACAGATCTCCCACTTGAGCAACACTTAATAATTACGAAAAAACAACTTTGACAAAACAAGTAAAAAGTAGACATAATTTTTCTGCTTATAGAAAAAAACAGAATTCCTGAAAGAAATGTTGACCCTTCCAAGCCAGATCTTATTTTAAACGCCACACGCCTAGTACAATTCTTCATATAAATGTTTTATTATGCGTGAAATATGCCATGTAATACTTGTGTGAGGGCCCTTGTACTATGAACAGTTATCTTCGTCCAGCAAACAAATAAACTTCAAGCAACCCAAGGCTCCTTTTCCCAATAGATACTAGTTTGTTAAACATATGAACACCATTGGGACCAATAAACATTTTCTTTTTTTTGGATAGGTTCGTTTAGGGGATGAAAAGTAACTGGCCATGGGGATAAAAAGATATATCTAACTACTACACTAATTTAATACATTGTACACTTGGCAATTCCGTTGATTAACGGACTGATACAATCATTTTCTCCTCACAAACATATGAACAGTAGCCCGCTCCTTGTAAGGAACTGTGTATAAACAATGGCCTGTTGAGCCAATTAGTACTTTCTGGAGGCAACAGATCAGGATTCTGAATCAATATGCTTTCCGTGAATGGGTGTTCTGCTATCGCTGCTCTTAGTGGAGTTGGCAGCTTTGAAGAAACTCCCTCTCATCGACAAATATTCCTTCAGAATAACTGGAAAAAGAGACTAGTTGAACCGTCACCAAATGATTTTAGATCGGCAGGTTTTACTAATGACCTGCACAGAGGGCACGTCCTTTCCCTCTCAAACCTGGCAGCACAAATAAGAGCCATCAAGCAACAAAAGAATCACCTTACATAAGCCTATTGAGATAAAGAATAAATCAACAGAAAATGCAGTCTTCCTAATTCTCGTTCGATAGAACTATTGCATGCTTGTTTTCTAGGCATTAAATAGGACAAAGACGAAACAAGTAATTCTTCAGACTCAGGAGAAAGCATAATTGCACAATATTATTGCAAAATGGAAAGTTAACAGAAAATGGGTCAACCCAAAAAAAAAAAAAAAACGGCAAGGAAGATTGCATCCTATTTCATTCAATAATAGATAACATTGTGTTAATCTAACTTCGATAAGGAAGAATGACAAATAACCTCTAGTCAAGGACCCCCCTTTACTTCCGACAGTAGGGTTGAGGGTTCGAGCCACTGAATGAGCTAACTGGGATAAAGCAATTGTTGGCTCCTGGGTTGGGGGATGAAGTGATCATATCAAAGAATCAACACATCATACATCTACTTATGCTCGAGTGTTTCTATCCAGTAAAATTTGATAAACTAAATTGAAATCCTTTTGCTTGGGTCGGACGAAACATCCTAGCCTAGTAGCCTTAGGCGTAAGGAAGTCCGTGACCAATTGAAGGTGAATAAAAGCTCAAAGAAACTGAAGAAAGGGATATCAACTATTGCTTGCGCATGCTTCATATGCTATTTGCAATCTTATGTTATATGCGTTGTACTCATTACTTTTAAAACTATATGTGACTATTGAGAGAAGGGAGACAACTTCATTTTGATAAAAGGTTACACCATCTGACCATCATGCACGACTCATGCTTAAACTGGGTCAACGCACAAATGGCTGAAGAAAAGTGCAGATAACTTACCATTCAGACACACAGTCTTCGCAGAATATATGTTTACAGCGTAGTAAGATTGGTGTATGCATTTTCTCCTGGCAAATAGCACAGAGATCCCCAGCAGCATTGACCTGAAATTAATCATTTTGTCCTAGAGCTTCAGTAAACACTTAAAGCAAACAGTTAGTTATTTACTTGCAGAAACTCGTTAACAAGTCCAAATTTTACTGAAAAAAATTGCAAGGATAATTTCTCATCTTCAAAAGACCTTTACAACTCTGGTAGCTTTTCCCCAACTCAATTCAAGTGCACTTGAATTTTTTCAACACCTCATCATGCACTAAATTGTTACTGTTTCTAAAGAAAATAGCTTCCAGGATTCAGAAGTTACTCCAAAGCTTAATGGAGCGGCACGGTCATTGAGGATTCAAATAGCCAACCACGACTTGCTTGGGATTGAAGCGTAATTGCTGAAGCTTATGAGTGTTGGTGTCAGAGTCGGCTTATGTCAGAGGTGTTGGGTAAACCTATTCACCATAGCTAAATTTGATGGGCCCATACTGAGTGTCATAGCTCAGATTCAACAATGAGATCCAGGTTGTTACTACTTCTACACCTCAACCATTCAGCCATCCTTTTTTTTTTTTTTTGAGAAAAGGTTAACTTCCATTCAGCCATCCTCTTATGGACACAATAATTGCCTATTGACAATCTTTCTTTTCATGGTAAACATCAAGCACACTCCTAATCTTGCAATGACCACCATAAAAATTATTGAATCGTATGACCATCTCATTTAAAAGCTTAAACTGTTAGGAGAGCACACTTTCATTTACTTAATTATGTCTTCAACGCGCCCCCTAACATGAGGGAATGATTTTTTTCATGACAAGCATGTGAATTTTTTTTCTTTTTTAATAATGAGTGTCGATGAGACTCGAACTTAGGACATCTACTTGCTCTAATACCATGTTGAAATGTGTGACCATCTTATCTAAACGCTTAAACTGTTGCGGAGAGCACACATTGATTTACTTAAATTATAGCAGCACCAATAACAACACATGATAACAAATTCACTCAAATAATTATGGGGCGTGTGCACCAGAAAAAATAAAAAATAAAAAAAATAGGGGCATGTGCACCAGCAAAATAACAACATACCCAATGTAATCCCACAAGTGGGGTCTTGGGAAGGCAGTGAATACCCAGTCTAACCCCTACCTTGTGAAGGTAGAGACGTTTCAGTGTCCGCACGATGCGAGCGCATCGGCGCATGATGCTGTCACGCATCAAGTTATGGATGCAAGGCCATCTGACTGAATCGGGCGCATTACCCTATGTTGCGTGATGCCAGCTGATGCGCTCGCATCGTGTTGTTTTTATTTATAGGGCTATTTTTAAATTAAAAAAAAAGTCGGGTTTATTTTTTAAAGTTAGAAAGAGACGCACATCAGTGAGTACAATATTTTAGGGTTAGCGACATCACTGCAGCTGCTGCGACTTCTCTTCTTCTTCACTGAAGCTGCGACATCACTACTCCTGCTCTGTTAAGGTAATATTTCTTCTTCTTCTTTCTTCTTTCCTCTTCCTCCTCCTCTGTTTTGCTACTTTGTTTCTGTTCTTCCTTTTTTTTTTTTTTTTCACTTCTGCTCTTCTTCCTTCTTCTTTACTGTTCAGCTCTGTTTTTATTTTTAACTGATGCTCTGTTTTCTTCCTTCTTCTTCCTTTTCTTTTTCTTAGTTTTCCTCAATTTTTTCCCTCTGTTTTCTGCTGCTGTTTCTTTCTCTTTTCTTTTTGTTGCGACTTTTGTTTGATTTGTTTCTTATACTTTCTTTACAGCTATTTTAAATGTCTGATCCGGCTTGGAAATATGGTAAAAGGGCAAGTGAGACCAATAGGAACAAAGTTACATGTGTTTTTTGTGGCTTGACGTTTAATGGCGGAGCTTTTCGCCATAAACAACATCTTATTGGTTGTCCGGATGCTGTGAGAAAAGAAATTAAAGAGTATGTTGAGCCAAAAAAAGACCTAAAACGTCAAATGTTTTCTCCACCACAAGTTACTAATCTTGATGATGATAACGATGAAATGGAAGAAGGAGAAGCTGCTGATTTGTCACTTCCTTCAAAATCACAAAAACAATCACAAAATGCATCAGTCTCTTCAAGTTATGGATCAACCGGTACGAAAGGTCTAATAGATTGTTACTTTCCGTTGAAGCCAGGAAATGATTCAGGAAAAAGTGGCCAGAATTTGCAGGTTGTGGCCAAGGGAATTTTGAGGGATCGTGCAGTTGCGGCCTTTTCACGGTGGTTGTATGATGCCGGGCTCCTTCAATTGTGTCAATTACGATACTTTTGGAGACTTGATCAAGGCCATAGGCCAATATGGTCCGGGGATGAAACCACCCACTTATCATGAGGTTAGTGTCACTTATCTAAATAAAGAAGTGGAAGAGACACAAAAAATTGTGGAGGATTATCGGGTGGAATGGAACAAGTTCGGATGTTCCATTATGATGGATAAGTGGACAGTAAGAACCGGAAAAATGATCATAAATGTGTTGGTGAATTCTTCGAGAGGAAGCTTATTTCTTGAGTATTGATGCGAGCGACTCGTCCACTGATGCCATCAAAATGTTCTCTTTGTTTAAGAGTACTATAGAGAAGATTGGACCGGAGAATGTTGTTCAAGTGGTTACAGATAATGCACTGAAAATGTTAAGGCAGGTGCTATGATGATGGGAGTGTTTCCGCACATATATTGGACTCCATGCACAACCCATTGTGTAAATTTGATGTTCGGGGATATTTTCAAGGAAAGACCCTTTCAAGGTGTTTTCACTAAGGCAGTTAAAGTGCTGCATTCTTACATTGTTCAAAGGCCTTTGTTGTTGAATATGATGAGAAGATTCACTAATCAAAGAAACTAGGTGAAACCGGACAAGACTAGATTTGCTACTGCTTTCTTGACCTTGCAGAGGATGTTGAAACAAAAGAAAAATTTGAGAACCATGTTCATTTCAAAAGAATGGAATAACAGGAAATTTGCAAAAGAAGTGCTAGGAAAAGAAGTTGCACGGATAATGCTTTCTTACCACTTTTGGAACAATGTTGTTTATGCCCTTAAAGTATGTGGTCCCTTGGTTACAGTTCTTCGTTTGGTAGATGGTGAGGCAAAACCATCAATGGGTTATATTTATGAAGCGATGAGTAAGGCTAAGGAGGTTACTAAATGTTTTTTTACTGAGGAGCATAAATATGCAAAGGTCTTTGAGATCATCGATAAAAGGTGGAGTGATCAACTCCACAAACCGTTGCATGCGGCTGGTAATATCTTGAACCCATCAGTCTATTATAGTCGTGAGGATGAATTACTGAGTAAGAGTCTGATGGCGGAATTCCATACGTGCATTGGAAAGATGGTTGTTGATGAAGATTTGCAAGATAAAATAACCAATCAGATTAGTATTTACCAAAGTGCCGAGGGACTTTTTGGAATACCAACTGCCATAAGACAGAGAGACAAGAAGTCACCAGGTGAATGACTCATTTTATGTTTATATTAAATTAACACTTTAAGTTATTTCTTTATAGTTGCTAATTTTGAATAATTACTTTACTTTAATAGTTGAATGGTGAAGGCTTTATGGTTCAGAAACTCCAGAGTTACAAAAGTTTGCCTTCAGAATTTTGGATCTAACTTGTAGCTCATCTGGCTGTGAAAGAAACTGGAGCGTGTTCGAACACGTAAGAGCTAAAAGGAAAACTTTAGTGTATTGAGATAAGTATATTATATCTCAAATGTCTTGACTTTATACTTGCCAATATTTATTTGCAGATCCATACCAAGAAGAGGAATAGACTAACTTTAAAGCGCCTCAGTGACTTGGTGTTCATAAAATACAACAAAACATTGAGGCGTCGTTACAACGTTCGCAATGGATTTGATCCAATTAGCTTGGACAATATCGACGATGCCAATGAATGGCTAACTGGGATTGCAAATGCTGAAGATGAATCAATTTTTGATGGAGATACTGATTTCACTTAGGGTGTTGTTGCCGAGGCAAGTGGAGTTGATGAGCGCCGATATGGTTTAAGGGGGAGTACTTCAAGCTCACATAAAAAGGGAAAAGAAGTTGCTACTTCAAGAGGAGATGAGGAAGATGAGGAAGTTGAAGATGATGAGCATTATGATGATAATGAAGGAATACAAGATTTGGACAATCTTGATGAACTAGAAGAGCTTTAGATTGAAACATTTTTAATTTAGATTTGTTTTTTTCTTCCTTTTTCTGGTTTGTTTTGCTATTTTGTTGAATTGTTTTATTTGCTATTGTGTTTCAGTGCTCAAACTTGTGATTTTGGTGTTTCATTTAAACTTTTGCTTTTATATATTGTCTTTATTGTTGATTATATAGTTGTTGTGGTCTTTTCACTTATGATTTACTGTTTGGATGCTCTATTAGGTCTTTTTTCTTTTAAAATTGTGCTTCACTTCAATGATGCGGTCGCATCGCTTCACCCATCGCTTAATTCGTGATGTGGACCCTTGTCGCATTTTTCCGCATCACGTATTCCTGAACACTGCGATGGACTCTCGGCTCACGTAACACATATAAAAAATAGTACTCCCTCCGTTTAAAAAAGAATGGCCTACTTTCCTTTTTCGTACGTTTAAAAAAGAATGACTTCTTTCCTTTTTTGGCAACACTTTAATTCCAACTTTCCACGTGACATGTTTAAGACCACAAGATGAAAGGGCATTTTGGTATATTTGACATAACTTTAATTTAAGACCACAAGATTTAAATGTCTTCTGTATTTCCTTAAACTTTGTGTCAAGTCAAAATAGGTCATTTTTTTTGAAACGGAGGGAGTATGAAGAATAATAGAAGCAACAATTCTTGATCAAAAATAAGAAACATTATGGAAAGAAAATACAGTAGCAAAGAACCCATGGTGAAAATAATGAAGAAAAAAATAATGTGATAACAAATAATACAACAGCCAAAGCAAAAGGTAATAAAAATAAGTTCAAAAAAATCGAAGAATAAAATAGTCGAGAAGTAACGATAATAGTACTGACAGCGTAACTAGACAATACTCGACTATCTATTAACCTTTTACATAATCCTCGACCTCCATATCCTTCTATCTATGGTCAAGTCCTCGGTGAACAACAGAAGTGTCATGTCCTATCCAATCATTTCTCTCTAATACTTCTTTGGCCTACCTCTACCTCTCCACAGGCCCACCATAGCCAACCTCTCGCAACTCCTCGCTAGGGCATTTGAACATCTTCTCTTCACATGCCCGAACTATATGGCTCGCCTCACTCATCTTGTCTACCATAGGGACCATCCCCACCTTGTCCAAAATATCCTCGTTCCTAGTCCTATCTCTCCCAGTACGCTCATACATCCATCTCAGCATTCTCATTTCCGCTACTTTTATCTTTTGGATGTGCAAGTTTTTGACCAGCCAACACTTCGCCCCATACAATATCACTAGCCTAACCACCACTTTATAGAGCTTACCTTTAAATTTTGGTGGCACATTCTAATCACACAAGACATCAGATGCAAGCCTCTACTTCATCCATCCCGCTCCAATACAATGCGTAACATCCTCGTCGATCTTACCATTACCTTGGACTATAGACCCAAGATGCTCGAAACATCCTCTCTTTGAGATAACCTGAATACCAATCCTCACTTCTACATCCACCTAATGAGTTACGTCTCAAATCTTGCACTCTAAAACACTTTGTCTCAGTCCTGCTCAACCTGAACCCTTTAGACTCTAGAGTATATCTCCGGACCCTCTACTTATCATTAACTCCATTACGCGTCTCATCAATTAATACTACGTTATCCACAAATAGCATACCCTATGGTGCCTCCCCTTGGATATGTTGTGTCCGTTCAACCATCACCAAGGCAAATAAAAATGGGCTAAGAGCTAATCCTGGGTGCAAACCCATCACGACAGAGAAGTGCTTCGATTCTCCCCTCACCGTCCTCACCTCTGTCTTGGCTCCATCGCACATGACCTTAATCATCTTAATGTAAGTTAAAGGTACTCCTTTAGTCTCCAAACATCTCCATAGAACACTCCTAGGGACTTTATTTTATGCTTTTTCTAGGTCAATGAACACCATATGTAAGTCACTCCTTCTTCTCCCTATACTGCTCAAATCAATCTTCTTATGAGATGAATGTCTTCTATAGTTGAATGCCCCAGCATGAATCTAAATTGGTTATAGGTAATAGACACACCCCTCCTCACCCTTATCCCACCAGCCAAAAAAAAGAGCTTCTGCACTAGCAATAAAGCATGGCTAAGGCATTTATGAGCACTAGTGAGTATATTCTTCATCACTCTTCCTTCAAAGGCAACAACAACAGCAACAAACCCAGTATATTCCCACAAAGTGGGGTCTGGGGAGAGTAAGTGTACGCAGTCCATACCACTACCTCAGAGGTGAGATAGAGAGGTTGTTTCCGATAGACCCCCAGCTCAAAACAAAAACAGTCCAGAAAAAGATAAAGGGAACAAGAAACAATAGGTATTAACACACCAAATGATAACATAAACAAGACTATCACTAAGTAATACAACAAACGATACCACACTCTGAAACAAACCTAGCACTACGACCCCTAGAACGGATAACAAAATATCAAAGGCGCAATATCAAAATACTCCCCAAGGGAACTCTCAAAATAAACATGGATAAAGCAGATGGCTGCCCATTAAAATGACAGGGATCAAGGGATGAACTCCATTTCTTTTTCATTCTAGGGCAGAAGGGAACCTTCTCCAACACCCCATATGCTAATTAAAAAAAACCATACTAGAGTAAGATTTTCTCCCCCTTATTACTCAAAAAAAAAAAAATGTTCCAGAAAACAACAGAACAATCTGGAACTTTTTCCACATGGAAGAAATTAATATATGAATCAGAGAGTTAGATATTCAAACTGTGATTCCTCTAAGGCAGAAAAACATACCAAATCACCAGATGATAAGTATCTAAGTTTGGAATTATTGTGTTTGAGAATAAATAAGTTCTGAACTTTGGAAAATCGAGTTCTATGTTGCATTATGAGCTTCTCTTACATAATTCTTCTTTTTCATGAGCAAAAGAAGAGGATAGTTATCTTATCAAAAAAGAAGACGAAGCCCATCTTAAGCAACTTAGGAAACATACTTGCTATTATTATTTGTTTATAAGAAAATAAACCCATATTACCTGTTCAGAAGTCGCATATACTCCATAATGAATCTCCTTACGTGACAGCGCCTTCAAAGCTGTGAAGAAGGATTGGACCTACGGAATATGAAGGTAGGATAACAAGAAATTTTGGTTAGAACAATGACAATGTTCATCATCATCATCATACCCAGTGTATTCTCACCAGGTGGGGTCTAGGGGGGGGGGGGGGGGGTAAAGTGTACGCAGTCCATACCACTACCTCAGATGAGGTAGAGAGGCTGTTTCCGATAGACCCCCGGCTCAGAACCGATAACAATACCAAATCATAAATCAAAAATCATAAAAAAAACATAAAACAATCATAAAAATCATAAATCAAAAATCATAAGAATCATACAAATCCTAAGAATCGTAAAAATCATCAGCACAAATCATGAAAACCAACAGCAAAAGGGGTCACAAATCGCTAGCAACTCGACGAAGCAAGGAACTCACAGATCAACACTATAGACTAATTATTCAAGATCACAAATAACACCAAAACAGCGCGACAATGTTGAACCTTAAAATTTAGAAAGATTAAGGTACTGCATAATCTAAAAGAGAAATATTAAGATACTGAATGACAAGGAATACATGGAAGAAAATACAGATTCATTGAAAAAAAGATACCTTCTCGACAACAGAAGTGAGCTTGAAAGTTAGATACAGCCCGGTCATTAATGATGAAAAGAGGCTTCCATATTCCTTGTTCAAAAAGAAACGGTACCAAACTGGAGCTGGGAGCAAAGCACGGTATAGTAGTAAAAGATACTCAACCAAAGTTAAAAATTGACCCTGTAATAAAAATGGCTTATCAGAAAGCTTCTTTTTCACCTATTTATACACACACATAGCATAGAGCAAGAAACAGATAATGCCTATTCAGTAAACCACAAGGTGGATAAACTGCTGTCACCTGCTTACGGTAATTCCGGCCCCTGCTATTCTTGTAATACATCAGCAGAAAACATTTGAAGACCATTGCCGCCTGGCGGACCAAAGTATCTATCAAGCAAAGCAAAGAGAAAGAAATCAACTCCATGATATCATTTCAAACTATTCACACATCAGAATCCAGACGCTGAGCAAGACACTTCTAATTACAACAACATCACAAGAACTCACCATTCACCATGATCATGAAGATGGCATGCCAAAAAGGAGGTATGTCCTTTGGTGGAAGCATCAGCAACGGAGACAAAAGATAGTCATTTCGGTACCACCAATAAAACCCAAGTACATAACCGCTGAACAGAAGACATATGCCGATCAGAATAGAGATTTTCCTCTCACCCTGCAAGGAAGAAGAAGATCAATAATTTCATTGCTTATTAGTATGAGAAATGTATCAAGCAGAAAAGGCAGGAAGAGTAATCCGCAAACTAGCTCCTTCTATTCTTTTTTTTTTTTCTCTTTTTTGTTTTCCCTTGTTGAGGATTGGTGTTGCGAAGGCATTTTACATCACCTTAAGTGCAGTCTGCTTCTTTACAATATCATTTGACTTGAACATGACAGCAGCGATCAAAATTGTAACAAAAAAACCTGTGGGTTCATGCACAAACCAAAGAGCAATCTTGAGAAATACTAACTTATGGAAAGTACAGTAAAGCGCAGTAACTCTCAAACATGCAAAACAAGAAAATTGATAGCCATCATAACTTTCAATTGGAAAAAAAAAAAACAGAATGTAGATACCATCACTACAGAGAGGAAACAGAATACCTTGCAAATGCTGCCGAATGAAAACAATCAACAAAAGCAAAGAGAACGGAATAATTTGCTCGATCCACCTAGCAGCTTGCTGTATATCATATCTTTGGTAAGAAGACTCCCTATTATTAACACCAGCACCATCTGCAGACCCGGAATCCGTGTTCCCATTCACTTGCTGAGAAACTCCATCTCCCGTCCCTCTATCACCCGATTGACTCTCCAATGCTCCAACTGAAGCTGCAGACCCCGACCTTGAAATTGGCCTCCCAAAAACTTCATTTTGCCCGTCCGGTTCCCTCAATGTTCCAACACCTGGTGCTGGCAATACAGTCCCAACTCGATCATGCTCCTGATCACCAGCACCAATAATCCTAATCGAAACTTCCCCAGAACCACCCGCCAAAGCCGTTGCTGCCCCAGCGTCATCAACCCTTGTCTGAAATTGATCACGGTTTATCAAACTATCCGATTCTGAATGATTTGATCTTGTTCTTAGAATCCCAGAATATTCCAACAACGTCGATAACGGGGAACGCAATAAATTAGCAGCAGATAATTGTACTCCATGCCTTCTTGAATTACCAATATTATTGTTGCTACCTGATATAGAAATACCACCTCTTTGTGCGTCCGAATTTGCACCGGACGCTTCCATCCGCATCGCCCTAATTCTAGACCCAACCCTAAAATCATATGTAAAATTTCACATAATTTATAAAAATATAAATAAAATCTTGTATGAATGACTAACCTTCGATATGGAAACGCCGTGGAAGAATCTAATACGATAAAATTAAGAATCAGTGCCAATCAACAAACCCTAAAAATGAAGAACAATGATCAGTCAACGCGGCGAATCAACAGTGCTTCGTAAAAATGGGGAGAAGAGGAAAAACCAATGTATCGAACAAATTGAAAAATGAAATGTAGGGATGATAATGAGAGCGATAGGACGGGGTAGGTGGGTCAAATTTGTGGTGGTGGGGTGGGGTGGGGTGGGGGCTATTTGATTCTGACCTTTTTGGGCTCTCTTCGTTTCTGGCTATCTGAAAAGGAATTTGCGCCAGAAGAAGAGAGGCAAACTTTACATTTTCATTTCAACAGTCAAACAAAGGTTTACTTCTCTAATTACGGGTGAGTATTCAATTTTGTGTATTATTGATTTGATTTATCGATTTTTGATTTGTAAATGTACTAAATCGATAATTAAATCAAAAAGATATTCATTATTGGTTTTCAATTAATCTGTTTTTGTCCTTAACGGTTCTATTTTTGATTTAACCAATAAGAAAATGTTCCTCTAAATATTTTTTTTTGGCTTTCGCTTATTTTCATTTATTGGACACTATCTTCATGATTAAAGTTTACACAAATTACAAGCACTAATACAAAAATTACACAATACAAAAAATAATGAGGTATGTATTTAAAATCTAAAGACACTACTATATAATTACGGATGAAAATATAATTTTAATATAATCTTATTGGGTAATCGGTTTAACCATTAATTAAAACCTTAAAACCGAAAACCGATATCCCAATAAAAAAATTTACAAAATCGTTTAAAAACCGTTAACGCGATAGCTATAAACCAATAACATTTTTATCGGCTGAATCGATTTTTGCACACCCCTATCTCTAATTAATTAATAAATAAATAATTTTGGTTGTAGAATTAATTTAATAAAAGGGAGAATTACCTTATTGGACCGCTACCAGAATAGTAGCCGATAAATATATATGCTTCTTATATTATATATCGTATTCTGAAACAAACTTCTCTATCTCCACAAGGTAGTGATAAGTGTGTACACTCTACCCTTCCCAGTCCCTACTTGTGGGATTTCATCGGGTATGTTGTTGTTGTTGTAAATATATATATATTATATACATTTTTGTGTGTATATTCGGTATATTATTACTATCGTCTGTAATTAATTTTGATCGACGGACAAAACTGGAAAAAAAAGCCCTTAATAGAAACTACAATTAGGTTTTTTATTTTCAAAAATTGATAGTCATGTCTGGCTAAATATAAGTTGAAATTCCATCTTTAGACCAAGTGTAAAAGAAATTTAAAAAATCAAGCCATTGGTCAAATTATTGTGGATGAAACTCATTTTCCTCCTTAGCTTTTTCTATTACGTGAATCGTTAATAATAGTTGGTGGAAAATTAATTCAAAGTCAGGCACTTCCATTTGAGTAATGTTAGGTTATTTATTCCTTATAGAGTTAAAGATTTTCAATATCTTAGAAAGATTGCCAAATTTTTATTAAAAGTCCAAATCTAAAATTGATCCTAGTTGTTTGATAATTGCATTTCATAGTGCGATCAGAAATGTTGTGATAGAGCAACTAATGATCTGGAATTAAATAATGAACCTAAGTGGAATAGCGCCATTCATTCAAATTATTTTCTTCAAAAAATTTAAAATACTATAAAAGCCTTATTCTTTCTTAATTAATTGACATGTCATGTTATATTTTTAAAAAACTTAATAGTAAATCTATTTAACTCAGGTACATCATACCCATTTAACCTAAACTTGGCTTTATGTCTGAAAATGACCCGATTAAAATAAGGATAATTTACACAAATCCCATAAGTTAAAGAGCTAAGAATATTTTTTACCATAACTTTATTCAATTACATAAAATTCTAGAAATTCCGTTTTGTGATACATATTTTAAGCCTTGATACATATCGTATGTGATACATATTAAACTAGTAAATGTGGAGATACATATCGTGTGTGATACATATTAAACTAGTAAATGTGGAGATACATATTTGTGATACATTTATTTCAGTACAGTGTTATGTGTTGAATTAGGAGATACATATTTGTGATAATTTTGTCTCAGTACAGTGTTATGTGTTGAATTAGGAGATACATATTTGTGATACTTTTATTTTAGTACAGTGTTATATATCATGATTTTTTTTTTTTTAATGAATTGATCTTCTTCTCCATCTTCACACCTTCATTTTGCAAAATCTCCATTAATACCACTACCCATTAACTCTCTCAACCTCCATTAAAAAGCATCTAAATACACCAATAACTCCTCAACTCTTCACCGTCTTCCCGTCGTGAATTCCATCTCCGGCGAACTTGAGTCACCGGAAACATTACCTCTGTCCCACTGCTGCTTTACTCCCACCGTCGCACCATCTCCAAACACACAAAATCAACCGCCATACTCATTCTCCATTAAAAAAAAAATTGAAAAACAACCATCAACTTCGACCGGCAACACCATTAATACACCCATTTTATTTTCTCCATTAAACTATCAATCAAACTTCACCTCCTCCTTTGTAAACTCCCCGTTTCTTACTATCTCAAACTCATTTCGTCAATTTTCTCACATACCCATTTCATTTTTTTTTTCTATTCTTACATCAATTCACATTTTTTGTGGGAAGAAAAAAGATGAAAAAATTAAAGTATTTGGGGTTTGAGATAGTGAGAAATGCCAAAGATATTGGGAAATTTTTGAAAAATTGAAGTGCACAATTTGGGGCGACAAAAGTGGAGTAGTTTGCGGCTATGGGAGGGACTGATATGTATATGTATCAGATGTATACATCTGTGGGAGGCGATTGATATGTATCAAGTGCAAATCTACAGATGTGATATTTTATGTAATTTTTTTAAAGGTTTGAGATTTTTTGTAATAAGGCCCTCAAGTTTGGAGGTTTGTTTAATTTACCCTTAAAATAATATAGGTATGTTTTCACATTATTGAGGCAAAAAAAATATATAACATGGTGAATGCATGTATTAACTCTAAAAAGTTAAAAAAAAATAATCAAATTCTAGAATTGTTAGTAATTGCCAAAAATTCATTTAATGACGGATGCATGAATTGATGTTTGCTTGTAAAACAGTACAGTTGAATTTATCAGAGTAATTTAAGGGCCGTAAAGTAAATTTATCTTATAATGAAAGAATATTGAAATAAATCATAGAAAAAGAAAGTAAGTAAATACAAGAACAATAAAGTGACAGTGATGTATTAGATCTTGAAAAATTGAGCTTTTTGTAGCTTGAGCACAATGTATTTCGAATGACTTGAGAACCAAAGAACAAGGGAATTTGAGGTAAGCAAAATCATGCATATACAATGTGTTAATTAAAATTGTGGAATCCCTAATATAGATGAATAAGTGCCAATTCATAGAGAAACCATAGGGAACAACTTTCGTGAAATTCACCCCTCTTGTAGTCTTTCACTAGGTCATGAACTTTACAGTTGCGTACCGGCTGACGAAGATCTTGACACCTTTCGTGATTTGTGGATTGGCTGGATTATCTCTTCCCATCTTATCTAGTTACGATTCTGCATTTGGTCATATGTCTTTGGAATTGGACAGGCCCTATTGGCGAGGCACCGGTACCGATAATATTGACCTCAAAATCTTTTCAGATCGAGTTGCATTCGTTGGTCTAGTTCTAGATACGTTGCTTGATGTTTCTCAACTACACCGCTTTGATCGATCATGCTCGCCATTTCTTGCCGCATTGTTCGTCCACCTAGACAAGACTGGTTTCACCCCATACAAAGAGTCCCCACACTTTTCGATTACTTAGTATCTTCAAACGGTTTCACTTCCAGTGCTCACATAGCTATAATCCCAAATAAATAATAAAATATAATGTAAAGGGAAAGGAATTTAGAACTAAATAATTTTTGACTTAGAAAGAAAAGAAGTGTGATAAACATGAGACCATGCTAAGTGATCCAACTCACATTGGAACCAGGTGGTTTAGTCAATAGTGTGCCAAGAAATATTAAATGATAATGTACGCAAGGTTTTCAAGAAATACAAATAAACCCTGATTTTCTTAGAGTTTGTGAGCATGTGGAATAATTAATAAATTATAACTCTATTGTATAATACTTGGAGAATAGATCTTTGCAACATTAATGTTTTTCGCTGGTTGGTTTTATTATCATTAAGTAGGCCCAAAATTGACTTGATTTCAAGATGTAGAATGTAGCTGAATCACCATTTGGCAGGGCTACTATCTTGGGAGGAGCATCAAGTTCATATATATTTACCTATTAACCAATTCCTAAATGTTGGAATATATACTAAAGCGATACCACTTTCACATGAATTTTGATAAATTTCATGGTATAGCAGAAGATATAGTGAGTGATAGAGATACCATATTTACAAGTAAAATCGGGTAGGAGTTATTTTCCTTACTGGAGTAACTCTTAATATCTCTACTACTTATCACCCTCAAAGTGATGGGCAAATAGAGGCGATCAACATTTGTTTGGCAACCTACCTGAGGTATTTTTGCTCTGATTTTAAACAGATTGATTTTCTTATTTAGCAACAATACAATGGTGGTATAACATCACTTTTCACTCTTCAATCCAATTTACTACATCTTTATGAGGCATTATATGTTCAACCACTTCCACTGCATTTACCTTTTGCAGCAGGGGACTTTATTATTATAAGATTTGAGAGAGAAGAGTTGGAAAAAAATTTCTGCACGCTTTATTCCATGCCTTGTGTATCATATTTATACAGTTTACACAAGACTAAAGCATAGTAAATAAACTTGTAACAAACTACCCGCTGTACAAAAGACTAAAACGTAGTAAATGAACTTGCAAGCAAAACCTAACAAACTACCAGCTGTACAATATACATATCCACCTATACATGTTCTAGAAGAATCTAATCAAAAGGAGTACTAATTTTCTCTACCTTCTCCGGCCCATTCTATCAGTTCTTTGATTGATTCTTTAATTCTATCATCCCTCCTCAAGTTGGAGGGGATAGAAGAGATCCCAATTTGCGAAGAATTCAAAAATAAAATGGCCCAGAGAGGGACTTAGTAAAGAGATCAGCGAGTTGATGAGCAAAAGGTACAAAGGAAAGAGAAATCAACCCAAATAAGTATTGTTGTTGGACAAAGTGACAATCAAGCTCCACATGCTTGGTTCATTTATGAAAAACGAGGTTCTGAGCTATGTACAACGCAGTTTGGCTATTTGAATGAAGTGAAATTGGAAGTTGTAGAGGTATGGAGAGATCATCAAGTAGACGATTCAGCCAGGTCAGTTTAGTGACTATTCTGCGTATTGACCTATACTCTGCCTCAGTAGATGAAAGGGAAATAGAGGTTTTCTTTTCGAATTTTCATGAAATTAGAGACCCACTCATGCTGATAAAAAATTCACTCACAGACTTGCGGGTATCTGTCACAACCCAAGTGATCGTGAGTGGCACCCACCCTAACTCTGTTGTGGGAGAACCAATTACACTTTAACATTCCCTAACCAAAAACATCGATTATTAACTTAAACCTGCCAAGCATGCTATTTAAATCTAGTATCTCCATTAATCAAAAATAAAATAAGAAAATAAGAAAATGCGAAAGTATCTCTAACTATTACATCCCCTGAGATCTGAAAGTCATCGTACAAGAACTACTAAAAAAAACAAAGTCTGAAATATAATTCATAAACACTAAAATCAATAGGAAATCATTGTCCAGAAAACAAAGGAAATAAACTAGAAGAAGATCCAATGGTTGTCCGGACATGGTTCTCACCCTTGAATCAAAGCTGAAATCACGAACTAGAGACGAGGTCTTATCTCAAATGCTGGAACACATTTTGTACTCAACAAACAAAAAAAGCACAAGTAGTATCAGTATAAAAACAGTGTACTAGTAGGCATCATCGACTGACTTAACTCAACACCATACAAATAGATATGTCAAACAAAAGGAAGAAGCGATCAAGACACAACTCATAATCAATTAATTAATTTCAATTTAGATTCATAAACAACTCAACTTACACAAACAACGACTATCCTCATCATATCAATCCTTTTTAAGTTATTCAAATCAGTCACTTACGTTTATGCAATTCAGTCAATAATAATCAAGGAATAGTCACTCATGCAATGTGAACAATGAATGCATGCATAAATAATGTACATACATACTAAGGTCGGCAGAGACCCTTAGTTATGACCTGCAGGAGACAAGCTCAATCCATGTACCATACCGACGTGGTACCCGATCCCAATATCAATCTGTGCCGGCACGACACCCGATCCCAATATCATCAAAGATAGGTAAAACCCCAACAACATCTTCAATGTACAATAATAATGAACATTCTAGTTCATACTGCAATCATCAACACTTTAACTTTCCAAGTTAATCATTTCAGCATAGCTTAACATTATCTCAACCAATAATTACAAGCATGCCCGAAGGCTAATCACAAACATTCACCTCAACTATAAGCATAGAGTCAAATCAAGTCTATAACTATATTTAAACCATAACTTACCTCGTATTCTTGTCCGAAAGCACTACTTGGCCAAAGTGTTGCCCTTCCTTTCAAATTCCGCTCATACTTGGTCTATAAAAAACAAATAAGGATGATTCAATACAACATCCCCCACTTCTAGGCATTATAAACCCAAAACCAACAATTTTAATACGTGAACTTAGCCTAGTTCATCATTCTAGGATTTTCTACCCTTTAATTTCTTTGAATTCTTTGTATTTCATGATTACAAAGAAGAATTCCATGGTAGGAAATGATTTACAACAACCTAAAGTGAATAATAATGTAATCTAAGCTATTCCCAACCAATTCCCATCAGTTCATAACCCTAGGGCTAAATCCCAATTTTCAACCATTATCACGATCCTTATAATCCTAAGATCTAATAGAGTAATCACAAGTTTGAATGATAAATAGACCTTACCTCAAAGATGGAAACCCCCCAAAAATAGTGAACATCACCCTCTTTCAACCTTTAGTAAAAAACTAAAATAATAGGAAATGAAAAATATTGCTTTCTATTTTAACTGGGGAATTCTACGAGTTCGTCACTACGACAAAAGATTTGTCGTTGCAGCGACATCGCTGTAGCGACACTCCTATTATTGTGGTGACACTTTGGCAAAACAAACTCATCATCGTGGCGATCATTCCATCACTACAACAAAATTGTTGCGGCTACAAACCTATCATTGCAGTGATGCTAAAATAGTAGCTCAGGAGTTGTTCCCATCCCTATATATTTCACAACATACTCCTCAAATTTTGACATCACGTACTGACCTTTTCACATAAATCTCTATAACCGGAGTTCTACTAACTCATTTTATGCACTGGAAGTTTCTATAACTTTCTAAACTAGTCATCTAACACATTATCAACTCAAATCCACCGATCCACACACCAATAACTATCAGATTTTCCTAGACCACTCAACACCCAAAATTAGGCTAGCCCTGAATTTCACAAATTTGGTCTAAAGGAAGTCTAAGCTGTAAATTTACCCCCCAATACATCGTAATGACATTTTGGGTCGTTACAGTATCTTTGTCGGTTGCCCAATCAGCATCACAAAAGGAGAGAATAGAGAATGATGGAGTGGCAGACATGAATATCCCTTGACTAGGATGTTTCTGTAAGTACTTCACAACCTTTAGAGCAACAGTAAAATGACCAAGACAAGGCCTTTGCATCTACTGAATTAGATTCAAAATAGAAAAGCAAAGGTTAGGTCTCATATGAGTTAGATAATATTATTTACCAATTAAATGCCTATAAATTGAAGTATTTGAGAGCAGTGGTCCCAAATCTGTTGTGAGTTTTGAGGAGGGGTAGAGAGGTAAGGAGACATTAGACAAGTGGGAAATATAAAACTCGCTCAAGAGATCAAAAGTATACTTCCTTTAACTGATGATAATGCCCTCTGGTTCTTTTAAAATCTCTAGACCCAGAAAGTAGTGTAGAGGACCCAAATCTTTGATCTTGAATTCTGTATTGAGAAACTACTTAAGGGATGTGATTTCTAATGAATTGTTCCATGTGATAAGAATATCATCTACATAGACTGTAACAATAGATGTATAATCTCCTGTGACCTTAAAAAATAAGGAGTAATCATTCAAAGAGGTTGTATAACCTTTAAAATTCAAAGCACCAGCCAATCTAGCATACCTTTGCCTAGAGGCCTGATTTATTCCACATCGGGATTTTCTCAATCTACAAACAAGATTAGGATCAGAGAGGGTGAATCCAGGGGAAAATTTCATATAAACTTCTTTCTGTGAATCCCCATGTAGGAAGGCATTGTTCATATCAAATTTGGAAATATCCCATCCTCTTTTGACTACCATAGCAATGAGACAAATGATGGTTGTCATTTTAACAGCTGGATAGAATGTCTCATAATAATCAATCCCCTCTTTTTGAATGTCACCTCTGATAACTAACCTTGCCTTCTGTCTTTCAACACTTCCAACAGTTACCTTGTATAACCACTTACATGGTAACGATTTTATATCGTGGGGAAAAGGCACCTCATCCCAAGTGTGATTAAACTTTAGAGCTTCCAGTTCTTTATCCATAGCTTCTATCCAACTAGGGTGTTTGGAAGCTTGAATATAGGTAGTGGGTTCAATAATTGATGAAATAGAGTTGACAAAAACTTGATTATGATTAGAAAGGTTGGTGAAAGACATACGAGCAAACTCAGGTGGTACAACAAAACAAGAATTAGTCACATCACTGAGGAAAATATTATTGCACACATAATCTTATAAGTATTTAGGCTGCACTCTTATGTTATGTCTTTATGACTTTCTGGATGGTTCAGAAATAATTGGACTATCTGCAGGATTAGATGTAGTGAATGAGGAAAGAGGTTGGTCAATGAGACATGAGAGAGATAAAAGAGAGACAATAGGTCTGGATGTAGGAGTAAGTTGATCAAGGGAAAAGAAACCTAGTGGACTAGATATTGGTGGTTGATGAGTTGTTACTGGATTAGACAGAGGAAAATCAAATAAAGTGGATGAATTAGTTAAGGAAGAAGGAGGAAAAATTATTGGTGAATTGCATTGTGGATCCACAAAAGGAAAAATACTCTCATGAAACTGAACATCTCTTGAAACAAAGATCCTCTTGGTGTCCAACTCCATTAGTTTATAACCCTTTTAACCAACTGGATACCCAAGGAAAATACAAGCTTTGGCTCTTGGATCAAATTTACTCCTATGTAACAACCAAAGCTTTTAAGAGAGTGTTAGGATGGTACCTTCCAAAAAATGAATTCATAAGGTGATTTACTCTGAATTACCTTGAAGACAGTTTTTCCATGACCCAAGTCTATACCATGGAAAACAGTTTTTCCATGGACCAAGTCTATACCATGGACATAACACGGTGGTTAGAGCTATAAGAGACCTCAAGATAACCCTTGGTACTAACAACTACTAAATTTATTAACACATAAGCGGAAGCATAAATAAAAACCAAATAACTGATCAATAATAGTAGTTCAGAAGCAATGTCTTGTAACTAAAAAGGAATACTAAATCCGACTAAGTCTAAAATCCTCTAAAACATAAGATGAGTTTCTGGGACAAGCCCCCAGCTAACTCCAAGTACTGAAAATATAAAACTAAAACATATTGAAATTTGGTCCTCGAATGATGAGGACTCACCAACTACTGTTGTTGAAGTCTGGGGAAGGAGGTTGTAGCTAACCGTGCGCCTGGGAACGAGCACCTGAACCTACATCATAAAATAATACAACACAAGAAAAATATGTGAATCAGTACATTTAAATGTACTGAGCACGTGGAGTATGAAATGCTAAAAATACTATAACATGCAGTAAACTAGTTTAACTAAAAGTGCATAACTGAGGAAAACATGCGAAGTTAAAGAATAAGACTCGAGTGAGAATCATAAGTACACGTTTAGAGTATAATTAGAAATTTTAGTAATAAGCTCAAAATTTGTAAAACTGAGGGTCAAGTACAATAATATAAGTAAAAGCTATTTCTATGGGAGACTCTTCTAACCAACATAAACCATGTGAGTAGAAATGGAGTCCAACATACAACCCCAGTTGGTAGGGTGCCCTATACCCAACCAAAAGTATAGAACCTAGCTAGCATGGATCCACTACATAGGCCTAATATGGGCAAAATATCCCTATAGTGGCAATGTAGTTCTGGGACTTGGGTTATCTTGAACCCTTGTCTGCTCAGTGCTAAATTATACTCCTAAGATAATAATACTAGCTTCTCAAAATCTGTAAAACTTTTGTTTGAAAGTAGCATGAGTTTGCTTGAAAACTAGATAACTGATAAACTGAAGATCATGGAATAGTCATGCTAATTTCATACAAATCTAGGATCTTGTGTTCATAACATGCCACACATATTTGAAGACTATATTGAAATCTAGGAAAAGCATATATCATTAATGATGTCTCCCAAACTTTTCCTCCAGAAAAGTATAATGCGATCGCTGAATCAAATATAGAATCCAACTAGGTTGGGGTCGATCTCACAGGGAATAAGACGAAAGTCTGTCGAATGTTTGTCTGAGTAATTGGCAAGTAAGTAAAAAGGGAGATTTTTGTAAACAAATAGTAACAGTAACAATTATTGATTATTGGATTTGTGATCAATATGAGAAAGGCACTAGGACTGTGATCCCCAAGATTCCTTAACTCCATCGATTACTTGTGCTGGTACACTGTACCACTGCATTGCATGCAAAATCTAACAAGATAGGTTCATCTAAATATCTCTCGACCTTGTTAGATGAATTTCACTCTTCTCCTCTCAGTCTCTAAGTGTCGCACTACTAACTCTTGTTCTGGATCTCAGAGAACTATCCTTGTTACTGCTCAAGTTATTAGATGAAGGTTGATAGCTTCAAATCTTTGTTGTTATTCCTTTTTCCTAATCTATACCTTTCTCTCAAGCAAGTCTAGAATATAGGCGAGTTTCTAACATTTGTAACCATTAGAAGATCAATTATAATAAAGAAAATAACAATACATGCAGTCATACCAGTTCAAAATTGCTTCGCACTTAACCCATCTCGTTAATTTCTCATGGTTCAAACAACCCTAGTTATGGGGTTTAGTTACTCATGATTGCAAGAACACAAGAAGAATTCATGGAAGAAAATATAAATTGAGTCATGCAAAGATGAATAAACTCCGAAATCTCTACTTGAATTAAAATCGTAAAAGCAATACTTTTAAAATTCCAATAAAACTATCTTGGAATCCCACAGAACAATGAAACAAAATAATAATATTGTTCCAACCCGTAAGAATAACCCCAAAAGAGTATTTATAAACTTAGAAATCCAAATCCTAACTAAAATAGGAAACTAATGTCGGCTGCTCCGTACGAGAGGATTATACGATCGTATGTGGAACATACGACCGTGCCTTCCCTATCGTGCCTTCATACTGGATTTTTTTTGCTTTTCAGATCATCCATCCCACGACCACATTGTACGATTGTGCAATCATTATACGGTCTTGTGATCCATCATATGATCATGGCACACTTAATTCCTGTAGGTTGATTTTCACTGACATTGTAAGATTATAATGTACGATCATGCCTTCTTTTGACTTATGACTTAGAGATGGCAGCAGTGGTCTTTGCCTTAAAGATTTGGAGACACTACTTAAATGGGGTCCATGTAGATGTTTTTACCAATCATAAGAGTCTCCAATATGTATTTAGTTAGAAGGAGTTAAATCATTGTCAGAGAAGATGGCTAGAGTTGTTGAAAGACTACGACATGAATTTGCTCTACTATTTGGGTAAAGCTAACATAGTTGCATATGCTCTTGGTAGATTGCCTATGAATAGTATGACCCATATTGCATATAAGAAGAAGGAGTTGATTAAAAAGGTGCATAGATTGGCCTGATAAGGAGTTTGTTTTATTGATTCTGATAATGTTGGTATAATGATTCAGAATAATTCAACATCATCTCTAGTGGCAGAGATGAAAGAAAAGCAACATAATGATCTGATGTTGAGTCAATTGATATATATAGTCCACCCACAGAAGATGGAGGTTTTCTCCCAAGGGGCAGATGGTGTACTTCGCTATCAGGGTCGTTTATGTGTTCCCAATATAGATGGATTGAGAGATTGGATGTTAGCGGAGGCCTACAGTTCTAAGTATTTAATCCATCTAGGTACTACTAAGATGTACTATGACATGCGAAAAGTCTATTGGTGGAATGATATGAAGAGGGACATAAGAGTTTTTGTTGCTAGGTGTCCCAACTGTCAGCAAGTTAAATAAAATCTAGTATGAAGACACGATAGGGAAGGCACGGTCGTATGTTCAACATACGATCGTATAATCCTCTCGTCTGGAGCTGCCGACATTATTTTCCTGTTTTAGTTAGGATTTGGATTTCTAGGTCTATAAATACTCTTTTAGGGTTATTCTTACGAGTTGGAACAGTATTATTATTCTGTTGCATAGTTCTGTGGGATTCCAAGACAGTTTTATTAGAATTTTACAAGTATTGCTTTTACGGTTTTAATTCAAGTAGAGATTTTGGAGTTTATTCATCTTTGCATGATTCAATTTATAATTGATGTTATTGTTATTTCCTTTATTATAATTGATGGACGGAGCCAAAATTTGATGTCGCCCAAACTATACCTCTAGAAAAGTATAACGCAGTCTCTGAATCAAATATAGAATCCAACTAAGTTAGGGTCAATCCCACAGGGAATAGAACGAAAGTCTGTAGAATGTTTGTTCCAGTAATTGGAAAGTAAGTAAAAAGTGTTTTTTTGTAAATAAATAGTAACAGTAACAATTATTGATTGTCAGATTTGTGATCAATATGAGAAAGGCACTAGGATTGTGGTCCCCAAGATTTCTTAACTCCACCGGTTACTTGTGCTGGAAAACTGTCCCACTGCATTGCATGCAAAATCTAACAAGATAGGTTCATCTAAACTTATCTCAACCTTGGTTAGATGAATTTCACTCTTCTCCGCTCGATCTCTTAGCGTCACACTACTAACCCTTGTTCTGGATCTCAGATAACTATCCCTGTTATGGCTCAAGTTATTAGATGAAGGTTGATAGTTTCAAATCTCTATTATTATTCCCTTTTCCCAATATCTACCTCTCTCTCGAGAAAGCCTAGAATACAGGCCAGTTTCTAACATTTACAACCGTTAGAAGATCAATTATAATGAAGGAAATAACAATACATCCAATCACACCGGTTCAGAATTGATTCGCACTTAACCCATCTCATTAATTCCTCATGGTTCACACAACCCTAGTTATGGGGTTTAGTTACTCATGATTGCAAAAACACAAGAAAAATTCATGGAAGAAAACATAAATTGAATCATACAAAGATGAATAAACTCCAAAATCTCTACTTGAATTAAAATCGTAAAAGAAATACTTGTAAATTTCCAATATAACTGTCTTGGAATCCCACAGAACAATGCAACAGAATAATAATATTGTTCCAACCCATAAGAATAACCCTAAAAGAGTATTTATAGACTTAGAAATCCAAATCCTACCTAAAACAGAAAACTAATGTCTGCTGCTCCGGACGAGAGGATTGTACGGTCGTGTGTTGAAAATGCGACCGTGCCTTTCTTATCATGCATTCATACTGGATTTTTTTGCTTTTCAGATTGTCCATCCCACGACCACATTGTACAGTCGTGCAATCATCATACGGTCGTGTGATCCATCGTCTGATCATGGCACACTTAACTCCTGCAGGTTGATTTTCATTGACATTATACGATCATAATGTACGATAATGCCTTCTTCTTATGGTCATACAACCTCTCCGTCTGATGAACTACTGCACTTGACATCTCTGCTTCAATGTACGATAGCCTAGGAACAATCGTGGTGAGATTCCATGATCTTGGTAAGGCTCGTCTAATGCCACTTTGGTCCAATTTTCTCTTTTTCCTCTCTAAGTCCTTCACAGCCTACAAACACTTAACAAACACATTAAATCCAAAAAAAAGTACCCTTCGACTAACAATTATTCCTTGTTTTAAGCATCTCAACTGCTGCAAATTCACGGTACATCAATTACTCGCATAATATGAAGAACGTTGGAGTATTTGAAATCACACATAAAAAGTGAAATTCATAAGAGTATTTGAAATCACACATAAAAAGTGAAATTCATAGTCATAGCAATATTCTAAATCATAGATACTGAAGAGATCTAAAACTCTCTCTCTCTTTCATCTTTGATCATATTTGCTAACGTGCACTGAGGTCAACTATGGTGAGGGGTAGAGGTAGAAGACAAGGGCGTGCTGAGCTTGGAATACACTAGTTGCATTTGGAAGCTCTGTAGGAGATCAACTACCAGCTACTTCTGGAGTGCCGGAGCACGATGGGACTACACTGACTTCGAGCAATGTTTTGAGCTCAGTCAATTATAGATCTACGATAAATTCTGGGGGTGTCGCAAAGAAACTCCAATTAAGTACTACTCCAACTCCTTTGATGGAGGTGATAGCTCAGGCAAGGGAAAGAAGAGTCAATTTTACTTCTGGAAATGAACCACAAACCAATGGAACAATAGCTCAAACTATTCAATAAGACGAGAAGAGTACTACTCCAACCCCTTTAATGGAGGTGATAGCTCAGGCAAGGGAAAGAAGAATTAATTTTACTTCTGGAAAGGAACTACAAACCAATGGAACAATAGCTCAAACTGTTCAGTAAGACGAGAAGGAAGTGGTTAAACCCCTATTGGCAAATTTATTCAAAGGAAATGAACCTTTTAAAAATGGTATTTCTCTTATATATATCCCTCCAGATCTGATTGATGGTAAACCTATAGTAAAATTGGAAGTAAAAGAGGTCAAAGTAACAGGGGAGAAGTGGAGATGTGCTTTAATTGCCTACTATATTGAACCATTTCCGGGGTATAATGTTATGTCTAGATATGTTGCACAGAACTGGTCGACTGTAGCTGATCCTAACTTGTATCTATATGAGGAGGGTTATTATGTGATAAAATTCCAATCAATTGAGGATATGCAAGAGATGTTTTATGTCGAGCCTTATACAATTAATAATCGACCTGTTATCCTCAAACCCTAGACTACAGACTTTGATTTTAGCGTAGAACTCCCCATAGAAATTCCCTTATGGGTGAAATTCCCAAAGCTGCCTATGAATTGTTAGGGAGTGAAATCTCTTAGTTGCATTGCAAGTGCTATAGGTTCTCCTATCTTTGTGGATTAGTGTACTACAAAGCAAACTCACAACTCATTTGCTACAATGTTGATAGAAGTCAATGTAGCCAAAGACCTACCTGATGAAATTATAATGATGGATCCTGGGGATAGAATGTTTGTGCAAGAAGTCACATATGATTAGAGGCTAGATTTCTCTCAAACTTTCCAAGTTGTAGGTCACTCATGTCCGAATATCAAACCATATCAGGTTTCTAACAAAGCCCTCCTCCCTCCCAAGAAGGAACAGAGAACATGCTAAAGTATCATTAGAGTGGAAATATAAGGGCCCTATCTCACAAGTCATTAATGCAAGGAAACCAGTGCAGATAATTCCACAACCTAATAAGGAGGTGCAAATTAGTCTACACAAGAGGTAGTAAGCCCAAATTTGAACAATAAAGGGAAGGCTACTAGCAATACTGAACTCAACCATGAAAATTTTCCTGTTCTAGGGTCTATGTCTATTAAGAATGGGTTAAAGTTCTTGGGAGCTAAGAAAATGACTAGAAGGTCTCTTCCTCTAAACGAAGAAGGGGATACGCCTCAATATGACTTGACTCTTTTAGAACATTAGAGGAATGAATAAAAGGTATAAGCAGAAGCAGCTTAAACAGTACCTCATTAACAAACACATAAATTGGTTGGCATTGTAGAGACAAGGATCAAGGAGAATAAAGCTAGAAAATTGGTGCTAATATAGCTCCTGGTTGGGACATTTTAACTAACTATAACTTGTTACTAGTAGTGCCCAACTTATTCACTGTCAAGTAAAGGGGAAAACTAATTCTTTTGTATGCTACCTGCCTGTGATTTATAGTTATAACACTATAGAGCAAAGAAAAGACTTATGGTATGGCTTAGTTGATATTGCCCATACTATTTGTAATGCCCTGAGACCTGGATGTCACATGGTTCTTACTAAAGCTGATTTACTGTGGGAGTTTCTCTTAATCGACATACCCCATTTGAGAAAACATAGAGCCCAACTTATAACCCTTGTTGGGAGGGTGTTCAATACCTTGCCAGGGGTATAAAACCATGATTTGGCATGAATTCACTCATGAGTCCATTTTGGACCAAGGGAGACATTCTTAACTGGCGAGGATTCCCTTAACCTACGGTGGCACGTAGTTTGGGAATTTGGATTGTCTAAAATCCACATTCCCTCGGTACTAAATACTACTCCCAAAACCATACTAATGCTCATACTGTATAACGTTCATCATGAAATAAGCATATACTAGTTGTAAGTCTGAAAACCAATTATGCTTTTGTTTCCATTACATATCCATAAATTGATTCATGATTTTCATAATGAGTTTGAGATCATAGGATCAAATTCATAACAAACAATTTAGATCATACTAAAATCATGTAATATTCATTAAGACATAGGATTTCATGCCAAGGATATTTATAAATCAAATCATAAGATCAAACATATGAGTAGAGTTATAAATAAACTATAAATTTCATGAATTTTAGTAAGAATGCATAAAATAATTTCATAGAGAGGCATAAAATTCAAGATCATGAAAATTGGGTTTGAACCCTAATTGTTAAATTCATAAATATTTAAAGAAACTGAAGTTTTTGGGCACAAGGACGAAAGAGAATCCTTGTTGAAACCCCACATACCTGAACTTAATGATTTCTTGAAGTGGAACCTTGAACTAGAGCCTTGGAATTTGAATTTTTGGGAAGAAAACACTTTCTTGAGTTCTTGAAAAAGGGAGAAGGGGAAAGAAATTAGGAGATATTATCAATATGTTTTCTACTAAGAATTAATCCTTATTGGGTGTTTAAAAACGTGGGGAGAGGCCTTGGGTAAAAAAATTACTAAATCGTCGGTCCCCCGATGGATCGTGCTTCAAACTGTCGACTTTGGGATAATTTTTTAGCTCAGTCGATAGGCCCGACGGCTCTACTGATAGACCATCGTCCAGGCGATGGACCATTGCTTCGTCCATTGTCCATTGGCAGATGGACACCCTTTGGTTAAATAGTCATAACTCTTTACTCCGGTATTGGATTGATGAAAGGTTGGTTACGTTAGAAAGAAGACTCTAAGACCTTTAATTTGGTGTGTCATGAGCTACAAAAATCTACATATTTTAGGATTAGTACTTGTTTGAAGTTAACCATGGTAAAATCTTATACGAGAACTCATTCGGTAAAGAAGCTTTCAGCTAAACTTTATGCTAGAGGTTCCTTATGACCTTAATCATATCCAAAGCGCTTCCCACAATAAGGAATTGGTATTAACACCTATGTATAAATTTGAAGTCATTATATTCGGGTCTATACATATTGGAAGAACAGTTCGGATCGTAGTTCAGATATTCGGGGTGCTACAATATCCCTCCTTGGAATTATTCATCCTCGAATGAAGAGTAAAGCCTAAAGTGAAAAGATGAATGAAACTATTCTCGCTTTATCTATTAAAGCCTTGCCTTACTAACATTTGATGCCAGGAATTAGAGCTAAACTATGGAGTATATTGTACGAACATAAGCATGGAACTGTAAGACGATAATCTTAGACATATAAGTTTCTATGAATTTCTATAGGAAGAAGGTCGTTACCTGAAATGTTATCATCGAGAGGAGTGAATAGATGTGGATACATAGACTTCATAGCTTCTTCAGCCTCCTATGTAGCCTCCTCAACTTCTTGATTTATCCACAACACCTTAACCCTTAACGGATGTTACCTCTTTTATTCTCAATTTGCGAAATTGATGATCCAAAATTTCAATGGGAATTTCTTCATACGAAAGTCTATCCTTAATCCCAACCTTTTCTAAAGGAAAGACAAGTGATGGATCCCCAATACACTTTTTAAGCATGGATACGTGAAACACAGGATGTACTACTCCTAATTCAGTAGGCAACTCCAACTCATAAGATAACTTCCCAATATTACTTAAAATCCGGTAGGGACCTATGTAATGTGGTCTAAGCTTCCCTTTCTTACCAAATCACATCAGCCCTTTCATAGGTGAAACTTTCAAAAAGACCCAATCATTAACCTAAAATTCTAAGTCTCTACGTCTCACATCAAAATACTACTTTTACCGACTTTGAGCTGTCTTTAACCATTCTCTAATCAATATGACTTTTTCCATGACCTGATAACTAAGTTTGTCCCTATCAAAGAAGCCTCACCTACCTCTAATCAACCAATAGGAGATCTATATCTCCACCCATATAGTGGCTCAAACGGGGCCATCTGTATACTAGAATGATAACTGCTATTATAAGCAAATTCAATAAGAGGTAAGTGATTATCCCAATTGCCTTTAAAGTCAATAATGATTTCCCTCAACATATCCTTGAGAGTCAAAATGGTGCATTCTGCCTATGCATCGGTCTACAGATAGAAAGTTGTACTGAGGTTCACTTTCGTTCCAAGACTCTTTTGGAAAAATTTCCAAAACTGAGATGTGAACTGGGTACCTCGGTCTGATATAATAGACAAAGGAACCCCATGAAGTTAGATTAACTCATGGATATAGAGTTTGGCATAATCTTTGGCTACATCCAAGGTTTTGGCATGCAAGAAGTGAGCTGAATTGGTCATTTGGTCTACGATAACCCAAAATGAATCATGTTGGCGCCTGGTAGGAGGAAGTCCAGTAACAAAATCCATTTTTATAACCTCCCATTTCCAATTGGGTATGCCAATATACTGAAGTGTACCTCCCCACCTCTGGTGCTCAACTTTGACTTGCTGACAGTTGGGACACCTAGCTACAAAAACTGTTATGTCCCTCTTCAAATTATTCCATCAATAGACTTTTCGCATGTCATAGTACATCTTAGCAGCACCTGGATGGATTGAATACTTAGAACTATAGGCCTCAGCTAACATCCAATCTCTTAATCCATCTATATTGGGAACACATAAACGACCCTGATAGCAAAGTACACCATCTCCCCCTTGGGAGAAAACCTCCACCTTCTGTTGGTGGACTATATATACAAATTGACTCAACATTGGATTATTATGTTGCTTTTCTTTCACCTCTTCCACTAGAGACGATGTTGAATTATTCTGAATCATTATACCAACATCATCAGAATCAATAAAACAAACTCCTCATTGGGCCAATCTATGCACCTCTTTAATCAACTCCTTCTTCTCATATGTAATATGTGCCACAAAATTCATAGACAATCTACTAAGAGCATATGCAACTATGTTAGCTTTACCCGAATGGTAGAGAACATTCATGTCGTAGTCTTTGAATAACTCTAGCCATCTTTTCTGACAATGATTTAACTCCTTCTAACTAAACACATATTGAAGACTCTTATGATTGGTAAAACATCTACATGGACCCCATGTAAGTAGTGTCTCCAAATCTTCAAGGCGAAGACCACTGCTGCCAGCTCTAAGTCATGAGTCAGATAGTTCTTCTCATAAACTTTGAGTTGCCCAGAGGCATAGGCTATTACCTTCCATTTTGTATTAAAACACATCTAAGTCCAACCCTAGAAGTATCACAATAAACTACGAACCCATCTAATCCTTCTGGCAAAGCTAACACAAGTAGTAAAGTTAATCTATCCTTCAACACTTGGAAACTTTTCTCACATGAGTCTGACCATTGAAACTTCACCCTCTTTTGAGTCAACTGAGTTAATGGTGCAACTATTGAAGAGAAACCCTGAACAAACCTCCTGTGGTAACCTGCTAAACCTAAAAAGCTCCTAATATCAGATGGAATATTGAGCCTCGAACAATTCTTCACTGCATCAATTTTCTTAGGGTCCACATGAACACCCTCACTAGAAACCTCATGACCCAAAATGGCAACAGACTTTAACCAAAATTCACACTTACTAAATTTTACAAATAATTGATGATCCTTGAGAGTCTCTAGCACTACTCTCAAATGGTCTATGTACTTCTCTCACTTCGAGAATGAACAAGAATGTCATCAATAAAGACAATGACGAACATGTATAGGTAATGCTTAAAGACCATGTTCATTAAATCCATAAAAACTGTAGGAGCATTCGTTAGTCCAAAAGACATGACTACAAACTCATAGTAACCATACCGAGTCTTAAAGATAGTTTATTTTTTAGTGACAATAGCGAGTCCTAAAGACAGTCTTTAAAATGTCATACTCCCTGACCTTAAGCTGATGATATCCTGATATGAGGTCAATTTTTGAGAAACAATGGGCACCCCAAAGTTGATCAAATAGGTCATCAATCTTGGGAATAGAATACTTATTATTGATTGTGACCTTGTTCAACTACATGTAGTTGATGCACTTTCTGAGAGTACTATCCTTATTTTGCATGAACAAGACTGGAGCACCCCAAGAAGAAACACCAGGCCAAATGAAACCTTTATCTAGGAGATCTTTGAGTTGCTTTTTAAACTCCTTGATATTTGCCAAAGCCATTCTATATGGAGAAATAGAGATAGGATGGGTGTCTGGAAGAAGGTTTATCCCAAAGTTAATCTCCCCATTGAGAGGAACTCTAGGTAGATTCTTAGGAAACATTTTTAGAAATTTGTTGACTACCAAAATTGATTAGAGAGTCGGGGTCTCAGACTTAGAATCCTTAACTCAAACTAGATAATAGATATACCCTTTAGAGATTAATTTTTTGGCTTTGAGATAGGAAATAAGCTAACTTCTAGGTTCTATTGGGATACCCTTCCACTCAAAGACTGGCTTATTAAGAAGCTGGAATTTCACAACTCAAATTCGACAATCAACTGAGGCATAGTATGAATAGAGAAAATCCACTCCAAGAATGACATCAAAATCGGCCATCTCTAACTCTACTAAGTATGCTGAAGCGACTCTATGAAGGAATGTCATATGGAAATTTTTGTAAACTCTTTTAGCAATAACTGACTCTCCAATAAGAGTAGAAACTGAGAAAGGTTTGGAAAGAGTTTTAGGACTGATACCAAAGTTCACAACAATAAATGGGGTAACAAAAGACAAATTGGACCTTGGATCTAACAACACATAAGCATCAATATGAAAAACTCGGAGCATACCAGTGACCACATCTGGGGAGCTTTTCTACTCTTGATGAGAAGACAAAGCATAAAATCGATTCTGACGCTGATCGCCACCTACACTGGAGGAAGCACCCTACTACTGAGCTGGGTGGCCTAAATGAGCTGCTGAAGAAGTGGATTGGTCCTGAGTGTGAGAACCTTTTCTACCCTACTTGGCTGATGAAGAATCCATCGTCCTGTGGCCTAGCTTTCCATACCCAAAGCAAATATCCCTACCTATAAAACATTCTCCTAGATGATTTTTACCATACTTCCTACAAACTGGGTAGGTACATCCCCTAGTGATACTATCTTGTGATCTAGAGGCTATTGCTCTGCCCCACTTCTCCTGCTTAGACTTGGGTGCTGGGGCACTGGCTAAAGATGGCGCAGGCGCTGATGATCAATTCTGAAAATATGAGCGATTCCCCCACCAGACCAGTGCTGATTGAACTCAAACTGCCCGGTCCTAGCCCTCTTGGTCTTCCTCTTCTTCTCATTCAATTTTTCTACTTTAATTTGTTGAGCATGGGTTATGAGTCATGAAATATCCATATCCCGATCAATATGGAAATCCTACACTCCTTGACCACTAACTCATACACACCAGAAATAAATGTCATATGAGACCTTAGCTCAGACACCATTTCTGGAGCGTACCTCTAAAATAAGTGAATTTGAGGGCGTATTCCTTCACTAACATAGATCCCTGCTTGATATTAATGAACTTCTCTACCTTGGATTCACTCAATTCCCGAGGAAAGAATCAGTTAAGAAAGGTTGTCTTAAATGCTTCCCAACCAATTGGTGTAGCATCTTCACCCCTTCCCTCCTTCCATTGCTTGTACCAATCATGAGCAATACTTTTCAAATGATAAGATGCCAACTCCACACTTTCTGCCCCATTGATGTGCATAACCTGGAAAATCTTAAGTATCTCATCTACGAAGTGTTGTGGATCCTCATCTACCTTTAACCCATGAAAATCTGGCGGACTTATCCTTATGAAGTCCCACGCTCTAGCAGTGGTTGAAGTCTCATTCTGATTCGCTGGAGCAACAACCTGATGATTAACCAGTGCGGTCATGGTGTTGCAACTTCTGCACATGCAAGCATACATAGTCAAATTGATTTTGAGAGCCAGGTTGTCGTACCCAAGGGACTTGAAATCAGTTCAGTCCTAGTTCCAATTATACTTAACATTTTAACAAGTGCGAGTTTGCAACAAGAGTATAAGTTTTGTAATTATAAACTAAGTAAAAAAATGATAACGGTATGAATTTGGATTGTAAATAATATATGGAGAGTTTCCTAGGTTGAGACTTACTACACATTCATACATAAATATGGTTTTCAGTCAGTGTTGGTATTTATCATGATTGTTGATCTACAAGGTTGATATTATAACTTGGGAATGGTCATCCTCTAAGTAATCTATCCAAATTAATCTCACAGCTACATCATTGAGCGGGGATGTGAGTCTTTAATTCAAATACATTAAGCTATCTTCCCATATAGTAACCAAATGGGGCAATTAGGTATATCTATATCCTAATCACAAATAATCCTTTAAAAATTAGCCCCCCAATCAATTAAAGATATGATCCACACTCCCTATGTTCTTTGTTCCATCTCTCCACTCCTATAGTCAATTCATTTTGAGATTTGGATTTATCCTAAAGTTTGTGACTCTTTAGAATAGTAAAGCAAGAATGCAAGCATAATCACATAACATGAGAAACATATAAACCAAACTATAAAACCATAATTAAGCAATCATGTTGTAGTCTCAAAGGTTTACAAAGAATCACCATGAATTCATAAAGTAAAACTACAAGAAAGAAAAGTAGAAGAGCAAAGTACCCTAGTTTTAAGCCCTTGATGCCTTGTCTTCTCTCCAATTATGTATTGATTCAAAGATGTATTGTAATTGTGGATAAGTACTATTTATATAACCTTAAAAGTCATCCATAAGCTTCCCCACACTAAATATATGTATTGAACACTTTGCCCTCAACTTAAACCAAGTAGAAAACCAAGTTTTAGTCGGTTTTGAATGGTGTGTGTTGTTTGTGTTGTGCGTTGTGATTTCGTATTGTGGAATTACCCAACATATTATTCTACTCTTTGATGAGTGTTTAGGTGTTTATATAGCCTCCAAGTTGTGATAACCAATTCCCAAAAGGATTAGGTACAATTACAAACTTGTTTTCCCACTCAAACTAGGATTAGGAACCAGTTTTTGCCCGTCTAGAGGGGGTGCACGTCGCAGAGGCCATAACTGGAAGTAGGGGGTGCGAGGAATGGATATTTTTTATTAAAATCCAGTGGAAAACCTGAAAAGGTGGCATGTGGCCTAGATTAACACGGGGTGGAGGCTGCACGGAGCGGAGAAAGCTGCAAAACAACACAATTTTACCCGGTTTTCACTCTATGCTTCCCGTCAAGCTTGGTTCTTGTTTCCTCACCCATTGTGGATAATGTGCAGATTCATTTATCACCTAAATTATATAAAATGGTCTCCTACAACAGCTCATAAAAAACTAAGCCATACAATACAATAAAGCTCATCAAAAGCACACTAGAACAAGCATAGCTTAGGCCGGCTTGACTAGTTATATAGTCTAATTCTTATTTAATCATTTTGGCTCTTATTTTGGGTCAATTACGCATAAAACAGTATGAACATGAGTCTTAGCACCAGTTTACATAATATCACTAGATACACACATAAACACACTAAGTTATCCTCAAAACTAAGCTAAACGCGCTTAGATAATGACACTTAGGTGTATAAATACGCCTACGATCACCATCCCGCACTTAAAACCTTGTTCATACTTGAATAACTCTTTACACAAATCACAATCAAGGAAAACTCTAACATCACTACTTGAACTAAGATACTCAAGCTAGAACTACAACAACTACACAAATAGCAAGTTCTACATTAAGTATGTTACATTACAATTGAAAATACATGAATACTAATTCAAGATTTCCTAGCATCAAGAATTGACTCTACAATATTACCAAACTCATTAAATTTCTCAATTAAGTTACCCATCTTTTATCAAATATGTGCCCCTCACACCAAGAGAGTCACCCATAATCACTCACCAATATGCAATTTAACACAAGAATGGGTGCAAGAATCAAATTCCACTCACTCTCATAAAGAATTCACATGTCACATTAAATGAACCATAAGATTTCACTTAGTGTAGTACTCCATTAATATAAGAATATAAAAATTCAAAATCAAATAGGACTTTAAGGGTTGTAATGTAGGCTAAGGGACGGGTGGAACAATTCTGGCCAGTAATAGTGACTAACTTTCCCAAGCGCTTTAATACACCAAACTTTCATTAAGCTCATCTTCAACCAACCTTTTTTTCACCACTTTTATCTTCACAACTCTCTTTTTTTTTGCCCTATCTCTTTAAGCTAGCTTACACATCTTTAGTAGGGAGTTTTTGTTATCAACACATGATTCACTTCTTTTGATCAATTTTTCTTTTTATTACATTACTCTCCACCAACAACAAAAACTTTTTAAACACACCCATAGTTATTACTTCGGGGCTTCAACTTCACTTTTTCCTTCTTTAGTTTTACACTCCTTAACATCTTAATTTTTCAACTAAAGCGCTTAGGAGTTTTGGATCAAATTACGGTCAATTGAAAGAAAAGGAATAAGCTACATATGAGGCTACCAAAAAATAGGCTAAAATCTCAATGGGGATAATTAAGATCATGCATTATGGGTAGATAAAGCAAGGGATAAAACTTGACTATCAAAGAAATTCCTATATCATGTCCTAAACTCAACATTCATTATTTCACTTTACAAACACACCGAGAAAGTTCTATACATCAATATACAAGCATGGAATACAACAAAAACCTCACACATATGGCACATGTTCAAATCAAGAAGGATCCCTATAGATTCTCAATCAAGCAACTGCAAGAATTCAAATTTAAGCTAAAATCAAACAAGAGTCACAAAATGAACCTAGGTGTCTCAAAAATAATTCTTCAAACCAATTTTTAGCATGCTTTCACCTTTAAAACACTTGCATCATGTAGTCATATAGCCTAACAAGAGAACATATTATCCAATCACTGAAAGAGTTCTACTTATTAAATCCTAACTAATTTTCCCTCAAGAAGGTCGTCATCCATCCATCGTCGGGAAAAGTCTCTAAACTATGAATAAATTTTTTAAAATTTACTCCTAAAAATCAAAAAGGGATAGTCGATTCAAAGGGTACCCCCTTGGAAAAAAACCAAAAAGAAAAACCAAGGGGTGGATGAAGTGTTCTACTAAAAAAAATAAAAAGAAAATAAAACTAAAAATTACCAAAAGAATTTTTTTTTGTATTTTTAAATTTTTCAACAACATAAGCAAATAACCCAAAAGATTCCTATAGCACACTTCACCCTAAACATAAAATGGAAGATTTCACACCCCACACTTAAAATCATACTTTGTCCCCAAAGTATAAATTAAAGAATGAAGAATAGAAATACTCCCTGAGGTCTCTAGACCTAACTAACAACATCATCTCCATCACTTAGTTTTTTCCATGATCCTTAGCTTAGATCTTAGGTACTTAGACTTTTCTTCAACTTGTTAACACAAAACAAATACAAAAATAAATGGTGATACTAAAAAAATAAAAAAATAGAAACAACTACCTTAACTTAAGTTGCCTCCCAAGCAGCGCCTGATTTATTATCGCGGCACGACACACATCACAACTATAATCCACAGTCTCTCTTTTTTTTTCCTCTATTTTGGGACCCATCTTCTCCTTCTCTTTTGAACTCTTGAATACTCACACTCAAGGTCTGCAACTTTTCTTACATTCAACTTTTTAGGATTCCATTCTAGCTTTTCAGGCTCAGATTTAGTCGTTAATTTGGGCAACTCTATAAGAGAGTCCAAAGAGGTAATGGGAAGTTTTCACTTCTTCACCCTACGCTTATCAACATATGTAGTTGTGATCATGCATAGATCTCTATAGCGTGAGGGTGTGTTGAGTGCTTTGTACACTTTGAAGACCACTTCTTCATCATTCAGTCTCATCTTGAGCGTGCCCTCTCTAACATATATCAGTACTCCATTGGTATCCAAGAGTGGATATACCAATATGATTGGTACCCTATCATCTGCATCATAGTCAAGAATAATAAAGCCAGCAGAAATAATGAACTTATCAACCTTAATAAGAACATTCTCTATAATTTCTTCGGGGACCACTCTAGTTCTGTCTGCTATCTGTAGCACAACTGAGGGGGGCCTTGGCTTCCCTAAACCAAGAGTATTAAACACTGAAAGGGGCATCAAGTTGATGTTGGCCCCCAAATCACTCAGAGCTTAAACAATATCACTTTCACCAATTTGTAAGTCCCAGGGTCTTTGAGTTTTTTGGGCATCTTGCTCATAACCACAGAACTACACTCTTTAGTAAGTGCCACAATCTCATTATCACCAAGCCTCCTTTTGTTTGCTACCACATCCTTCAAGTACTTAGCATACTGGGGTATTCCCTGCAAAATATCTACAAAGGAAGGTAAATGTGAGGTTTTCTGAATGTGTCAAAGAACTTCTTAAAACAAGCATCCTCTTTTGCTTTCTTAAGATTTTGAGGGAATGGTGGTGGTAGTCTCTTTAATTCTTGCTCAGCTTGTTCATTCTTCTTCTTTTCAACCACTTTCTTTGGTACTTTTTTATGCAGGTATAGGTCTTGTCAACACTACTTGCACCTCATGACTATGCTTTGGTGGTGCATTTGTCAAGTCTCTAACACTTCTCAAAGTTATTACCATGACCTGTTTGGGATTCTCTGTATCATCGAAAAAACCCCTTTGAGGTTTTGTATTCTGAGCCTAAGCTATCTGGCTTATTTATTTCTCTAAATCCTAAGTCGCCAGTTGCTAATTTTTCAGGTCTGCAGCCATCTTTTCTTGCTCAGCCATAATCTTTTTGAGCATTTCTTCAACATTGCTAAACTGCACTTCCTGCTAAAAATTATGTGCCTAATTTCCACCCCATGAATAGTTAGGTTGAGTCTGCAAAGTTCGATTGTAGGAGTTACCAAAATTTTGATTTCCCCTTTGTGCATTTCCTACAAAATTTTCTGACTCTGAATTTGCTCCACACAAGGTCGTATAATGATCACTACCTCCACAGACTTCACACCAAACCTGCACTTACTGAACTTGCTACACAAATTAAACCACATTAGTTGGAGCTTGGCCTTGAGACATACTCAACTTGTTGAGCTGAATCATTATTTGGTTCTAAAAAGTAGAAATCTATGCAGCCAACGCTGTGATCGCATCACCATATGACAAGCCTAAAATCTTTTTCACTGCAGTTCTCGAGGCTTTACTATGCCAATTCGGATTACCTTGTGCAATTCTGTCCAATAGAGTGTACAACTTTATATATGTTTTCTCTAACGCTTGACCACCTGTAGCTGAATCTAGCAAAATCTTTATGTGTGGTTCAAGACTTTCAACAAAAGTGTGAGCTAATACCTCATTGGATTGTTGATGATGTGGGAAATCTCTGAGAAGACCTCTGAAGCTCTCCCAAGCTTAATACAAGTTCTCCTCGGGCTTCTGCTTGAAGCTAAGGATTTCACTTCTCAATTTTGCAGTCTTACCAGATAGGAAGAATCCGATGAGCAACTTTCTTTCAAGATCATCCCATGTTATGATGGAATTTGCAGGCTCTCCATTTAACCACTTCTTAGCTTCTCTCAAAAGTGAGAATAGGAAAAGTGTAAGCCTCACATAATCTGTGGAGACCCCTGCAAGAATGAACATGTCATTAATCTCTAAAAATAATCTGAAGATGGACTTGTGGATTCTCATGAGTCTGACCAGTGAACTGTCCACTTGTGTGCAATAATTGCGCCATGTTTTGTTTTAGCTCAAATCTACCTCCAGGTTTTAATTTGCGGATGGCGGAGGTAACATTAGTTGTAAGTGGGATTTCCACTTCACGCATTGTCCTAGGTGCTGCCATGACTTTAGGAACAACCTCAACCTATTGATCCTACTCAACCTACGGTATTGGGTAGAGATGTGCTCCTTCTCTTCTCAACTGGGGTAAGAGACTCTAAGGTTCAGGATCCGGTTGGACCAAATCCTTATCCCTTGGCAACTTACTAGCTTCACAAACCTATACCTGCAAGATCAGTAGCTAAGACCAAGTTGTTAGCACTTATCAAATAAAATAGTAAACTTAAAACTAGAAATTTACTAATCTTAAGTCCCTAAAAACGACGCTAAAAACTTGTTGCAACTATTACACATGCAAGTGTATATGGTCAAACAAGTAGTAAAGTGACTTTTTTTGAGAGCTGGACTGTAGTACCCAAGGGATTTGAAGTCAGTTCAGTTCTAGTTCCAATTATACTTATCTATTTAACAAGTTCGAGTTTGAAACAAGAGTATAAGTTTTGTAATTATAAACTAAGTAACAAAAATGACAACGGTATGAAATTTGGATAATAAACAATATATGGAGAGCTTTCAGGGTTGAGTCTTACTACACATTCATGCATAACTATAGTTTCCTGTCGGTGTTGGTGTTTATCATGATTGTTGATCTACGGGGTTGATATTAACTTGGGAATGGTCATCCTCTAAGTTATCTACCCAAATTAATCTCACAACTACATCATTGAGTGGGGATGTTAGTCCTAATTTGGATGCATTAAGCTATCTTTCCGTATAGTAACCAAGTGGGGCAATTAGGTATATCTCTATCCTAATCGCAAATCATCCTTTAACAATTAACCCCTAATCAATTAAAGATATGATCCACAATCCCTACATTTTTTTTCCATCCCTCCACTCCTATGGTCAACTCGTTTGAGATTTGGATTTATCCTAAAGTTCATGACTCTTAGTAAAGCAAGAACGCAAGCACAATCACCTAATATAAGAAACATATAAACCAAACTATAAAACCATAATTAATCAATCATGTTAGTCTCAACCCTAGAAAGAGGGTGTTTAGCCACTCATAGGTTTCTAAATAATCACCATGAATGAATTCATAAAGTAAAACTACAAGAAAGAAAAGTAGAAGAGCAAAGCACCCTAGTTTGAGCCCTTGATGCCTTGTCTTCTCTCTAATTTGTATTGATCCAAGATGTCTTGTAATTGTGGATAAGTACTCTTTATATAACCCTAAAAGTATTCCATAATCTTCCCCACACTAAATATATGCATTGACCACTTTGCCTTCAACTTAAACCAAGTAGAAAACCAAGTTTTAGTCTGTTTTGGAGGGTGTGTGTTGAGATTTCGTGTTGTGGACTGCCCCAATATATTATACCCATATTTTATGCATTTTTAGGTGTATATATATCCTCCAATTCGTGATAGCTAAGTCCCAAAAGAATTAGGTACAATTACAAACTTGTTTCCTACTCAAACTAGGACTAGGAACCACTTTTTGCCCGTCTAAAGGGGGTGCGCATCGCGGAGGCCGTAACTGGCAGTAGAGGGCGCGTGGCTTGGATATTTTTTATTCTAATTCAGTGTTCAACCTGAAAATGTGGCACGTGGCCTAGATGAACTTGGGTTGGAGGCTGCGCGATGCGGAGAAAACTGTAAAACAACACAATTTTGCCCGGTTTTCACTCTATTCTTCCCATCAAGCTTGCTTCTTGTTTCCTCACCCATTGTGGCTAATGTGAAGCTTAATTTATCACCTAAATCATATCCAATGGTCTCATACAACATATCATAACAAAAATTAAGCCATACAATACAATAAAGCTCATCAAAAACACACCAGAACAAGCATAGCTTAGGCCGGTTTGACTAGTTATCTCATCTAATCCTTACTTGATCATTATGGCTCTTGTTTTGGTTCAATTACACCTAAAAACATATGAACACGATGCTTAGCACCAGTTTACATAATTATCACTAAATACACACATAAACATACTAAGTTATCCTTAAAACTAAGCTAAACGCGCATAGATAATGACACTTAGGTGTATAAATACGCCTAAGATCACATGGCTTGGGCCAATACCTGAAAGGAAGCCCAAAATTTGGCATGAGTAACTTGTTCATTCAAAGGATCCATGGGTGCGGGTGGGGCTGGCTAGTTTCCATTTCTGCGACCGTTAGCTTTGCGGGGAGGCATTTTCTGTAACGTAAAAAGCATGAGTTAGAAGAAGAATAGAGTTAAACTCTATAGCATGATAAAGATCATGAAAGAAGGGATGGTTCCTAATAACACCTCATAGCCTCTTTCTCATAAGTGTGGCGCATTTCACACCCATGAGCAAGACTCTACTTGGCATGGCTTATCAGACACTCTAAGATACCTTAAACTCTATGCTCTAATATAAAATTTGTAATTCCCCGAGACTACCCCCTGGACATCACACGGTGCTTAGAATTACAAGTAGCCTAAAGCTAACCTGTGGCATCTGGCATAGCACTAAACCATGTTCTAATAACTTAAAGTCATGAGTGGAAGTTTGTCTTGTTTATAATAACATAGATAAGAAATAATAAGTCTGAAAATAACAAGTCTGAAATCTATTAACATCAACTGAAAACAATCCCAACATTTGAAGTAGGCTGAAATACTATAGAGTCTAGACAAATCTCTAACAATACTGAAAAGTTACTTGGATAGTCCCTTAGCTGACTCGGAGTTATAAACTAATGAACTAAACAAAGTATGAATACAGGAAAAAAAAATCATAGTCCTCGAAACATGAGGACTCTCCTACTGAACTGGAGTAGGCACTGGTGATCGCAGCTAATTATGAAGTTGAGGGCGAGTACAAGGACTATATCATAATAGAATACAACAAAAAAAGTATGTGGTCAGTATTATAGAATGTACTGAGTATGTAAGGGATGCATGCAACTTGTAAAAATGATGAAAATCAGGTGATAATGAGGGCATGCATGATAAATATATAAAAACTCATCATTTCTTTTCCTGAATAAAGCTGAAATTGTAATATCATATACTTAAAGAGTACAAAACATAAGTAATCAAATCTGGTGAGCCATATACACTTAAGTTACTAAAACTGATTTACTATAGGAGTTTTCTTAACCAACATACCCCATTTGAGCAACTTGAAGCCCAACTTATAATCCTTGTTGGGAGGGTGTTCAATACCTTGCTAGGGGTATAGAACCATGATTTGGCATGAATTAACTCATGAGATCATTTTGTACGAAGGGATACATTCTCAACTGGCAAGGACCCCTTAACCTGTGGTGGCACATAGTTTGGGAATTTGTACTGTCTGAAAACAGCATTCCCTCGGTGCTAAATACTACTTCCAAAACCATACTAATGCTCATATTATATAATGTTCATCATGAAATAAGGATAAACAAGTTGTAAGTCTGAAAACCAATTATACATTTGTTTCTGTTACATATCCATAAATCAATTCATGATTTTCATAATGAGTCTGAGATCATGGGATCAAATTTATATCAAACAGTTTAGATCATACTAAAATCATGTAATATTTACTAAGTCATAGGATTTCATGCCAAGGATGTTTATAAATCAAATCATAAAATCAAGTATATGAATAGATTTGTAAATAAACCATAAAGTTCATGAATTTTAGTAAGAATGCATACATAATTTCATAGAGAGGCATACAATTCAAGATCATGAAAATTGGATTTGAGCCCTAGTTGTTAAATTCGTAAATCTTTAAAGAAACTGATGTTTTGGGCACAAGGATGAAAGGAAATCCTTGTTGAAACCCCACATACCTAAACTTGATGATTTCTTAAAGTTGAACTTTGAACTAGAGTCTTGGAATTTGAATTTTTGGGAAGAAAACCCTTTCTTGAGTTCTTGAGTTTTCGGGAGAAGAGGAAAAGAATTGGGAGAGACTATCAATATGCTTTCTTGTGAGGATTAACCCTTATTGGGTGTTTAAAAACGTGGGGAGGGGCCTTGGGTAAAGAAAGGACTAAACTACCCCTCAACTAACTATTCAAAAGTGAAGAAAAATCATGTCGGACGATCCAAGTGACGGGACCGTCGATCCCCTGATGGACATGGTCCAAACCATCAACTTTAGGACAATTTTTGAGCTCATTGGATTGGCCCGACGGCTCTAGTGATAGACCGTCGTCAAAGCGACGGATTATCACTCCGTCCGTCATCCGTTGGTAGATGGATACCCTCTGGTAAAATGGTCATAACTTTTTACTCCCATATTGGATTGATGAACGGTTAGTGGAGTTCGAAAACAAACTCAAAGACCTTTAATTTCATGGGTCTTGAGATACAACAAACTACATATTCTACGAGTAGTGATTGTTTGAAGTTGACCCTTGTAAAATCTTATACAAAAACTCGGTTGGTAAAGCAGCTTTCAACTCAACTTTGTGCTAGAGGTTTCTTATGACCTTAATTCGTATCCAAAGATCTTCCCACATTAAGGAATTGGTCTTAAAACCTATGTAAAAATTTGAAATCATTAGATTCGGGTCTATACATACTCTAAGAACTATTCAGATCATAGTTCAAAAATTTGGGGTGTTAAACTGTTAATAGACCATGGATGATCTGTGGGGACTTCAATGCAGTTTTACTTCTAGATGATAGGCTTTTTGGCAATCCTATTACTTATACTAAAGTTAGAAATTTCTCCAAATGCATTTAATAAGTGCAACTGACTGAGTTCAAATAGAGTGGGGAGTATTACACATGAAGAAACAAGCAAGCTAGTGTAGACAAAATTTGGAGCAGAATTGAAAGAGGATAAGGCAATCATGAGTGGATGATACTTTAGGGACATGTTACCTTAGAGTTTGAAGTTCCTAATATCTCAGAACATGCTCTAACTCTTCTCACATTGTCCACTATGGCTTGTCCTAGAAAGAGCCTATTTAAATTTTTCAATATCTGGGTAGATCATAGTACTTTTATGGACATTGTGCAATAGGTGTGGTCTAAGAAATTAGATCACTATGGAATGAAGAACATCTGGATTAAGCTGAAAGCACTAAATCCAATATTGAAAAAGTTGATTAATGAAGAATTTGAGGATCTTAATCTGAAGATTGTGAAGGCCAAGCAACAACTTTCTATCATACAACAGATGATTACGGTCCACAAATCAGTTGATTTTTTTAGATCAGAGAAGTTAGCTATTCAAATGAGAAGTGGTCACTTATTAAAAAAAGTGCACTCAGGGCATAATGGATTAAACTAGGAGATGCAAATACTTATACTTCTATAATGTGATCAAAGAGAGAAGCTAGAGGAAACATCTAAGGGATCTCACCTCACTTACAAGCAGGAAACTTAGTGACCCCATTGAGATTGAGGATGAGATCATTCTCTTCTATAAGTCTTTAATGGGCTCCTCTTACTCTACACTACCTACAGTAAATAGAGAAGTGATGAAGCAAGGCCCTGTACTCACTCACTGGCAAAAACTCCAGCTATGCAAAGATGTCACTAACCAAGAAATCTATGATCCCGTGATGTCTATTGAGGGTGATAAAGAACCTGGAATTAATGGTTACAATGCACACTTCTTCCAGCACATTCTTAAAGATGATATTCTTCTAGCCACTAAAGAATTTTTTTCAGATAAGTAAGCTTTATAGAGCTATCAATTGTACAACCATTACTTTAATTCCCAAAACTTCTAGTCCCTCTAATTTGAAGGAATTCAGACTTATAGCTTGCTGCACAATATTATAGAAGTTGATTAGGATAATACTTGTTGCCAAGCTGATAAAGATCCTAATCGGAAAACTAGAATTGATATCAGAAATGCGGAATTAAACAACACAAAATTAGGATAGAGGGATAGATAAGAAAAAAAAGATAAGAATAGAAGAAATAAAGGCCTAGTTAAATTCACAAATAGACCAAGGAAGAAGAGAACTCAATCAAATTCATGAGAAACCAAATTGAATCCATAATATGATGCCTCAATGATCAATCAAGCGAAGAAGATAACACAAGCAATTCGAGAATCCACCCTAATCACTCAATCTAAGCTAACAATTGAAATTGAACCCAATCACTACCCTAACCTAGAGTAACCAAATATCAAGTCTATTCAAGATAATTCAATCATCCAAAATCTAAGTATAAAAATGGATAAGACAACTATTTATAGTTATTGCCTTTACAAAAATAGCCCAAAAGTGACTATTTTGGAAATAACCCATAAGGGCCCTTCTTGATTTCCCAAATGGCATGGTGATCGCCCATGGCGTTGTATATTTGTTACTCCATGACTTCGTCTGGGATCCTACCTATCATCTATATGTGGAAGCCCCTCCTAATGTGCTCCAAGTCATCCATGATAGTACCATCCTCCCCTTCTTGAAAAGGATTAGTCCTTGAATACAAACCTTGCAAAAACATATGAGAGAACAAGCAACAACATGATCCTCCTGGCATGAGGGTTAGTGTTGATAATAACAATTCTATCACCATGCCAAGGGTGCACACATTTAACATATAACCAATCATCAAAATAAGCCACAAAGGGTTTGTAACCCAACAAAACAAGAGATACTTGGCTACATAAGAAACATTGACAAAGGGGTGTATCAAAAGAACCATGGTGTTTAGGCAACTACACATGTAAGTTCTCAATGGTTCTATATTTAGAAAAGTACAAATCCCCCTTTAAGTTAAGTAGCACATGATAGCCCATATAGCTAAGTGTCATGTCATAGACAAGGTCATACAAGTTAAGACTCCACCCAATGCCCTTGCTATCTTCAAGAATGGGATTGCTCCCAATTCATCACTGGAGTTAAATACAAAGGTATTCCCCCCTAGAAGTTGGTAAATATATCTCATTCAAGCCCATAAGATCAAGTAATAACACCAAGTAATAATCATATGACAGAAAAGAAATATTACTACTATACTTATCACCATGCAAGCCAACCTCACTCATACCAAGCTTGCCTTTATAACCAACCATCACATCACAATGACAACCATCACCGGGGTCAAATGGAAAAGGATAACATAAAATAGGGTCAAAAAAACACCCATTTGTTCGGTTGTTACTCCTATCAACATGCAATTTAATCTCCATACAAATATAAGTATTATCATATGCAAATATATAGTAAAGAAAGGTGTCTCGCAAAATAACTTCATCCAAGGTGTTCTCATATGTAAGATCATTATTAGACTTAATATCATTGATCATACCAACAAGAATTGGAACACATAAAGATGATGAAGTAATGGAAAAACAACTATCATCTTCCTCCTCATCACAATCCTTCCCTATAAGAGTACTCTCATCTTCCAAGAAGAGACTTCCATCTTTGGGAGGAATGTCTTCACACCATAGTAGGTTATCATAAAGAGTATATCCCTTAAGAACCATCCTACTATCAAGGTTCACACCACTAGGCACTGCACTAGGAGTGATCTTGTCAGTTTCAAAAAAAATATTATACTTAAAGAGAGAATGGTCAATCCAAGAAGGAGAATTAAAACACACAATTTCACTCTCAAAAAGACAAATATTATTTTTTGAAGCACTTTCAAGCACATGATCTCTATTAGCAAACAAATAATAGGATCTTTAACAAAAGATATGCTCAAAGAGTCACTCTTACTTAATTGATCAACTTTATCAACATTACCTCTAACTTGAGGTTCAATAATCACATCACAAGATCCCTCAAGTAGTGTACCACACTCAAAAGCTAGTCATTCAACACTAATATCACTTGATAATAAACTATCATTCAAAGCACATATATCAAGACTAGGTGGACACAAATTGATCTTACTAGAAGAATCAATTTGGTCATCAATAGGATCAACTAGTGTAACCACATTCTCAACATGCACATTATAAAAACATGGAAAAGAATTAAATGAAAATATACTATCATTCAAGGCACAAGTGTCAACACTAGGTGGACATAAATTGATCTTATAAGAAGAATCAATTTAGTCATTAATAGGATCAACTAGTGTATGACCACTTTCAACAAATACATTATCACGATAATTGTGGTGCATAGCAAATACAACTCTTGGTCAATAACGATAATTGTGGTGCATAGCAAATACAACTCTTGGTCAATAACGATAATTATGGTGCATTAGCAAATTGTGTAGTATATATTAACATGGTTGCTGCCGGTGAGAGAAAGGATATTGAAATGTTATTAATTTAATATGCGTGTTTTAAGTTATGGGTCATTTTGACTTTTGTTCCTACAATTCTTTAAGTGAAGTGGAAAATAGGGGAAGCATATAAAGAGTCACATTATATTTGGTTTTGAGAAGTCACGTTGGAAGTACTAGTACTAACAAAAAAGGGGGGCAAGGGGGCAAAGAGAACAAGAGCAATCAGTTCGTAGTACTAGTACTTAAAGTCAACAAAACAAAGGCTAATGTTCAAAAAAGAAAGAGAAGCAGGGGAGGACAACAGTAGTAGTACTAGTACTCTAAATCATCTTCTTTCTCACGCCATCATCAAGGAAAAATAGAGGAGTAAGGGAGGAGTTTTACCCAACTCGTCAAGGATCTTACGCATTAGAAGATTCTTGTGATAATTTTGAAAGGATCTTTAAGAAGTGATTTCAATAATCTAAAATTGAAATTGGACTCCAAGCGGTGAATTTTCTACCCCTTTCTTGAATTTAATTATGGATAAGTATTTTGGTATATCTAATATGAATCCTTGTACTAGTTCTTGAATTGGATTTTTGGTTAGTTAGAATACTAGTTCTTGAATTGGATTTTTGGTTAGTTAGAATTCTTGAGGAAAGGGGGGAAAGGTGAAATTTTGATAAAAGTTGAGTTTTTAGGAATTCCTATCAATTGAGTGGATTTAACGTTGAATTCTATAAGTTGGGAATTCATTTTGGATTCTTAGTAAGAAATTCGATTAATTTTGAATATAAGTGAAGTCTATTGGAATAAATTGCTAAATGTACATATGGGTTATTGATGGACGTACGTTATTCTTGTAATTAGTACGTTGCCTATCGGATAACGGGTACTAGTAATTGGAAGGATAAAGACTACACTTGCGCGGGTTGTATTGTTTGAAGCTCAGAGTACCATCATAGCTTGTAAAGCACTAAGGTATGTAAAGCTAAACCTTCCCTCGCTCTTAAGGCACTACCCTACATCATGTGCTTCTTTTTTATAAATGTCAATATAGTTCTCATAAGATATAAAGGTAGGCTTTCAATTGTTTTATATATCGTCCCCTCGTCCTACCATCAAGCCTATAAGCATCCACTGTTCTCTCTTTATGTAAAATCTTTACAATATTCCATATTGTCATAAGTTCTTTTACTTGAAATTCTTAGGCCACATAGTATATATATATGCCACATGTTATGAATGGAGGTAAATATCCATAGCATAGTTACACTTGTATGTAGTAGCTAAATGGCCATTACCATAATTCACATGTCATAGGACTTTGAGGCATTATTTGATAAACGTTAACGACGGGGGGGTACATAGGTTTTACTTGGCATATGCGTTCGACGTGATTTTGTACACAGGATCGATACTAGACCACTATAGTGAGCCCAAACATTGGGGCATACTCGCCTTTATGGCATCATTTGTATTTAGAGTCAGCTGAAATGCCATGCACTGGTTCCCCTTGACTCGAGCTAACTTATGGCATATATGGCCTGCGGGCAGACCCTCATAGTGAGCCCTGGAAGGGAGTACCTTGTATCAAACTGTGATTACAGTTATACATATAAACCATAATGATATGTATTTGGGCGACGTACGCCTTATATATGATTTAGATCGCCTTTGGTAGGCCATCCTATGATTATTTGTACTATAGATAGTTCAAATACATCACCTAAGCAAATTATATGTGTTATATTATAATGAACGCTCTCCTGGACATTATATATTGTTCTAATAAAGTTGATGCATAGATTACAGTTTCATATCATATATGTAGTACTTGTATGCTCATAATTCTTTCACTATGGTACTTGATTCATATGAGCTTCCGCACTTATCCAACGGTTATTTTATCTGCTTTTCATGCTAGTACATGTTGTATAGGTACTGACGTCTCCATATTGGGGACACGATGTTCTATTAATGCAGGCTCAAATTTATAAGATAGCAGACGCCCACGTTAGGCTCTACTGTCGTTTCAGCTGTTATTTTTGTGAGGTCCATCTCTCTTTGGAGCCAGTCTATGTCTAGTATTTTTTATTATACGTACAAACTTCTAGTTGGGTATGTCGGGCCCTGTCCCAACTAGTTATCAGTAGTATATTGTGATAAACTGGCTAGAGGCTTCATAGACATCATGCAACATTGTATTGTATAGTTTTGGTCCATATAAATCCCTCGTGTGTATACACAACTTATATTGGATATCTTGCTTGGTATCAGAGCCTAGGTTCAGTTGTCCCCGGGAGTCTGTGAAACCGTGTCTAGTAGGACCTTATTTATCGGTATGTTACGCGCCACATTTATAATTAAGGGACTGCATGGGCATTTAGGAATTTGACCTTCATTTATAATCTAGATCATGCAATAGAGATAAAACATAGAAAGTTACTTCTTGCTCAATCACAACAATAACATCATACCCAGTGTAATCCCATCAGGTAGGGTCTGGGGAGGGTAAAGTGTATGCAGTCCATACCACTACCTCAGATAAAGTAGAGAGGCTATTTTCGATAGACCCCCGGCTCAGAACAGATAACCATAACAAACAAAAATCATAAAAACAAACAACAAAAGGAGATAACACATCGCTAGATAATAAAAAAAGCAAGACACCCATAGAGTAACACTATAGACAATTCATTCAAAATCACAAATATCACCAAAACAACGTGAACAAGAATCTGTCAAAGAAACAACAGGCACAGATACAAGTAAACATTCTTTCCTACTAATACGAACACCTTCCTACCTACTAATCCTCTACCCTAATCCGCATCCTCCACATCTTTCTATCAAGGGTCATGTCCTCTGTAAGCTGTAACTGCTCCATGTCATACCTAATCACCTCCCTCCAATATTTCTACGTCCTACCTCTACCCCGCCTAAAATTATCCACAACCAGCCTCTCACACCTCCCTACTGGAGCCTCCGTGCACCTCCTCATCACATGTCCAAACCATCGCAACCTCACTTCCCGCATCTTATCTTCCACCAAAGCCACTCCCAAATTCTCTTGAATAATCTCATTTCTAACTCTATCACACCTGGTAAGTCCACACATCCATCGCAACATCCTCATCTCCGCTACCTTCAACTTTTGGATGTGGGAGTTTTTAACTGGCCAACACTTGGCTCCATATAACATAGTCGGGAGGACGACCACTCTGTAGAACTTACCTTTAAGCTTCAGAGGCACCTTCTTATCACACAAAAATCCTGAAGCGATCCTCCATTTCAACCACCCTGCACCAATACGGTGCGTGACATCCTCGTTAATCTCATTATTCCCCTGAATCATAGACCCCAGATACTTGAAACTCTCTCTCTTCTGAATGACCTGAGAATCCAGTTTCACTACCATATTAGCCTCATGCTTCGAATCACTAAACTTACATTCCAAGTACTCCGCCTTAGTCCTGCTCAACCTAAACCCTTTAGACTCAAGGGTCTGTCTCTAAACCTCCAACTTATCATTAACTCCTCCCCGGGTCTCGTCAATCAATACCACATCATCATCAAATAGCATACACTAAGGCACCTTCCATTGAATACGCCACGTCAAAACATCCATCACCAAGGCAAATAAAAACAGACTAAAAGTCGATCCCTGGTGCAATCCTGTCAAAACAGGAAAGTGCTCTGAATCCCTTCCTGCTGTCCTCACACGCATCTTCACACCATCGTACATGTCTTGAATCGACCTAGTGTACGCCATGGGCACACCTTTAGCCTCCAAGCACCTCCAAAGAATCTCCCTGAGGACTTTGTCCTACGCCTTCTCAAGATCGATGAACACCATATGCAAATCCTTCTTCCTTTCCCTAAACTGCTCCACTAATCTCCTCACCAGGTGAATAGCCTCAGTAGTCGAGCGACCTGGCATGAAACCGAACTAGAAAATAGTCACTATCCTCCTCAGTCTCAACTCTACCACCCTTTCCCAAACCTTCATAGTATGGTTCAACAACTTGATACCCCTATAGTTGTTGCAACTCTGAATGTCTCCCTTGTTCTTATATAATGGAATCATCGTACTCCATCTCCAAGCTTCGGGCATCTTTGTCACCCTAAAAATGATGTTAAACAACCTTGTCAGCCACTCCATAGCTGGCCCGCCAGTGTATTTCCAAAAATCCACCGAAATCTCATCGGGCCCAGTCGCCCTACCCCTACGCATCCTACGAATATCACCCTTGACCTCTTTAACCTTGATACACCTACAATAACCATACTCGTGACGTCTCTCTGAGTACTCCAAGTCCCCCAACACAAAAATTTTGTCCCCCTCGTCTTTCAAAAGTCTATGAAAATAGGACTGCCACCTCCTCTTAATGAGGGAATCCTCCACCAACACTTCTCCATCCTCCCCCTAGATCCATTTCACTTGGTCAAGTTCATGGGCCCTTCGCTCCCTCGCTTTGGCCAACCTATACAACTTCTTATCCCCTCATTTTTCCTCTAAAGCGGCATACAAGCTCTCAAAAGTTACTGTCTTAGCCGCCGTGTCATGCCCCGTACCCCAATGAGGTGGATTGGCACCCGTAGCCGATAAGGCACGAGAGAACCAAGCTTTGTTTTTATTCATTCATATGCATGCAATAAGAAACACCATTAGCACGTAAGGGCTTAAAATGCTAACAACGAAATTCATGGAACATGTGATATAGATATACGTATGTGAAACTTGGCCGTCGAGGCCATCAAGTCAAAACTTCAAGTATCATCTTACATTCATATACCCACACACGTCTACAAAAGCCTCTAATAGATGCATTTACCAAAACCAATAGAAAGTCAGGACAAGTCCCCGCTTTATACACTATGTACAATATCAAAACACATGTACAATTGTGACTCGGAGAAGCCCCGAACTAATTAGAGCTCACCAATGATCCGCACACAACTGGCAACCTACTATGGAGGCCTACTAGTACCTGCACCTACAGCAAGTAAGGTAAGTCCCACAAGGGACGTCAGTACGAAGAATGTACTGAGTATGTAATTCTCAAATGAAACTGTATGAATCATAAATACGTCAATGAACTCAATTTACAAATGAATAACCAATGTGGATAAGTCATCATTCTGTGTTTTGGGAACCATGTATATTGCTTTCATTACTTTCTTTGCTTCTTTGCTTCTATGATTATTCATCTTTGCCTATGACCTGTGATACCCGAGCCCCGACTGAACAGTGGGTTTTAACATAGCATAACGTCATGTTGGGATCGGCTCGAGCTAGGCTTATGCCTCTAGAGATGCCACCCTAAGAATCAATATATCAGGTTCGGCTCAACTAGGTTTTTACCTCTAGAGCTGCCACCCATAAATTAATGTGTCAGGTTCGGCTCGAGCTAGGTTCATACCTCTAGAGCTGCCCCCTGTCAGGTTCGGTCTGAGCTAGGATTATGCCTCTAGGACTGCCCCCTGATCCAACAATCTCAGGATCGGCTTGAGCTAGGCATTTCGCCCCCAAAGCTACCACCCATACTCCATCATTAACCACATATATGCATTACTTTATTCTTTACTTTTGAGATTGATACAATGATAGTCATAACTTTATTTGAAGCTTTGGATTAATAATCAATGAGTGAGAGACATGTGAATAAACCTTATTGGAAACATAGCCTTATTGGAAACATAACACTATTGGAACCATTGAACAATAATCAAAGAACAAGATACATGAGTATAATCACTATTGGAACTTTGGAACACAACCTTATTGGGTTTTTGGAACATTATCAATGAATATGAGACATGTGATTCACAATTGATCAATGAGTAGGAAACATATGATATTGACAATTAGTAATCGGGTATGGGATACCTTAGCACATTTCGGGATAAAACAATTGCGATGTCAATGTGAATACTACGTGTTGCAGAAAGATACGGACAGAGTAACCTTACATACCTTGTATTCTCAATACGAATATACAATCTTAGATGTGCATACAATAGTCCCGCTCCTTCCTTATGTTTCACTCTACAACACAAATACATAATGGAGTTTACATTAACTATCAACTACCTTACAAATGCATATGACGTCAATGAGTTACATGTTTGCCTTTAAAATGTGATTTCCTTCTCTACAACACCATTTATGGCATTGCCATACCAACAATACCCCAATCATACCATACATTGACCACAACATCATATACCAATAGCATTTCACAACAAAGTTTCTCCTTTACACTTTCTCATGAACACCATATCACAATTAATCCATCAAGTCACCTTAATACACCTTATATCACATATCGGCCAAAATTCCATAATTTACACTTATAAAAATATACCATGTTTAATAACATAATTACACCATACACGTTGATATTTCATCCATAACATGCTCTTTCATCAAACCCACAAGTCATATTTCAAGTTACAATTCCATGAATAACACATCTTTTACCAAAAACATAAAGTGCCATGTTCAACACTTCCAAGAATGACCAAGATGATCGACATACTATCTCATGCATATAATATATTAATCCATAAGAATAATCACTTACCCAAGCTTGAAAAATGATGATCTTGCTCCAAAAGATGGCTTAGAGTTCTTAGGGTTTGAAAGAAAAATGGTTGAGAAATATCTAGAAAGCATGAGAGTTCCAAATGAATAAAAATAAGATTTTGGCCCTTTATATAGCCCTTGGGGTCATCCTTATCCACTCTTGGCATCTAATGCTATGTTTGGCTTGGTCAATGGAAGAATGGGTCTTGGCCCATATTTTCTTCCTCATTTGGGGCTTTTATTGAGCCCAAATAACTTAACCCAATAAAATCAATAATTTCTCATGTTTAAATCATTTCATACATGTTACAACAATATTCCCACTCACGCTATTTATATCCGTAACCTCAATTTCAAAAATAAGTGATTCTAGCCACGTATGGCTTATTTTGACCGAAAGGGTAAAACCATCATTTGGATGCCAAATTCTTCCGTGAATAATCTTATCAAATGGAATGCCAATTACTTCAATTATTCCATGTATAGGCTCATGGTTGTAGAAGAAATGTGGCAAAAATAGGCCCGGTACGTCCCCGGGCACCCTTGGGACTTAGAAAAATTTCCAACTTTTGAAAGGTGCGCACAAGCAGCCTGGCACGCCCTTGGGCGAGCTAGCTTGCTACCTTTGCCCAAAAAATTTGGGCAATAAGCGGCCTGGCATGCCCTATGGCACGCCTGGCCCTTATTATTTTCTTAAAAAAATTTTGTTTTCGACTTTTCTTTGCGGGTTCGGTTAGATACTTCAAGTTCTATTCTTTAACTTACTTCTTACCTTTAATATCCTTTGTTTAGAGGTCCTCCAATCCTTGTTTTTAACCCCACAAATGTTCCACGAAGTCACAAAACACTTTCTAAGAAAGTCTAATCACATGTACGAGGGCCAATATCAACTATCTCACCAATAGCATTACAAAAATACATACTTGTGGCTCTCGACACCTGAGTGAACATTGTTTAATGTCGTCAAGTAGGGTCGGGAAGGTACGGGGTGTTACACGCCATCACCGCTAACTTAGCCTCTTTCCTGTCTAACTTATACTCCTCCCTACTCGTCCGCTTCTCCTCGTCATCCTTGCTCTCAACCAACTTGGAATAGGCCACCTTCTTAGTCTCCACTTTCCTTTTCACTTTTGTGTTCCACCACCAGTCCCCCCGGTGCTTGCCAGATCGGCCTCTCGAGACACCCAACACCTCTCTAGCGATCTCCTTGATACAACTGGCAGTCGTCTCCCACATACTATCCACATTTACTCTACTCTCCCAAGCCCCTATATTCGTCCGCTTCTTCCCTATTTTCAAAGAACTTGACAAAGTCAAGCTACCCCACTTAATCCTGGGCCAATCCTCCACTCCCCTCTTCTTTCTGCCTTTCTTGATTTCTAAGTCCATCACCAAAAGCTTATGTTGGGTCGAAATATTCTCGCTAGGTATGACTTTACAGTCTTTACATACCGCTCTATCACCCTTTCTAAGGAGCAAAAAGTCTATCTGAGTCTTGGCCACTGAACTACGAAAGGTAATAAGGTGCTCTTCCTTCTTCGGAAAGCTCGAATTCACCACCCACAGCCCAAAGGCCCTAGAAAAATCCAAAAGTGTGGTTCCTCCTTCATTCCTTTCCCCGAAACTAAAATCTCCATGCACCTCATCATAGCCTCTCGATAAAGACCCAATATGCCCATTGAAGTCCCCTCCTACTAAAAGCTTCTTAGTGTTCGGAACGCCTCTCACCACCTCATCCAACACCTCCCAAAAGCCCTTCTTCTCCTCTCCGTCCAAGCCTTCTTGTTGTGCGTAGGCACTAATAACGTTCCACATAAACCCTCCAAAGACCAATTTAATCGACATCAACCTATCATTGACCCACTTAACCTCCACTACCTGCCCCCTAAGCTCATCATCTACTAAAATACCTACCCCATTTCTTGCTCATATTTTGTTTATCTGTGATATAGAGCATGTCTTCTATAGAAAAGGATAAAGCAGCCCAATAGGCTACTACTAGCACCACTCAGGAGGTAACCACTACGGGGAAATCTCCCGTATTGGTGGATCTGAATAGGAATCAAGAAAGTTTGGAGGGTTCTATGCTTCCAGGTTCTCAAATGCCCAAGAAAGATGGACCTGTAGGGGCTTCTACACCTCCATTAGCACCAACAGTAGTTCCTATCCCACCACCAAGTGCCGCAGACCAGGATCTCAGAGGAGAGATATAGTTACTTACATATTTGGTAGCCGCTCAGGCCCAGAGACAGAATGTGGATATACCTGTTGATTCTCAGGGAGGGGTAGCTAAATCTAAGATCAAAGGCTTCCTCCATATGAATCCACCAGAATTCACAAGTTTTAATCTTGTAAAGGACCCTCAGTAGTTCATTGATGAGATTCATAGAATTTGTAGGGTGATGCGGGTATCAGACACAGATGTTGTGGAATTGGCCGCTTATCAATTGAAAAAGGTTGTTGTTGATTGGTATGATATGTGGGTAGCCTCAAGGGGTTAGGATGCTCTCCTCCGGTGGTCTGGACGGACTTTATGAGGGCCTTCATAGATTATTTTATTCCATTAAAGCTCAGAGAGGCAAGGGTAGATGAATTTCTGTCTCTAAGGTAGGGTAATCTTAGTGTCAAAGAGTATTGTTTGCGGTTTACACAGTTTTCCAGAGTTGGTTAACACTCAGAAATCACGAATTCATCACTTTGTGAATGGCCTTGCGGGTCCTTTGAAGAACCTTCTTTCTTTTGCTGCTATAAATAAGAATTTGGATATTGCAAGGATCATGGAACGTGCTCAGTAGTTAGAGGAGAATTAGCATAATCGTGAAGTAGATAGTGAGAGGGAGCAGAGTAAGAAAGCCAGAATGGCCAGCCAGTATCAGGGAAGCAGTGGAGCTTCCACTAGTAGAGGGCCACCTACGCAGACCCAGTCAGCTTTGTGCCCTACATCTAATGCTCCAGCTCTATTATCAAGACGTAGACATGATTCGGGACAGACTTCTAGGGTACCAGAATCATGGCCAAGCACATAGAGGAGAGTGTCGATATGGCTCAAATGCCTGTTATTGGTGTGGTGTAGAGGGTCATATGGTTCAAAATTATCCTCAACGCAAAGATAGAGGTAGAGATGATCGTTCACAGCCTACAGGGTCTGTATCAACCTCCTCATCATCAGTACCTTCTTCTTAGCACTGGCCCAAATTATATGAATGCACTAGCTGGTCGGCAAGATTTAGAGGCATCTCCAGATGTGGTCACAGGTACCTTAGTTGTCTTTTCACACGATGTATATGCCTTGATAGACCCAGGATCTACCCTGTTATATGATACTCCTTTTATTGCTAAGAAATTTGGAATAGAGCCAGAGTTGTTATGTGAACCATTTGTAGTATCGACTCCAGTAGGAGAGTCCATCATAGCTAAACGGGTCTATTATGATTGTGTGGTAACAGTATGTAGTCGTGCTATATTGGCTAATATGGTTGAACTTGAAATGGTCGAATTTGATATCATTATGGGTATGGATTGGTTATCTCTTGTTATGCTACAGTTGATTGTCGAGCTAAGATAGCCCGATTCCATTTCCCAGGAGAGCCAGTCCTGAAGTGAAAGGGTAATTCTATGATGCCTAGAGGGTGGTTTATTACCTATCTTAAGGCACAAAAGCTTATTGCAATTATTACCTATCTTAAGGCACAAAAGCTTATTGCAATTATTACCTATCTTAAGGCACAAAAGCTTATTGCAAAGGACAAACGTTCAGGTAAAAGACCTTGAAGCTGAAAAACAAGCACCGACTCTCCAATCTGTACCAGTGGTGAATGAGTATCCGGATGTGTTTCCTGATGAACTTTCTGGATTATCTCCCATCAGAGAGATCGATTTTGATATTGTTGTAGATCTCGATACTCAACCGATATCAATTCCACCTTATATGATGGCACCTACAGAATTGAAAGAGTTAAAGGCACAATTAAAAGACTTGCTTGATAAAGGCTTTATTCGACCCATTATATCACCTTAGGGTGTGCCAGTGTTGTTTGTACACAATAAAGATGGCTCGTTATGGATGTGTATAGATTACAGACAACTGAACAAAGTGAAAATAAGGAATAAATACCATATTCCCCGAATAAATGATTTATTTGATCAATTATAGGGAGCTAAATGCTTTTCAAAGATCAATTTAAGGTTTGGTTATCACCAGCTAAGGATTCGTGAAGCAGATATTCCCAAGACAGCTTTTTGAACAAGATATAGGCATTTTGAGTTCCTTGTCATGTCATTTGGACTGACGAATGCCCCAATAGCCTTCATGGACATGATGTATAGGGTTTCTAAACCCTTTCTTGATATGTATATGGTTGTATTTATAAACAACATTTTGATATATTCACATAATAAAGTTCAGCAAGCAGATCACTTGAGGTCAGTATTGCAGAAACTCAAAGAGCACTAATTGTATGCTAAGTTCTCTAAATGTGAGTTTTGGTTGGCCTTAGTAGCTTTTCTTGGTCATGTGGTATCTGGGGAAGGCATCAGAGTAGATTTTCAGAAGGTATAAGCTGTGAAGAATTAGCCTCGACCAACCAGTCCTACAGAGGTATGTAGTTTCTTGGGGCTAGCCGGTTACTACAGGAGATTTATTGAGGGCTTTTCCTCTATTTATTCCCCATTGACTAAATTGACACAGAAAGTAGTTAAGTACCAATGGTCTGATGCTTGTGAAAGAAGTTTCCAAGAGCTGAAACATAGATTGACTACAGCTCCAGTATTAGCTTTTCTAGAGGGCACAGAAGGGTATGTTATGTATTGTGATGCTTCAGGTATTGGCTTAGGTTACGTTATGATGCAGTATGGAAGAGTTATAGCATACATTTCTCGGCAGTTGAAGAAGCATGAACATAATTATCCCACTCATGACTTAGAGCTTGCAACAGTGGTATTCGTGCTGAACATATAGTGCCACTATTTATATGGAGTGCATGTTGATATTTTTACAGATCATAAGAGTCTTCAATATCTATTCAAGCAGAAAGAGCTATATTTGAGGTAGAAAAGGTGGCTAGAGTTGCTGAAGACTACAATGCCAATAGTCTCTATCATCCAGGTAAAGGTAACATTATAAAATATGCTCTTAGTCAACTATCCATGGGTAGTCTATCACATTTGTTACCTATTCAGCATGATATAGCTAGAGATGTTCACAAATTAGCCATCCTTAGAGTCCATCTTATGGATTCTGAAGATAGCAACGTTATGGTACTCAATACAGCGGAGTCATCACTCATAGTATTGGTGAAACAGAGGTAGTATGATGATCCTCTATTACTCTAGTACAAAGAGGGAATCCAAAAACATCAAGTCATAACATTTGATCTAGCAGGCAATGGTACTTTGAGGTGCCGAGGTAGACTATGTATACCAGATATAGATGGGCTGAGACAAAAGATTATGGCTGAGGCACATTGCTCCCGTTATTCAATCCATCCCGACTCTATAAAGATTTATCATGATCTTAAAGAGATCTACTGGTGAAATGACATGAAGAAAGATATAGCAGAGTATGTTACACGATGCTCTAATTATAAGCTAGTGAAAGCCAAACATCAAAGGCCCGATGGCCTAGCTCAGAACTTTAGTATTCTAGTATGGAAATGGGATGCTATTAATATGGATTTCATCACATGTTTACCTTCTTATCAGAAACATGACTCAATTTGGTAATAGTTGATCGGTTGATGAAATCAGCCTATTTCCTTCCTGTTAAGACTACCAGCATGGCTGAAGATTATGCTAAGCTATATGTAAAAGAGATTGTTCGCCTACATAGGACCCTAATGTTTATTTTTCAGATAAAAGCTTCCCATTTAAAGCTCAGTTTTGGAGATCATTCCAGAGGAGTTTGAGCACTCAAGTGAATTTTAGCAATTTATTTTATCTGCAGACAGACGGTCAAGCTGAGCACACCATTCAGACGCTCGAAGACGTATTGAGAGCATGCGTGCTGGATTTTAAAGGTAATTGGGATGATCATTTGCCCTTAATATAATTTGCTTATAATAACAGCTATCACTCCAGTATTGGTACGACTCCATTCGAAGCTCTATATGGGAGACAAGGTCGATCACTTATTAGTTGGTTTGAAGTAGGCAAGACTCAGGTATTAGGACCAAATTTAGTCCATCAAATCGTTGATAAGGTTAAGTTGATACGAGAGTGGTAGAAGACTGCTCAGAGTAGGCAAAAGTCATATACAGATGTACGACATAGAGACTTAGAATTACAAATTAATGATTTGGTATTCTTGAGGGTGTCGCCTATGAAAGGCGATATGCTATTCGGAAAGAAGGGTAATTTAAGTCCCAGGTATATTGGGCTTTATAAAGCTATTATCAAAATTGGTCATGTAGCCCATGAGTTAGAATTACCTCTAGAGTTAGCTGTCGTACATCCTATCTTTCCTGTGTCTATGCTACGTAAATGCTTAGGAGAGCCTGCACACGTCATTCCTACAGAGTCTATTGAGCTTGTGAAAGACTTATTGTTTGAGGAAGTCCCCATGGCTATATTGGATCAGCAGGTAAGAAAGTTGAGAACTAAAGACATAACTTCGGTTAAAGTGCTTTGGAGAAACCAGAACGTAGAAGAAGACACTTGGGAAGCAGAAATGGATATGAAAGCTAAATACCCATATTTGTTCCAAGAACCATCAGAAGGTTCTTAAACTACTTGTCCCTTTATATGATCGTTAGTTTCTACTATATTTTATTCTGTTAACATCTGATTCTTACTAGATATGTTTTGTTACATCATGTGTGCCTATTATTTTTGACATTTACATGGATACAGCGTGTGGATGCAAAATATAAGGTAAGTTACATCATTGGTTATGACTTTTATTTGAGTTTAAGGTTAAGAGGAGCCTCGTATATTATTTGTTGAGTTTAAGTCCAAGCGGAGCCTCGTGTATCACCTATTGAGTACTATATTTGTTGTGACGCTCTGTAAAGCGTATTTGGATATATTCTGGCTTGCTGACAGGTTCTTGATAGGCCTATTTATAAAGGAAACTCTGGAATTTTTTTAGAAATTTGGAGAGTTAGCCAAATTTTAAAGCATTATGATGGGGATAAAGGGAGACCGAAGTTGATTAAGCGATCTTGTGGATGTCTTGGATAGGTGGAGCAGGAAGTAAGTTACAAGCATCATTCGAGGATGAATGATCCTAAGTGGGGGAGATTGTAACACCTCAAAAAAATTTGAATTTAAGTTAACACCTTAGACAAGTACAACTCTTGGTCTATAACGATAATTGTGGTGCATTAGCAAATTGTGTAGTATATATTAACATGGTTGCTGCCGGTGAGAGAAAGGATATTGAAATGTTATTAATTTAATACGTGTGTTTTAAGTTATGGGTCATTTTGACTTTTGTTCCTACAATTCTTTAAGTGAAGTGGAAAATAGGGGAAGCATATAAAGAGTCACATTATATTTGATTTTGAGAAGTCACGTTAGCAGTAATAGTACTAACAAAAGAAAAGGGAGGGGGGGGGGGAAGAAGGCAAAGAGAACAAGAGCAATCAGTTAGTAGTACTAGTACTTAAAAGCCAACAAAAGAAAGGCTAATGTTCAAAAAAAAAAAAAAAAAAGCAGGGGAGGACAACAGTAGTAGTACTAGTGCTCTAAATCATCTTCTTTCTCTCGCCATCATCAAGTAAAAATAGAGGAGTAAGGGAGGAGTAAAAATAGAGGAGTAAGGGAGGAGTAAAAATAGAGGAGTAAGGGAGGAGTTTTACCCAACTCGTCAAGGATCATACGCGTTAGAAGATTCTTGTGATAATTTTGAAAGGATCTTCAAGAAGTGATTTCAATAATCTAAAATTGAAATTGGACTCCAAGAGGTGAATTTTCTACCCTTTTCTTGAATTTAATTATGGATAAGTATTTAGGTATATCTAATATGAATCCTTGTACTAGTTCTTGAAGTGGGTTTTTGGTTAATTAGGGTTCATGAGGAAAGGGGGGAAAGGTGAAATTTTTATAAAAGTTGAGTTTTTAGGAATTCCTATCAATTGGGTGGATTTAACATTGAATTCTATAAGTTGGAAACTAAAGAATTCATTTTGGGTTCTTAGTAAGAAATTCGATTAATTTTGACTATAAGTGAAGCCTATTGGAATAAATTGCTAAATGCACATATGAGTTATTGATGGACGTACGTTATTCTTGTAATTAGTAGGTTGCCTATCGGATATTGGGTACTATTAATTGGAAGGATAAAGACTACACTTGCACAGGTTGTATTGTTTGAAGCTCGGAGTACTATCGTAGCTAGTAAACTGCTAAGGTATGTAAAGCTAAACCTTCCCTCGCTCTTAAGGCACCACCCTATGTCATGTGCTCCTTTTTATAAATGTCAATATAGTTCTCATAGGATATAAAGGTAGACTTTCAATTGTTTTATATATCGTTCCCTTGTCCTACCATCAAGCCTATAAGTATCCACTTTTCTCTCTTTATGTCAAATCTTTAAAATATTTCATATTATCATAAGTTCCTTTACTTGAAATTCTTAGGCCACATAGTGTATATATATGTGCCACATGTTATGAATGGAGGTAAATATCCATAGCATAGTTGCACTTGAATGTAGTAGATAAATAATCATTACCATAATTCACATGTCATAGGCCTTTGAGGCATTATTTGATAAATGTTAACGACGGGAGGGTACATAGGTTTTACTTGGCATATGCATTTGACGTGATTATGTGCACAGGAGTGAGACTAGACCATTACAGTGAGCCCGAACGTTGGGGCATACCCGTCTTTATGGCATCATTTGTATTTAGAGTCAGCTGGAATGTCATACACTGGTTCCCCCTGACTCGAGCCAATATATGGCATATATGGCCTGCGGGCAAACCCTCATAGTGAGCCCTAGAAGGGAGTACCTTGTATTATACTGTGATTACAGTTATACGTATAAATTATACTCATATGTATTTGGGCGACGTACGCCTTATATGTGATTTAGATCTCCTTCGGTAGGCCATCCTATGATTATTTGTACTACAGATAGTTCAAATACATCACCTAAACAAATTATACATGTTATATTATAATGAACGCTCTCCTGGACATTATATAACGATCTAATAAAGTTGATGCATAGATTATAGTTTCATATCATATATGTAGTACTTGTATGTTCATAATTCTTTCACTATGGTACTTGATTCACATGAGCTTCCACACTTATCCAACTATTATTCTATCTGCTTTTCATACCAGTACATGTTGTATATGTACTGACGTCTCCATATTGGGGACACCATGTTCTATTGATGCAGGCTCAAATTCATAGGATAGCAGACGCCCACGTTAGGCTATACTGTCGTTTCAGCTGTTACTTGGTGAGCTCCATCTCTCTCCGGAGCTAGTCTATGTCTAGTATTTTTTATAATATGTAGAGACTTCTAGTTGGGTATGTATGGCCCTTTCCCAACTAGTTATTAGTAGTATAATATGTTAAACTGGCTAGAGGCTTCATAGACATCATGCAGGGTTGTATTGTACAGTTTTGGTCCATATAAATCCCTGGTGTGTATACATAACTTATATTGGATATCTTGCTTGTTATTATCCTATAATCTCATATGTTTCATAGATTCCTTATAAAATAGGTACATACGGTTCTTGTCCGTCCCTACCATTTTGGGGGCGTGACATGTCTTCACCTTGGTTTTCAACGTTGGAGCACAAACGCTCCTTTGGGAAGCTTTTTAACACCTCTTGATTCTCCATATTTTTAGGTGTTTTTCTAGGCTTGCTTCTAAGGACACTAGCACATACATCAAAACAGCTAGAGACAGAAAAGTTACATGAGTTAGGATAAGGTTGTGACAACTCTCTCATACCACTCCTCTCAATCTCTTCTTTTTTCTCTCTCTAGAATTGTCACTTTTCACACCCTTACTCCTCTCAATATTTTGTCTCTCAAGTTTATGGGAGTTAGGATAGGTGCCAATAATTTCTTGGGAAGGGTTTGGAGATCCCTTCACCTCTAACTTCCACTTTTATTTACTAGGAGCAGCCTTCTTGGCTTCATTTGGATTCTCCTCCATCTAATAGCTCACATATAAGACATTATGATTTTGGAAGCAAGAAAATGCCAAATGAATATTACAAGTATTCAATATTCCAACACCACACCATACCTCTTCTTGATACTCCTCAAGTGAAATGAGTACCCTTACTTGTTGATCAATCCAAAACCCTCTAACATCTTGAATTGGATGTTGAATTGGATGTAAAGGTAACCCAAAATATTCGACCACTTCATGGGATATGACATTGATAAGACATTGATCATCATGTACAAGATCAAACCCTACAACACCAAAAATAGTCACTTTTGTTCTAAGACTTTGCCTCTCTAGGTCATGCACATCTTGAAATATTGAGCTTACTCTACTCCCATGGCCTATTTATCCTTCCATCCTACCTCTAACAACATTACCATATGGAGAACTAGCCATATGGAGAACTAGTCACATAGGAATGAGGATAAGAAGTACAAGTTCTTGCACCCCAAGAAGTAGAGAATGTTATTTTCTTATGGTCCATAAGACGTCTTCAAATTAGTTTCACCCACACATCTATATCCCTTCGATTATGATAGCATAAGATGAGGAAGGTAATTCATCCTTATAGCTTCCCCTTCCATTACAATCCTCCTCAAAGGATTCAAAAGACATATGGGAGAAAACATCGAACCTCACATCGTCTTCATCACCATGGTGTGTAATATGAGAACCCTCATACACTTCATCTTCACTATCGAATTCATTATAAGATACTTCTACTCCTTCATGTACATCATATGAACTATAAGCCCCATTTATTTCACATTTATCTCCGGAGTAGTAGTTCTCACCACCATATCACTCATGATCTCAATCATAGCCTTCATAAGACTTGCCTCAAAAGATTCCGAGGCTATGGATGAAATTCTTACTTATACCTCCTTTTGTACCTAAAAAACTAGCAAACAAGTTAGTAATAAAAGTCTCGTGCCACTCTTTATATGAACTCTCAACTTACCTTTTATGGCTTCTTTCCCAAATTGATAGTATTACTAGCTCCACTCAATCAATTCAAGGTTATCTATCCTTGTGGAGGAATAGATACTTGTGACTCTTGAAAGAAGGACGACTCAAATAAAACTAACGGACTTGAATCAAGAAATTAACAACGAAATAAAACTAGAAAAGCACACAAACAAAAGCACAAGAAAAAAAATCGGACTTAAAGAACTTGATAATATTTAGTAGGGGTAAAATTAATAAAAAGAAACTAATTTACCAAAACTTGGATATAGAAAATTATTTGGGAAGATATTTGATTGAAATCCATGGAGAAAAGCATGAAAAATGCTTCAACATTAAAGAAAATAGCTGAAAATTGCCTTAAAAATGAGTTGGCTAGGCGCTGGAGCCATAGTTGGAAGGCTGGAAATATGGCTTGGGGTGGAACCATTTTTTTGGGGAAGAATCCATTTTTAAAAACGGAAGAATACAGCTCAAGACCTACTGCACGGTTGGTGCTAATGTGTAGCACATTTACCTTAGTGAAATTTAACTCCGTTTGCCTTTAAATTTTAGATCTGAGCTCCAATTGACTAGGAAAACAAACTCTAATGCAATTGAACCTCCAATTTTGCTTTAATCAACAAACTCACTTCACCTTCTTCAAGCTTTTTCAAACTCAACAATGGTGAAATTTCCAAACAACTCCAAATCAAGCCAAATTCTAGATTTAGACCCTTAAACACTAGAGAAACACAAATCTAGTATTGGAAACTCAATCAAGACACGAATCGTATGATTTTTTTTTATTTTGAATAATTGACCCAAATTATTATTTTTTTTGAAATTTCAAATTTATGAACCTAGGACTTAAGAATTGATGGAACAACTCTTAAAACCTAAGATCTAATACCAAAATGATAGCAATCTTAATAGAACAACTAGAATCGATATCGGAAACATGAAATTAAATAACACAGAATTAGGATAGAAGGATAGATTAGAAAAAAGGATGAGAATAGAAGAAAAAAAAGGCTTAAATGAATTCATAAATAGACCAAGGAAGAAGAGAATTCAATTAAATGCATGAGAAACCAAATTGAATCCATAATATGATAACTCGATGATCAATCAAGCGAAGAAGATAACTCAAGCAATTTGAGAATCTGCCCTAATCACTCGATCTAAGCTAACAATTAAAATTAAACTCAATCACTACCCTAACCTAGAGTAACCAAATATTAAGTATACTCAAGATAATTCAATCATCCTAAATTTAAGTATGAAAATGGCTAAGGCAACTATTTATAATTATTGCCTTTACAAAAATAGCCCAAAAGTGACTATTTTGGAAATAACCCATAAGGGCCCTTCTTGACTTCCCAAATGGCATCTTGATCGCCCATGGCCTTGTGTATTTATTGTTCCATGACTTTCTCCGGGCTCCAAGCTATTATCTATATGTGGAAGCCCCTACTAATGTGCTCCAAGTCATCTATGCTAGTATCACATAATCTTCAACCTGTTATGAGTAGTATAATTTCATAAGCACATGGAGGTTTTATATCTTGGAGGAAAATAGATAACATAATCTTAGCTTATGAACTTATGAGAGTCTATACTAGAAAACATATCTCACCTAGGTGTGTTATCAAAATAGATCTCCAAAAAGCCTATGATACTATTGAGTGGACCTATCTTTAACAAGTCATGGAGGAGCTGGGATTTCCTACAAATTTCTTAGTGTGGATCATGGAATGTGTGCAGACAGTTAGCTATACCATAATGATAAATGAAGAGCCCTCAGTTCCCTTTAATGCAAAAAAAAGGGTTGAGTCGGGGTGATCCAATCTCTACTTATTTGTTTGATATTGCTATGGAGTATCTTAGCAAGCTATTAAATGGGCTTAGTCATTCTACAGAAGTCAAGTATCACTCTAGATGTTCAAAACTAGGGATCACACACTTGAGCTTTGTAGATGACCTTCTCTTATTCTCTAGTGTTGATCTCAACTCTGTAACCATATTTCAAAATTATTTCAATATGTTTTCTGAAGCTTCTGGATTATAGGCTAACTTGGGCAAAAGCTCCATTTATTTTGGTAGTACTACTCACTTAGTAGAAACTAGGATTTTGGGACAGCTTAGTTTGACTCAGGGTACCCTCTCTTTTGAGTATTTGGGAATCCTTTTATCTACTAAGAAATTCATTATTATGCAATGGATGCCTCTTATTGAGAAGATTATAGCAAAAATTACATCATGGATAGAAAAAAAATTGTCTTATGCCGGAAGAATAGAGCTTGTCCAATTAGTTTTATTTGGTATACAAGCCTATTGGGCACAGTTGTTTGTTATCCCCTACAAGGTGCTGAAGATTATTAATGATCACTACAGAATCTATGCCTGGTTTGGAACTAATGTTATCACTAAGAAAGCTCTGGTTACATGGGAAAGAGTCTGTTCTCATAAGTCATGAGTTGGGGGGGTCTTAACTTGACAAATATTCACCTGTGGAACAAAGCTGCCATTGTCAAACATTGTTGGGACCTTGAGCAAAAACAAGATAAGTTGATGATAAGGTGGGTGCACACCTAATATATCAAAAGGGTACCATTCCATGAGGAAATTTTGTTGGATGGTGAAAAAAAATCCTTGAGGCTAGATAGGTTTACTCACAGTTTCATGTTAATAACTTGAGTAGTAAAACAATGATCAGGCAGATGCATTTACACTTACTAGGTACTCAACAAACTGTCCAATGGAAATGTTTTCTTTTCAACAATAGTACAAGACCAAAAGTAGTCTTCACCGTATGGTTACAACTACAGAAAGAGCTAAGCACCACAGATAGACTTGTCAAATGGGGAATAGATGCAGATTTGAAGTATGGGTTATGCCAAGTTCATTATGAATCTTGAGATCATTTATATACATGGTGCTTTTATAGACAACAGGTCTAGAACAAATTGCTTCAATGGATACAACAAATCCAACCTCTTTACAATAGTTGGGATCTACATCTTCATGGCATTGTAAAATCTGCTAAAGGGAAAACTCAAACTACCTAAGTTTTTAGATTGGTGTATATTAAGTATGCCTATGCTATTTGGATGGAGAGAAACCACGTGATATTTGAGAAAAAAGCAAAAGCTGAGAGTCTATTGTCAGGGAAATTATGTACATCTGTTGTGTTAGAGCCAACCAGAAGACTCTACAAGCCATTTACTAATTTATCTTCTAGCTTCCTAACACGTACTAAATTTTTTAGGAAACAGTCGTCACGGGTCATCCCACGAGTCATACTATCTAACCACGACTCGTGGTTGGACTCATGGAAACTAGGGAAAATTGTACTATTGTAGGAAGATGATCACGACATATAATTATGAGTACAACTACCCATGATCAGATACCATGATTCGTACTATAACTCGTGGTACTTGAGAGAAAAATGAAAAAGATGTTCACTCGCAGGACTTGAATGAGGTTGCTCAGAATGACTCGCTTCACGACCCGTGCTTAACTATCCATGACTCATGTAACACCCCGTACATGTTTACCTTAGTTTTGAGAGCAAAAAAAAAAAAATTGGGTGGGGCGCGCCCAGGGGCATGCCACGCTGCTCTGGGCTGAAATTTTCAGTCCAGAGGCAGTAAAGGGGAGCGCCAGGCAGCGTGCCACGCCGCCCCTGCGCACCTTTCAAAAGTTGAAAATTTTGTTTAAGTCCCAAGGGTTCCCGGGGACGTATTGAGCCGATTTTTGCCACGATTCTTCTACAACCATGAGAATATACATGAAATGAGTGAAATATTATATTGGTACGATAAAATTACTCGAGAACGAATTTGGGGTCAAAATGACGATTTTGCCCTTTTGGTCAAAATGGGCCATACGTGGCTAGAATTGCTTGTTTTTGGGATTGAGGCTACAAATATGAATAGCATGAGTAGGAATATTGTCATAACGCGTATGAAAGACATGAAACATGAGGAATTATGGATATGTATTATTGGGCCCAAAGTTAGGCCCAAAATGAGTTAAACATACATGGCCCAAAATGGGTCAAAAAGACCCATTCTTGCAAAGACTTCTAGAACACCACATGGAATGCCATAGATGGCTAAGGATGGATTACAAGGCCTATATAAAGGACCAAAAATCTGATTTTTGGTCATTTGGTAGAAATCTCATGCTTTTTGGTATTTTTCAATTATTTTTCTCTCAAACCCTAGGCTTTCTCTTGGAGCAAGATCATCCCATTCCAAGCCTTGGTAAGTATTTATTCTCATGGATTACTATATTATATGCATGAAAGAGTATGTATATCATGTTGGTTGTTCTTGGAAATAGTGGACATGGTATTTGGTGCTTTTGTATGAGATGTGTGATCCATGAAGTTCAAACATGAACTATGACTTGTGCCTTTGATGAAAGAGCATGGTATGGATAAAATATGAACATGTATGGTGTTATTTTGTCACACAACTTGTAATTTTTCTATAAGTTTAAATTATGGGATTTTGGCCGATATGTGTTATGAGATGTATTAAGGTCATTGGATGAATTATTTGTGATGTGGTGTGGATAAGAAAGTGTAAAGGAGAAGTGTTGTGGTGAAATGTATTGATTTTCATGTGTTGGTCAATGTTGGGAGTATTGTGGGATTTTTGGAATAATAATGTCTTCCATGGTTTTGTCAAGGGGAAATGACGTGTTTAAAGGCAAACATGTACCTCATTGATGTTATATACATTTGTGAAGTAGTTGGTGGTTAATGATATGTATTTGTGATGTAGAGTGAGACGTAAGGAAGGAGCGGAATTGTTGTGCTCACATATTGGAGTGTGTGTTTACATTGGAAAAATAAGGTATGTAAGGTTACTCTGTCCGTTTCTTTCTGCGGTAAATAGTGTTCACATTGACATTACGCATGTTCCATCCCGAAATGTGCTAAGGTATCCCATATCCGGTTATCCATGGTCATGGGCATATATTTCCTATTCATTGATTATTGGTGAATCTCTTGTCCTATATTCATGGTTAATGTTCCAAAAACAATAAGGTTATGTTCCCATGTTCCAATAGTGTTATGTTTCTCATAATGGGATGTTTCTCACACTGTTTACTCATATATATCTTACCCATTGGTTAATGATCCGAAGCTTCAAGGAAAGTTGTCATAACGTTGAAATCTTTAAAGGACCTAGTTCAAGAGAATAATAACATAAGAGAATCTATTCACTCTTGGATGGCATTTTCCAATTATGCCTTGTTCCAAAGTCCTTTAATATGATGATTATCCTTGTACCAATCGTTCATAAGTAAAAGTACCAATCTCATGACAAGTGAAGAGTGAGGTGAAGTGTTTGTGTTTTCAAGAGTATCATGATCCTCAATGTATCAATCTCTCAAAAGAAATAACTTAAGTTAGGTTATGTATGTTTGTTGGTTGCAAGAATGAAGAAAGGTAATAGGGGGATGGACACAACTCCAAAGTTCAAACAATATTATGACTCCAAACTCCGATAATGTATGTTCCAAGTTCTAATAATGCTATGACTAGCTTTGTACCAATCTCACAAGTCTCATAAGAGAGGTGTGTGTCTCCTAAGTGGATGTGTGAATCTCTCATAAGTTGAAGTATCAATCTCACAAGAGTAATAAGAAAGGTGAGGTGCAAGTTAATTAAAAATTCCTCATAAGTGAAGATGTCAATCTCATGTAAGGATGTGTGCATAGGGTTCCTTTATGTTTCATTGAGTATGGTTCACAAACGAAAGGGTATAAGTTAAGATGGAACAATCTCAATACTATACATATACGTATATATATGATATCCCATCAAAGGTGGAGGCCCGGTACTATATAAATCCCACCAAGATGGATGCCCGGTACTATATACATATATATATTAAATCCCATCAAAGGTGGATGCCCGGTACTATATATCCCACCAAGATGGAGGCCCGGCACTAAATATACTTATTTATCATATCCCATCAAGGTGGATGCCCGGTACTATATATCCCACCACGATGGAGGCCCGGTACTAAATATATATATATATACACATTGTATCCCACCAAAAGTGGGGGCCCGGTATTAATATAAGATGATGATCCATAAGGTGTTATGAATCACTAACTAGTTGAGTGAATAATAATACAGATAGTTGTAAAAGAGATGAGAATATATCCCTTGCGTGTATATCTAAATATAGATGTTATGATAAGAATGATGACGAGGCGACTGAATGACCAAGTAATGAAATAATAGACGTAATGAACATGGTTCCACATATTCAGGACTGAGGTATATCCATATTTAGTATTCTCTTACGCTTCATTTCTTGGAAGTACTTATGTGCTATTCTAGTTTCATATGGCCTTACATACTCAGTACTTTTTTCGTACTGACCCCTCTTGGGGGACTTACCTTACATGCTGCAGGCACAGGAGTTAGTAGATCTCCGCAGTAAGTGGCGAGATATCCGCAGATTGTTGGTGAGCTCCAGTTGCTTCGGGGCTTCCTAAGTCACATGTGTATAGTAGATTTTGGCATTTGTAAATATTGTATATACATGGTCATGTATCTATTAGAGGCTTTGTAGACATATGTGGGGTATCATGAGGTAAAAGATGTACGTTCATTTTGACGAAATGGCCCTAACGGCTAAATTGCATATATATTACATATGTTGTCATGCCTTCCGCTTTACATGAAATAAGATGATATGCATACGCGAACATACATATGAGAGCACATGAGCATGAGCAAAGATTGGTTCTCTCGGGCCTTATCGACTTCGGGTGCCAATCACGTCCCGATGGGATTCGGGTCGTGACAACTCATGACATGAGTCGTGGTGACTGGGTACTTGGGTACTAGTCTGTACCGCTGACCATGAGTCACTCGATGACTCGTGGTTACATTGTACAACACGTGGAATGGTCTGTTCTGAAGGAAAAACTTGGTTTTTCTCTGCTTTTCTATTTTAAGTCATAGTACTAGCCGTAGAAACTTTTGGGGTGTTACAATATCTCCCCCTTAGAATCATTCGTCCTCAAAGAAAGAAAGAAAGAAACTAGATATAACTAATAGGAAGTATCTACTAGTCCCAACTATTTTCTAGAAGCTGAAACACTATTATGAGGACTGATTTCACTAGAGTAAGTACTCAACTGAATTTAGGGATCACGCATGCATATAAAGAAATGAGAGGTGACTACTAGCGATATAAGCTGATAAGAATAATCAAAGGAGGAAACTATTACCTCGAGCTGAGTTGGAGCTAGAAGGGAAAAAGTGAGGGTACTTGGACAACATATCAACTTCTGCTTCCCAAGTAGCTCCCTCAACCAACTGATTTTGCCATAGAACTTTTACTGATGTAACTTCTTTATTCCTCAACTTGTGATCCTGACAGTCAAGAATCTCAACTGTGACCTCTTCATATATAAGACTAACTTTCAATAGACACATGAAAGACTGGATGCACCGATGCTAACTCTGCGGGAAACTCCAAATCATATGAAACATTACCAATGTGTCTCAAAATCTTATAAGGACCCATATATCGGGGATGAAGCTTCCACTTCCTACTAAATCTCATCACCCCTTTCATGGGTGAAATTTTCAAATAGACCCAATCATCAACTGCTAACTCAAGCTCTCTTCTCCTCACATCTGCATACGATTTCTGAAGACTCTGAGTTGTCTTCATTCTTTCTCTAATTAGTTGAACCTTCTTCATAGCCTCATAAACTGAACTATCAAAGTGTCTTCACGCACCTCAAACCATACAATAGTAGATCTACGCCTCAAATAAAGCCATCTAAATATTGGAGTCAATCACACAAGCTCTCAAAATATCCGCTAAGGTCTATATGGTCCGCTATTCCTGACCATCTATTTGTGGGTGGAAAGTTGTGTTGAGATTTAACTTAAGTATCGAGACCCTTCTAAAAAGACTTTCAAAACTGCAATGTGAAATTGGTACACCTATCTGAGATGATAGACATGGTAACTCTATGCAACCTGGACAACTTCAGAATGTAAAGTCAAGAATAATCCTCGACTGAATTTGCAGTCTTAATTGGCAAAAAATATGTTGACTTAGTCATTTGATCTATAATAACCCAAATCAAATCATGTTGTCGGCGCGTACAAGGTAACCCTGTGATGAAGTCCATATTCATCTCTTCCCACTTTCAAGTATGAATGTTGATATTCTGAGTCATACCTCTTGGTCTCTGGTGCTCAACCATAACCTACTGGTAATTTAGCCACTTAGCCATAAACTCTACAATATCCCTCTTCATACCATTCCACCAATAAACTTTTCATAGATCACGGTACATCTTGGTGTCACCTAGGTAAATAGAATACCGAGAACTGTAAGCTTCTATCAGCATCTGCTGTCTTAAATCATCAACATTTGTAATACATAAATGTCCCTAATAACGAAGCATGCCATCTCGCCCTTGCGAGAAAACCTACACTTTCTAATTGTGGACTGCTTTCTTCAACTTAAGAAGAATAGGATCGTTATCCTGTTTTTCCTTCACCTCCATCACTAATGAAGATTATGAACCATTTTGAACTTAACCCCACCGTCGGCTGAATCAATAAGATAAACTCCCAAACGAGCAAGTCTATGAACATCACAAACCAATACCTTCTTTTCATCCTCAAGATAAGCAACACTATTCATAGATGGTCTGCTGAAGGTATCGACCACTACGTTGGCTTTATATGAATGGTACAAAATACTCATCTCATAATCCTTCAACAACTCTAGCCATCTTTTCTAATGAAGATTCAGATCCTTCTGACTGAACATGTACTGAAGGCTATTATGGTCAGTGAATACATCTACATGAACACCATAAAGGTAGTGCCTCCAAATCTTTAAGGAAAACACTACTGTTGCCAACTCAAGATCATGATTCGGGTAATTCTTCTCATGAAATTTGAGTTATCTAGAAGCATAAGCTATGACCTTACCATGCTGTATCAACACACACCCAAGGCCAACCCTGGAGGTATCATAATAGACAACAAACCCATCTGACCCCTATGGTAGAGTCAAAACAGGTGTTGTGGTGAGTCGAGGCTTTAACTCCTAAAAACTATTCTCACACGCATCAGACCACTGGAACTTGACCTTCTTCCGAGTCAATCTGAACATAGGAGAGTCAAAGGATGAAAACCCTTCCATGAACAGCCGGTAGTAACCGGCTAAGCCCAAAAAACTTCTAATGTCTAATAAAGAGATGAGTCTAGGCTAGTTCCTAATAGCTTTGATCTTTTGAGGATCAACCTGAATGCCCTCACTGAAAATGATATGACTGAGGACTGCCGCCAGACAACAACAACAATAATATACCCAGTGTATTCTCACAAAGTAGGATCTGGGAAGATAAAATGTACACAGTCCATACCACTACCTCAGATGAAGTAGAGAGACTGTTTTTGATAGACCCCCAGCTCAGGATAACAAATAGTATAAAAGAATCATACAAACAAAAATAAGATGTAATAACACACCAATAGAAAAACCCATAGAGTAGTACTAGGAACTATCTATTTGGAATCACATATATCACCAAAACACCACGAATAAGAAACTACAAGACACACACATAACACTACGACTACTAGCATGGCTACAACAAAGAAGCCCTTCATACTGGTAAGGACGCACTCCCATCGACTAACCCCCTACCATAATTCACGTGTTTCACACCTTCCTATCTAGGGTCATGTCCTCAGTAAGCTATAAAATTGGCTTAGTGAACACCATATTAAACCAAAATTCACACTTGCTAAACTTAGCGAATAACTGGCGATCTTTGAGGGTCTGAAAACAAACCTCAAATAGTCTGCATGTTCATCCTCACTCCGAGAATAATTAAGGATGTCATCTATGAAGATAGTAACGAACATGTTCAAATACTATTTGAACACCCTGTTCATCAAGTTCATCAAAACTGTAGAAGTATTTCTCAGTCCAAAAGACATAACAACAAATTTATAGTGACTATACCAAGTTCTAAAGGTCATCTTTAGAATGTCACATTCTCTAACTCTAAGTTGATGATAGTCGGATATGAGGTCTATCTTTGAAAAGAAACTAGCACCCTAAAATTGATTGAACAAGTCAATAATCCTAGGAATGGGATACTTATACTTGATTATGACTTTGTTCAACTGATGATAGTCGATGCACATTCTGAGCGAACCTTTATTCTTATGCACGAACAAAACTAGAGCAACCCATGAAGAAATATTAGTCATGATGAAACCTTTATCTAAAAGTCCTTTTAACTACTCCTTTAATTCCTTAAGCTAGACAGGAGCCATTCTGTATGGAGGAATGGAGCTAGGCTGTATATTTGGAAGAAGGTCTATCCCAAAGTCAATTTCCCACTCGAAAGGACTCTGGGCAGATTCTCGAGAAATGTTTCTGGATACTTACATATGACTGGAACAAGCTGAAGAGTTGGGGTTTTAGACTTTGAATCCTTAAGCCAAACTAGGTGGTAGATACAAACCTTAGAAATTATTTTTCTGGCCTTAAGGTAAGAAATGAAATGACCTATAGGCACCAAAGAAATACCCTAACATTATAAAACTAGTTCAACTAGAAATTAAAACTTTACGACTCTAGTTCTGCAGTCAACTGAGGCATAATCGGAGTGTAGCCAATCCATGCCAAGAATGACATCAAAATCTATCATATCTATTCTACTACATTAACTGGAATGATTTTATCGAGGACTAAAATTGGGCAATTTTGATACATCCAATTTTCTATAATAGAGTCTTTGACTGGAGTAGAAATAAACAAGGGTTCTAGAAGATGTTCAAGATTGACTTCGAATGTAATAGCAACATAGGGGGTCACGAAAGATAGTGTAGCCCCTGAATCTAGCAAAGCATAAATATCTAGTGAGAAAACTTGTAGCATATTAGTGACAACATCAGGTGAGCCCTCTTGATCCTGACGGGATAAAAAGGCATAGAAGTGGTTCTGATGCTGACCACCAGTTATACCTGAAGTAGCACCTTGTTGGGTGGTGTGGCCTGTTGTAGAAGTATTTTGAGCCCGATTTTCCCCATCGCGTGGCTTAGTGGAGGGGAAATCTCTGAGTCTATGACCAAGCTAACCATACCAGAAGCATCCATATTTACCATAGAGACACTCCCCTAGGTGTCTCTTGCCACACTTGTTGTAAGTAGGCTAGGAATTTCCTTTTGCAACACTGCCCTGAGAATAAGAGCCTGATGATCTCCTTTTATGATTCTAATCATATTGAGGTTTGGGTGTTGGAGATAGAGCACTAGCCAATGACGAAGCTGGTCTTGACGACCTTTCCTGAAATTGGGAATGGTTGTAAAAACTCAAAACTTTCCATTCTTGTCCTCTTTTTATCCCTCTCTATCTCCCTTAACTTCTCCTCTTCAAGCTGATGGGAATGGATAATTAATCTAGAGATGTTCAAAGCCCTAATCAACATAGCCATCTTATATTCTTTCCTCACCATAATTGAAACATCCATCACGAACTTACTCATTCGGGCCCTCAACTCAGCCACCATTTCTGGAGCATATCGGTATAATTGAGTGAACTTAAGGCTATACTCCTTCACAGACATAGATCCTTGCCTCAGGTTCATGAATTCCTAAACCTGAGCTCTCTTTAGCGCTTTCGGGAAGAAAACAATCCAAAAATAGTGTAACGAACACATCCTAAACTGCCGAAGCTGCATCCTTCCATGGCTCTCCCTCTATTGAGAGAACCAAATATAAGCAGCATCCTTAAGCTGATAGGCAGCCAGCTCAACACTTTCCATATCTGTCATATGCATGACCTAGAGAACCTTCTTAACTTCATCAATGAAGTTTTATGAGTCCTTTTCCAACTTAGACCCATGAAACTCTGGTAGATTTACTCAGACGAAGTCTCAAACTCGGGTTGCAACTGTCCCAATATTTGGATTTATCAAAACAACCCCTTACAGATTAACTTGGGCTGTCACAATTTATGCCAATATCTGTATAGCATTACAAAACTCAGTATTCAACACTTCATTGTTAGCTGGAGTGGGAGGGTTAATATTCTGTCCATTTTCCCTTCTGTTAGCACTATGTGGATGCATATCTGTAAATATATAGAGCATGAATTAGAGGTGTAAATAGAGTTCAACTCTATTGCATGATCTTGAATATGAAATAAGGGAAGTTTTCCAAACACTTTTTGTAGCCTCCTCCTCATAAGTGTGGCGCGCTTCACATCTATGAAAAGAACTCTACTTAGTGTGGCTTTCAGACATCCTAGGACTATTGAACCTGGTGCTCTAATACCAAGTTTGTTACGACCCGAGTCTACACCCTGGACGTAACATGTTGCTTAGAGCCATAAGAGACCCTAAGCTAACCCTTGGTACTAACAACTACTAAATTCATTAATACACAAGTGGAAGTATAGAGAAGAACCAAATGAGTGATCAATAATAGTAGTTCAGAAATAATGTCGAGCAACTGAAAAGTAATACTAAATGTGAATAAGTCTAAAAGCCTCTAAAACATAAGACAAGTTGCTGGGACAAGTCCCAGCTAACTCCAAGTACTGAAATATGAAACTAAAATATAATGAAAGTTGGTCCTCAAATGATGAGTACTCACCAATTACTACTGCTGAAATCTGGGGATGGAGGTCGTAGCTAACTATGCACCTGGGAATGTGCACCTGAACCTACATCATAAACTGATATAGCATGGGAAAAATATGCAAATCAGTATGTTTGAATGTACTGAGCATGCGGAGTATGAAATGCTAAAAATACTATAACATGCAGAAGACTAGTTTCACTAAACGTGTATAGCTGAGGAAAACATGTTGAGTTAAAGAATAAGACTCGAGTGAGAATCATAAGTACACGTTTAGAGTATAACTAGAAATTTCAGGAATAAGGTCAAATTCTGTAAAATCGAGGGTCAAGTATAATAACATAAGTAAAAGCTATTTATGTGGGAGACTCTTCTAACTAACATAAACCATGTGATTAGACATGGATTCCAACGTACAACCCCAGTTGGTAGGGTGTCATATACCCGGCTAAAGGAATAGAACCGAGCTAGAGTGGATCCACTACATAGGCCCAATGTGGGCAAAACATACCTACGATGGCAACATAGTTCTAGGACTTGGGTTATCTAGAACCCTTGTCCGCTCGGTGCTAAATTACATACCCAAGATAATAATAATAATACTAGATGCTCAAAATCTATAAAACTAGTGTTTGAAAATAGAATGAGTTTTCTTGAAAGCTAGATAACTGATAAACCGAAGATCATGGACTAGTCATGCTAATTTCATACAAATCTAGGATCATGTGTTCATAACACACTACATATTTTTGAAGACTATATTGAAATCTTGCGAAAATATATATCATTACTTGCATAATATGGAGAACATTAGAGTATTTGAAATCATGCATAAAAAGTGAAATTCATAGTCATAGCAATATTCTAAATCATAGATACTGAAAAGATCATAATTTGAATATTTGGGTTCTTTCCCTAAATCATGGAGTTCATAAGAAAATTTGTATTATAAAACCAACTTTGAGAATGAGGGTGAAAGGAGACCCTTATTGAAAATTCTACATACCTGAGATTGGAGAGAATCTAGACCACACTTGACTTTCTTGAGAAATTAGAGAAGAACCCTAGTTTCTAGCTTTTGGAACTTAAACCACTTTTCTGCTTTTGTCTGAGTGATTTTGTAGAAGGAATGAGGGATTATACATCAAGACCACTTTATATTCCCTTAGGAGAACCTAAAATGACATATTATAGCTCTAGGAATTAAGAAAAGTATGAAAATACCCATACTTACCAAGTACTGAAATTTTTGGGAAACAGTCATCACGGGTCATCCCACGAGTCGTACTATCTAACTATGACTCATGGTTGGACTCATGGAGACTGGGGAAAATTGTACTATTGTAGGAAGATAATCACAACTCATCAGTATGAGTACAATAACCCATGATCAGATACCACCAGTCGCACTATGACTTATAGTCCCTGAGAGGAAATGACCAAGATGTTCACTCACGGGACTTAGATTAGGTTGCTCAAAATGAGTCACTTCAAGAACCATGCTTAGTTACCTATGAATCATGACTGGTTACTTACGGACTAGTCTGTACATCTCACCACAAGTCACTCCACGACTCGTACTTACACTGTACGACCCGTGGAATGGTCCGTTCTAAGGGAAAAACTTGGTGTTTCTCTGGTTTTCTATTTTAAGTTTTAGTACTAGGCATAGGAACCTTTGGGGTGTTACAAGTCTATTGATTAGATGAGTTTCATTCAAGATGCATTCTCCCAAATGCGCAATCGACAGTTTTGATTGAAACAACAAAGCTCTTCCAACCTCAAGGAGATGCCTAAATTTTCTTTCAACAACTTTACTTTGTTGAGGAGTTCCAACATATGATGTTTGATGCAGAATATCCTATGAATTAAAGAAATTGGTCCCTGCAAAACTTTTACCCAGTTCCACTACATCTGACCTTATTATTTTCACTTTTGCATTGAATTGTCTTCTCACCATATGAATAAAGCTTTGTAAAACTGAAAAAGCATTTCCTTTATTGCTCAGTAAAAATGTCCAAGTATCCCTAATATAATCATCATTAATGGTGAAGTAATAATTATAATTATTGTAAGTTGGTACTTTATAAGGACCCCATGTCAACATGTATTATTCTAAATACAACTTTAGTAGAGATTTAACTCAAAGAAAAAGGCAACCTGAATTGCCTTGCTAGAGGACAGATATCACAAAAGAAGTCAGAAACTAATGGATTATAAATAAAACTCAAATTTCTCATTGATGAAAAGGGCAAATGCCCTAACCTAATGTGTCACAATTTGGCATTACAACTTGCACTAAAACAAATAGGCTTGGAAGCTGAAATAGAAACTGGAATTGAAACTGAAACATCATTGCTAAGACTAGTTGTTGTTAGTAAAGAAATACAATCTCTAGATAGAGATCTAGACTCTAAACTGCTAGGCTGGAGAAGATAGAGTCCCTCTTTTGCTTCACCAAAATTGTGTGGGCTCTTCATTAAAGGGCCCTACAACATACACCCAAGAGCAGTGAATAACATAGTGCAAGAAAACTAATATAAGAATCTTTGAATTGAGAGTAAATTATACCTAAAAGTAGGCACATGAAACATATTTTTCAAAATGAAATTAGGAAATATAGAAATCTGCCTTATATGAGTGACAATGATCTTATAAGAATTTGGCAGATTGATATTTATAGGACAGGCAAGGGATGACATGGATGTGAAATTATTTAAATCAAAGAACATCTATTCAGAGACACCTGAATCTATTATCCAAATACTAGAATTAAAGACTGAAAAACATGACCCAAAGTATTTGATTATAGTATCAGCCACTACATTGGCATTAATTTTTGAACTGTGATTGATTGTTGAGTTTCTTTCTCCCATCTTTGCTTGATTTATCATGTAAGAAATCTGATTCCTTTGAGTCTTTGTAAATTATTGGTCATTATTCATGGTCATGTTGGCAAACAGTATGACATTTGGTTCCTCTATTGCTATAACTCCATTACCTCTGACTTGTCCTTGATTATTCTTAGTGAATTAAAAACCATCAGGGAAACCTATCAATCCGTAACAGTCCTAAGCAACATGTCCAATTTTCTCATAGTATGTACAGGTCACATTAGGATTAAATTTACTTTTCTTTCCCTTGCAACTTGTATTCTGAGGTTTCTGCCCTGTGTTTCCAACCTTTTGAAGACCAAAGTTTGGTTTCTAAGTGTTTCTAAGTGTTTCCAGTTGCACTCTTCTGTTAAGATTTTGTCCCCTTGAAATAGCTTTGTGGATGCCCTCCAACCATGAATGAAAATGAATCTGTAAAATTGAGGGGATTTATGTAAACCTCCCTTTGAATCTCATTTTGCAAAAAAAAAGAGTAAGCATGATTGATGGGAGGGAAATAGGTTTTGCATCAAAATATTACCCCTTGCTTGTTAGTAAACATCATTCAATCCCATAAGGAATTGAATTAGTCTCTCATCATTCAGTGACTTTTGCATCTTTTCCTTTCCTTCACAAATGCACATACAGTTGCACTTTGACATTAACATTCAGAGAGTCAAGTTCATCCCACAACCTCTTTAGTTTGGTGAAATAACCTGCCACATTATAATTGTCTTGCACTAATTCATTCAACTATTTTTGCAGGTGGTACAACTTGGCTCCATTAGATTGACTAAATTTATTTTCTAGGCTTGTCCATAGCTTTTGAGCAGACCTAGAATAGATCACATTATCTGCTATTTATCTGGATAAGGAGTTAAACAGACATGAAGTTACCATGTCGTTTCATATTCTCCATGATTGATAATCTTTGTTTATAGGATTATGGCCTGCACCCAACCCAGTGATGAAACCAGTCTTGTTCTTTGCCGAAAGTGCAATAAGCATTGTTCTCTTTCAGTCATGGTACCCTTTACCATCAAAGAGATTGTTGACAAGAGTCATCCCTGGTGAATCTGATGAATAGAGAAAGTAAATGTGATTGGAATTTGTCGCTACAATGCTGTCAGGAACTTGAGTTGCAGCAACACTAGTGCTCGATTCATTGTTAGCACTCATGATTGATTGGTTAAACTGTAGTTTTTAATTGACGTAGTTTATTTAAAGTGTATGCTCTGATACCATATAAGATTTGAGAGAGAAGAGTTGGAAAAATTTTCTGCATGTTTTATTTCATGCCTTGTGTATCATCTTTATGCAGTTTATAGAGGACTAAAGCATAGTAAATAAACTTGCAAATAAAACCTAAGTAGCTTTTATAGAGGGCTAAAGCATAGTAAATAAACTTGCTAATAAAATCTAAGAAACTATCAGATGTACAAAGGACTAAAACGTAATAAATAAACTTGCTAACAAAACCTAAAAAACTACCAATTGTACAATATATACATATCCACCTATATATGCTCTAGAAGAATCTAATCAGAAGGAATACTAGTTTTCTCTACCCGCTCCAGCTCATTCTGTTGGGTCTTTGATTGAGTCTTTAATTCTATCAATTATGAAAGAGATAGATAGGAGTTTGTTGAGTAGAAATTCAAATGTCAGTAGCTAAAATACCATTCATAAAGGGCTCAATAGAGAATGGTGGTACAAGCCAATAAGCATAGGTCAGAGAGATACTTTTTTTGAAATTGGGTTTACATGAAAATTTAGTCTTATAGGCAAGTATTCATGTCTGGAACTCATTTCACAAGACTTTCTGTTAAGTACTATGTACCTTATCAAATTTTACAAAATATTAAAACTATGGCCTAAAACCTATTCCTTTCCTTTCAACTTTTACTAAACCAAACATTTCATGTATCCAGGGCCGGCCTTAGCCGAAAGCTGATGAAGCATAAGCTTTAGGCCCCCAATTTTTTGGAGTTCCATTTTACATCAAACTAGTTAATACTTCTGGAAAAAAAATTGTACAATTATATTTTAATTCACTGAAAAGGAAAGAAAATATTTGAATTTGATTGATAAAAAGTAGCCTTGAAGGAGCCCTTTTTTTTACCAAATACGTTGTGAAAAAAAATATACTATTCCTATTCATCTTAAAAGGAAAGGTATTTTTGGGATTTGATTTGACATAAATAAGCCTTGAAAAAGGTCAGTGTAGCGTACACAAACATAAGTAAAAAATATGGAAAAAGGACAAAAGTAACTTCTTATTCTTTTTATTCCCTCCGTCCATTTTTACTTGTCCACTATACTAAAAATAGATATCCAATATTATTTGTCCAGTTTGAAAAACCAATGGATAATTTACCCATTTACATCCATTTTATCCTTAGTCATTAATTACAGTCATTACCCAATACATTTTTCAAAGCATTGAATTACTCCCTCCGTCCATCTTTACTTGTCAACTTTGCTATTGGCACAAGAATTAAGTAGTAAATGATAGGGGTAACTTTACCATATTACCCTTTGAATATAATAAATTTAAAGCTTTGGGAAATACATTGAATAATGAATATTTAATATTAATGATAAAATGGGCAGAAGTGGATAAATTATCCATTGATTTTCCAAACTAGACAAGTATTATTGGACATCTATTTTTAGAAAAGTAGACAAGTAAAGATGGACGGAGGGAGTAATTATAATCAAAGGGTGATATGATAAAATTACCCCTATCATTTATTGTTTCTTAATCTGTGTGTCAAGTCAGTAGTAGACAACTATTGATGAACGGAGGGAGTACCTTTTTAATTAAAATGAAACTTCTGAGACTTTTCATTTTCTTTCTTGAATTATGCATCAGCGTACATAATTCTTTTATCTCTATTTATTTCTTTCAGTTCTTATTTTCTTTCAATTCTTATACCTTCAAAGCTTCAATTTTTCAAGAGATCTTCTTTTACAATATTATTATTAATCTGATTTTTCTTGTATATCAAAATTGTTGATAGTTTATGAAGATTGAAGTTATTATTTTTAGATCAAGTTATTAAAGTGGGTTCTATCATTTTAGTATTATTTTTTAGTTAAATAATTGTGTAGGCATATATTGGTAGCCATATTCTGTTATTTCTTGAATATTTTGTTATTCTTTTTTATTTTTTATTTTGTAGGCATAAATTATTCTTTTACTAGTTATTGAAATTTAAATATGTCAACTAGAAAATATAAATTCGGTTCTTCAAAACTTAAAAAAAATGAAGCTTTGATACAATCTCAAAAAGGAGCTTTTGATAAATTTTTCATAAACAATGAAAAAACAAAATTAGAAAATATAGGAGAATGTTTTCGAGATGAGCAAGTTACTAACTCAATTGAATTAGATAATAACATTATTCATAACTTTGCATCTCAAAAAGTTAGAAAAATAGATTTTAAATAAATACTATTTACTATATTCTTTTTTTGTGAAAAAAAAATAAAATCAAGACCTCTCATCTGAGTTTGGCTTTAGACCCCCAATAGTGTTGAGCCGCCCCTGCATGTATCTCAACTAAATTGTGTCAGGATGTACCCGAGAACATCTCACAGCCTCTAGTGATTGATATCTCTAAGTCTCTATTGTTTACAACCACAGCAAAATTTGGACAGGCGCGTGATACAAAAGAATAAGGTTGTTGTAAAGAAATTTATCTTGGACCTAATTCAACCCCAAAAGCTAGTTCATGGGGAACGATTATCAAGTCTATATAAGAAGACCATTTTTTCCTTATTCCACGGACATGGGACTTAACAGTTGTCACACAAGTCCTAATCAAATGGGATCATAATTCCTTCCTCCTAATCCAATGATAACAAGAAACTAGGGGGATCTGATACAAAGTATTATAAGATCAATTTAAAAGATAAAACTTGGTAGTTAAGTTGGTACGAAAATGAGTTGAAATCAAATTCTGGAATAACCACTTTTATCCTTCTATCTTTATTTATAAATTTTTGTAATTACACATTGCACTCTTTTTTTGTTATGTTTGTTATGTAACAAGTTCTGACTAGTTAATTACAATTAGCAGAGAATGGTCGGGAATCATAACCAGGTAACAACCTACATTATCCTTTTATTGTAATCATCCTAGTTTACCAACTATTAATAAGAATCATTATCTATTTGTATCAATAATGCACCCTCCAATTTATTTTATTCCTCGCTGTAGCCAAACAAATTTAATTCAAAATAATAGGCTTTAGAAAATCAAGAAGGGACATTAATTATTATTTTTTTCATTATTATTTATGGGTCCAATAGAATTCATAGGTACTGAAAGAAGCATTATCAAAAAGAGATCTTTTTCTTTCAACCACATTCCTATGGTTATTAAGATATATAAGGATCACTACTATAAAGAGTATTTTACACCATTGATCATGAAATATCAATTGTTTGTTGAACCTTGTGAATTGAGTAAAAATAGATACTCCAAATTCTCTTAAGAAAATTTTTGTAAAGAGACACTAAAAGGTAACTTAATCAAATACAACTCTTATGATCAATGCTAGTATTAAATGGTTTTCTTAATAGATGTGTCAAAAATCGACCAATACAAAGGACAAGAGAGAATAATATATATTTATGGATGAAAGAAAATCATGATTGGCACTTGGAGCAACACACACAATTAGATCATTTTCTTGTTAACTCTTTCCCCATGTAAGAAGTTGAAGTTGGTGGTAATTCTTCATTGAGTTGTTGAACACTTGTAGTATTTACTTGTGAACCAAGAGCTGTTAAATTTGTAAAAGAGGAGTTTCTAGATGATGATGAATGATGCTTCGATTTAGGGGATAATGGAGGTGAAGCAGTGAGCATTCTTGAGACAGCAGGTATTGGTGAAACTTCTGTTACTTCTTCAAATCCTTCATCCAAATACACTACATCCTGCATTGTCAATTGATGGTACTCCACAATCTCCCTTAATATGAGATTCTCTCGAGCGTATACTGAATTCTCGTGTGCTAGTCGACCCTTCTCTGCTAACAGTGTCTCGAGTTGTAGCCGTATCTGAAAAATGCACCAAACAGGAAAGATATCAATCAGAAAACAGTATTCAGAAGATTTTGAGAATATGGATTCTGGATTTTAGAAAAGGCAATTTATTGGGCCTGGATAAATTATTTATACATATTAAGTGATTTTTTTAGTACAAATATAGAGACTGAAACAAAACTATTGGGTTCTCCCGAACCCATAACTGGAACTGTAGCTCCGCCCTGAGCACTTATTCTGATGTCATGGAAATGATGATGAACCCCTTTGCAGGAAAATCACTCAGGGGCAAAGATAGAGGGGTAGAAGAGGTTTATCCGAATATCTTTTCCCCTTGAAAATCACAGTATATATATAGGATTAGATTTTTCATAAGTATATATAATAGATGTTGAACTCCTAGTAAATATCCTGCCTCTTGCTGGTAATTTATAGTTTATGTCGATGGTCGGAATTAATACACTGGTTTTGTTGATATGTACAGGAACTAGTCCCTGTTGGGTTCTAGTGAAAATGTGAATAGAAAATGGAGAAAAGAAAATGAAAGAGAAGTGAAATGTATGTTCACTTTAGAAAATGAGTGTTCTTCCACATTTGTGGGAGAAAGGAAAATTCTTGTGCTTAAATTAAGAAGCATTCTTTTATATGGATAGTGAGGCAAGAAGAAAGCAAGCCTCGCACCGTCGTCGTCGTCGCTTGGCTCGGATTTGGATTTGGAAAATGATCGAGAGATTACCTTTTTGAAAAAAATTCATTTGAAACTTGAGAGTTAATGATTGTTTAATCCAAAAATTCGATACGAAAATAATCAAGGGAAACTTTCTGTTTTTGACGAAAGTCGACCTGCGGTCGCAAGTGACCCATCTGCGTGCGCAGGTGGGTCCTCAAGTGGCCCGACGGTCCGAAACAGTACATCATTTCAAGAACCATTGTTTCTTTTCTGAAGCACCACCTTTTGGCTATAAATGCCTGAATTTTTCCTCAGGTATAGGCACAAAATTTTGAAGTGAAAAACACTCTCTTCTTCTTGAAAAACTCAAGTGTGATTTACGGATTGTTGAGTGCATTCGTTATTAGACAGAGTTTGAGGTACCGTCATTCTGTCGATGTGATTCATTTTATCCTAGGAGGATATATTCCATAACCTCAGGTACTTGAGGGAAATAATTTTCTTAAGGACACACCGTGAATTCGGTGGACTTGAATCTTCTAATCTTCATCTCTTTCTATAAGTTTGATTTTGCTATTTTCCAGAAAATAGTTTGAACTTCATTTTGTTGATGTTCATAAGTTGGGTTGAACTTCTTGCTAAAGTTCAAAGTTGTGAATACAGAGTTATAACTGCATTTGATTATTCATATGTTAGTTTGAACATGTGTTTGAAGTTATTGTTGAAAAATATAGATTTTACTAAACCCGAAAAACAACAATCTTAAGGAAATTATAAGTACTTAGTTAATCTGTATTAGGACTGATTTTGTGGAGACTAAATCTTTGATTCTACTCCCTCAGTTTAAAGAAAATAAAAACTTTACCGAGAAATAAGATTGAAAATTTGGTTCGAAGAATATAAAAACTTTACCGATTCCTTGAACACTCTGTATTGATTACTCGAGTTTCAAAACCTATAGGTTTTCACTCTGTTTGAATTTGATTCTGATTTGAAGAACATAAAAACTTCGTCAGGCTTCAAAGTTCATTCGGTTGACGATTTGAAGACATAAAAACTTCATCGTTGACTAGAAACAAGTTGGTTTAAAGATTAAGTCTTTATAGTTAGTATTCTGAAATACTAAATTGATTGTCAAAGCATGACATGAAAATGACGAATTCAGTTGTGAATGGTGTTATCCCAAAGGCAACTAATGTTGCGTCATTAAGTCGTTCAGATATTGCTCTAGCAATAGAAATGGTATAGAAACCAAAAAATTATTCTGGTGTGAACTTAAAAGAACGGCAGCAAATGATGTTCTTTTGGCTGACCAAAATTGAAATACAAAAGTTTACAAGTAGAGATCCTCATGTTCCTAAAAAAGAAATGTTTGAAAACCAATTGTCTGGTTTGAAAAATCTTGTGATTCGTCTCAAGATAGAAGAGGACAATAAGTTGCATGAGAAATCAGTAATGATGGGTGCAAATCTTGTTAAAGATGATGCTACACATAATAAGAAGAGAAAGAAATCTTCTAGACAAGAGAAATGACAGAACAAGAAAAGGTTCAAAGGCAAGTGCTACAATTGTAGTAGAGTTAGCCACAAAGCTCTAAATTGTTAAGTTCTGAAGAAGAACAAGGAAAGAAGTCAGAGAAACATGTTGGAAGCAACTGGAAAGATTGAAAATATGTGTGTTGTGATCACTGAATACAATCTAGTTGGAAATCCAAATGAATGGTGGTTTGATTCAGAAGCCACTAGACGTGTTTGTGCGGAAAAAGAAGATTTTGCTACTTATGATACCGTTGGTCCAAAAAAGTGATCTTCATGGGAAATTCTGCAACAGCCATGGTTGAAGGAAGTGGGAAGATATTTCTAAAATTGACTTCTGGCAAGGTGTTGACTCTCAACAATGTTCTCTATGTTCCTACTATTAGGAAGAATAGTGTTGACAACACTTCTCGTTAAAAATGGGTTTAAGTGTGTGTTTGTTTCGGAGAAAGTTGTAATAAGCAAGAATGAAATATATGTAGGAAAGGGTTACCTCTTTGAGGGGCTTTTCAAACTTGATGTAATGGCTGTTGAAATGAATAAAGTTGAGGCTTCTTCTTACTTGTTTGAGTCAAACAAATTATGGAATGAACATTTAGGACATGTCAATTATAAAACCTTGCAAAAACTGATTAGTTTGGAAGTTTTGCCTAACTTTGAGTGCAGTAAATCAAAGTTTCAAACATGTGTTGAATCGAAGTATGCTAGGCATCCGTATAAGTCTGTTGAAAGGAATTCCAATCCCTTAGACTTAATTCACACAGACATTTATGATATGAAGTCAACACCATCTCGTGGTGGAAAAAAGTATTTCATAACTTTTATTGACGATTGCACTAGATATTATTATATTTATTTAAGAATGGGGCAATAGAAGCATTTAGGCAATATAAAACTGAAGTTGAAAATCAGTTGGATAAAAAGATTAAAATGATAAGAAGTGATAGGGGTGGAGAGTATAAATCTCCTTTTTCAGAGATATGTTTGAAAAATGGAATTGTCCTTCAAATCACTGCCCCGTACTCACCTCAATCAAATGGAATTACGAAAAGAAAAAACCAAATGTTGAAGGAGATGATGAATGTCTTACTTATAAGTTCAGGTTTACCACAAAACTTGTGGGGGTGGGAGGGGGGGGGGAGGGGGGAAGCTATCCTTACAGTAAACCAAATACTCAATCGAGCGCCCCATAGTAAAATACAAACTATTCCATATAAGAAATGAAAAGGAAGGAAACTCAACTTGAAATATTTCAAAGTGTGGGGTGTCTAGCGAAAGTCCAAGTTCCTATACCCAAAAGGGTGAAAATATAGCCAAAGACTGTGGACTGTATTTTCATCGGATATGCTACAAACAGTAAAGCATGTCAATTTTTGGTTCATAAATCCAAACATCCGAATATCCATGATAATACGGTAATTGAATTAGATAATGTTGAGTTCTTTAAACACATTTATCCATATAAGACTAGACATGAGTTGTTTAGTGAAGGGTCTAAACGACTTAGGGATGAACCAAGGGAGAATGTACCTAATGAAGAGAATCCAAGGCGTAGTAAACGTCAAAGAACATCAACTTCCTTCGGATCAAATTTTGTAATATTTCTTTTCAAAAATGAGCCTCAAACGTTCAAAGAAACGATGTAGTCTACAGACTCTTTCCAAAGGCAATCAATGGTGAGATTGAGTCAATCTTGAGCAACCATACTTGGGAGTTGGTTGATCTTCCTTCGAAAAATAAACCTTTAGATTCTAGATGGATCTTCAAAGGAAAATGAAAGCTGATAGTACTATTGACAAATACAAGGCAAGACTTATTGTGAAAGGCTTTAGATAAAAAGAAGGTCTTGATTATTTTGACACATAATCACCAGTAACAAGGATAACATCCATTCGGATGTTAGTTGTATTAGTTGCGGTATATGGTCTTGAAATCCATCAAATGAATGTGCAAACTGCATTCTTAAATGGAGAATTGGAGGAAGATATTTACATGGAACAATCCGAGGGTTTTATGGCTCCTGGTAAAGAAACAAAAGTGTGCAAACTTGTTCATTCACTTTATGGACTAAAACAAGCACCCAAACAGTGGCATGCAAAGTTTGATCAAACCATGTTGGCAAACGGATTCAAGATAAATGAATGTGATAAATGTGTTTACATTAAAGACACTCCAAATCACAAAGTCATTGTTTGTTTGTATGTGGATGACATGTTGATCATCAGTAGAGACATTTCTGACATAAATGCTACGAAACGAATGCTTGAGAGCAAGTTTGATATGAAAGACCTTGGAGTTGTTGATGTGATCTTAGGGATAAGAGTTCATAGAACTCCACAAGGGTTGGCATTGTCACAATCTCATTACATTGAAAAGGTACTTGACAAGTTCAAGTATTTGGATTTCAATATTGTCAAGACTCCATTAGATGTGAGATTTTCACTTCAAAAGAATGAAGGTGAAAGTGACTCACAATTGGACTATGCAAGAGTGTTGGAAAGTTTGATGTATATCATGACTTGTACGCGACCAGATATAGCATATGCTATTAGTAAATTGATTCGGCACACGAGTAATCCCAATCAAACTCATTGAATGGAAATGAAAAGAGTTTTGGGGTATCTAAAACATACTCAAGACTATACTTTGTATTATAACAAATATCCTGCGGTAATTGAAGGATATAGTGATGCAAATTGGATCACCGGATCGAATGAAGTAAAATCCATGAGTGGATATGAATTTACTTTAGGTTAAGGAGTAGTCTCTTGAAAATCATCCAAACAGACATGTATTGTCTGCTCTATAATGGAATCTGAATTTATTGCGTTAGATAAAGCCGGTGAAGAAGTTGAATGGCTCCGAAATTGCTTGGAAGATATTCCTTATTGGCCCAAACCTTTGGCACCAGTATGCATACACTGTGATAGTCAAGTGGCAATAGGTAGAGCAGGGAGCATGATGTATAACGATAAATTTCATAATCTAAGATGGATACATAATACCGTTAGAGAACTACTCTCTAGTAAAATTATCATGATTGACTATGTGAAGTCAAAGGATAATATGTCGGATCCACTTACAAAAGGCCTATCTAGAGAGGGAGTTGAGAGATCATCGAAGGAAATGGGTTTAAGGCCTAGGACAAGTAATCACGGTAGTAACTCTACCTAGCGGACTGGAGATCCCAAGAGTTAGGTTCAAGGAGATCAAACAAAGTTGTGAATGACGGTTCAACTTTGTCAATTAACTTAACTCATTCTCATGATGAAGATAATGTCCAGGAAACAAGGATAAGGCCTATGGTTTGAATTTTTTAATGGTTTCTAAGTTTGGCAGATTTGACCAAATAGTTTGATCTAGAGGATTAAAAGTTTAGGAATCACCTATGTGAGGGTGAAATAGAAGCCGCTTCAAGGAGAATGATAGTAAAGACCTATTCTAAGCTCTCATGAAATCGGGTAGTGTTCATGGCTGAAATGAACAAAACCGTGAGAACCATAAACTATAAAGGGCTGGTTGTGTGACTTGTGTTGTCTAGATGTACACAAAAATTCGACGGTTCAAAGATATCACATCTACCGATTGATCGAGTGCATCCGATGCAAGTTCATTATGGAAAGTTCAAAGGAAAACATACTTATCCAGATGCAATTAGTCTTTGCTTGTAGATCACACACTTGTTCGTAAATAATTTTTTTGGATGAAATAGCCATTCCCCATTCATGTGGGGGATTGTTGGGTTCTAGTGAAAATATGAATGGAAAATGAAAAGAAAATGAAGGAGAAGAGAAATGTATGTTCACTTTAGAAAAAAAGAGTTCTCCCACATTGGTGGGAGAAAGGAAAATCATTGTACTTAAATTAAGAAGCATTCCTTCATGTGGATAGTGAGGCAAGAAGAAAGCAAGCCTCGAGTGGTCATCATCGTCGCTCGCTCGGCTTGGCTTCGACTTTGGATTTGGATTTGTCAAATCGATCGAGAGATTATCTTTTTGGAAAAAATTCATTTGAAACTTGAGAGTTAATGATTGTTTAATCCCAAAATCCGATATGAAAATATTCTCCATTTGCGGACGCACATGAGAAAGTGTGTACGCATGTCACAACGTACCTCGAAGAGACATGACCCTTCGAGGCACTAGTTGAAGACAGAAATGACGACCTGCGCGCACAGATGGCCATCTGCGGGCGCATCTGGCCACAGCAGGTCAACGAAAACTTTCTGTTTTTGACGAAAGTCGACCTGCGGCCGCAGGTGGCCCGACGGTCCGAAACAGTGCATCATTTCAAGAACCATTGCTTCTTTTCTGAAGCACCACCTTTTGACTATAAATACCTGAAATTTTTTTTAGGTATAGGCACAAAATTTTGAAGTGAAAAACACTCTTCTTCTTCTTGAAAAACTCAAGTGTGATTTATGAATCGTTGAGTGCGTTCGTTATTTGACAGAGTTTGAGGTACCGCCATTCTGTCGATGTGATTCATTTTATCCTGGGAGGATATATTCTAACCTCAGGTACTTGAGGGGAATAATTTTCTTAAGGACACACCGTGAATTCAGTGAACTTGAATCTTTTAATCTTCATCTCTTTCTATAAGTTTGGTTTTGTATTTTCCAGAAAATAGATTGAACTTCATTTTGTTGATGTTCATAAGTTGGGTTGAACTTCTTGCTAAAGCTCAAAGCTGTGAATACAGAGTTACAAGTTCATGTGATTGTTCATATGTTAGTTTGAACATGTGTTTGAAGTTATTATTGAAAAATACAGATTTTACTAAACCTGGAAAACAACAGTCCCTAAAATAGAGAAAAAATTGAAATCTCTACCATCAATTACCATATGTTCCCACAGGTTGAATTTCACTAATGTAATGCTAGTTTGTTACTTTGGTCTTTGCTTTGATCTGCTACTGATTTTTGAATCATTATTACTGTCCAGCAGCAGTACATGCTTTTCAGCATCGAAAGAACAAAAATTTCAAGATTGCGAGTGCAGTATCATATTAGAAAACGCGTACCACAAAACTCAGATGAATTAGAATAAAATGTATAGCAGTACCATATCATCATCTGCAGGGTTAACTCCCTTCTCACGACCCTCCCGAAGCATTTTATTTTCTTCTTCCAGTTGAGAGCAACGTTGCTTCGCAAAAGCAAGATCTGCTTTAACTGTCTTTAACTCTCGTAGTAGCAGTTTTGCTTTTGCTGCGGTTGCCATTGCCACCTATAACCAAAAAAACAGGCCAAAAAATGCATTTGATCAACCAGCAAGGAGGTAGTGGTAACAAGATTTACATCATAGTCAAATGGTTAGTTATCACTTCAAATGCATTGTCAATTAATATTCAGATCCTATGAACCAGAAGTACATCATATATCATTCACGCAAGTTGCCACCTTACGTCGCGAGAAGCTTTTAATTGATCTTCATGAATAGTTTGTGTTTGTGGCTGAGTTGTTTGCATCTGCCATGGGCTCCTTCCATCAGTGACATGATTTTGCGACGTCTCAACAAATGTGCGTCCTTCCTGATTGTCAAGAAAAAATTTATGTTGAAGCAAAGCATGTACCTGATTAGGGAAAACAGAGAAACTATATGCTATTGTGGTGAAAATCAACTCCAGTACTCAATCCAATGTTTCATAAATAAATTGATTAAAAAAATGTTTCATAAATCAGCCATGACCCTTTTTGTAGATCAAACCATTTGTCAAAATCATACCTAAAGTATCCCCATTTTTGAGTTTCATACCTAAACTATCAACTGTGCGAGTTTACTACCTGAAGTATCACCAGTTATTTATCAAGACACATCTCAACTATCAATTGTTCCCTTTTCCTACCTGAACGATGGTATATTTCAGGTAGGAAAAGGGAACAACGGATATTTAGGTGTGTTTTGTAAATAGTTGGTGATAGTTTAAATAGGAAACTCATACACCTGATAGTTCAAGTATGAAACTTAAAAAACCTGGATACTTGAGGTGTGGATTTGACCATTAACTCTTTTTAGAGTCATTCGTCCACTGCCTTTTTAAATTATCAAAGCATCACAAGTTCATCTAGAATCTTGGGTTGTCCAAATTTTTGGGAATTTCAGGGGTTTGATGTAGCCTATAATCTATGTTGCTCGGACTATTCAAAATTGTCATGACGTGCATGTCAGATCCTCCAAAAGTAATGCATATTTGGAGAATATGGCGGTTCTTTTTGTAGAGTTCGAGCAACATAGCCTATAATACTGGATTTTGAGAGTGATTAGATAGGAAGCCCATGAATCAAACACTAGGTTTCACCAATGCATTGCCTTGCATATACTGAAGAAAGGAGTTTCAAAAACGGAAGGAGCGGAACCTAGAAATTCTAAGAAGGAAATTTGAACCAAAAAATAGAGCTAGAATGCCACACATGGAATTCGAAACTGCTACCTAGACCAATTTTTGAGCCACCTTTGTTGTTACAATAGAAGCTTCTCCTATGCCACGGGAATTCAACAATTTGTATATATAAAATATATATTGTTTTAAAATCGTACTTGCACAATTTAATTCCGAGGATTCAATCGAATCCCCCTCATACAACGTAGCTCCGCCACTCGGAAGGAGTACTAAGAAATAGGTAGAGCTCGTGGTTAAACAAGGAAGAAGAACAAGGGAGGGGCTAAATGATCACCTGACTTTCTTCAAGAAGGTCTTTGCCTTTCCTTGCTAAAACTCCCCAAAATCCATTTGCCTGATTTTCACTATATCCATTGGAAAGAGCATCCTGATTTTGATGGACCAATGTACAATTAATTAATTACTATATCAACAATTAGAGCGTATTTAACTTACAAACATAATAGGAATTGTTATAAACTTTATTACTATATGCCATAATTGAAGTCCATACTGATTACCTGTTGCTCGTACTCTTCAAATATCATTAGGTACGTGTTGGATCCTTCAAAAATAGTGCATTTTTGGAGGATCCCACACAGGTGCGGCAACATTTTTGAAGAGTTAAAGCAACATAGGTAATTAATCATGCAAAGATTAAATTCTTCAAAATAAAGAATATTCATAATCAATTCAGCAATTTTTCTTAAAGAATAAGAGAGAAGACTTTGACAGAGTTAAAAGGGGTGAGCAAAAAAAAAAAAAAAAAGTCTAGGATTTTTCGTAAGCGATGTTAACATTTGAAAAAGTGAACGATGAACAAGTTACAAAATGAGAAGTGTGATTTTTGATAGTTATACCCAATATTTTCATTTTGCTTATTGTCTATATACATATCTTCTAAAAAAATTCGATGAAACAATGTTCCGTGACATCGGTTGGAGCAGTTATAACCGCCCCTGGACCAACATAAAGACTACAACACATGCAACAAATTTGCCACGAGGATGAGAATTATATCGCGAGCCACAAACAGGACAAAAAAAAAAAAAAAGATAGTAATACATATATGAGAATTTAGAAGGACCTGATAGGAGCGATCACGATGAGCGGCTGAGGCTCTAATAGCCTGAGCCGCGAGAGACATTGAGGAAGAAGAAGAGGAGGAGGAATAAGAATCTCCGGGGGGACGGAAAGTATTATCATGATGAAATGTAGAGGATCTACTGATCCCCTGCTGTTTCGGTTCCCCCGGGGAGCGGAAAATGCTTTCTTCTTGGAAAGTAGACGATCTGCTGATCCCCTGTTTCCTTCTATACGCCATTTTTGTTCCCAAATTTCTCCAAAACTTGTATTCAAATAAAGAAAACAAGTGGAGTCAAAAGATGCAAGGAAAAAGAATGGGGGGTAATGGGGGAAAGAGAGTGAATGAATGTGCAAGAAAGTGCGTATAACGACTCTAACTAACTCTCCTCTTTTTAAGTTGACACTATTAAGCATTAACATAAAATAATGGAATTCATAAATCTTTAACTAGTCCATTCAAAACTTTTTTGCGAAAAAAAAATAATAATAATAAAAAATTGAAACTTCCTTTTTAAAAAAAAAAAAAAAAAAGATAATTGATTTTGTAGTTCATTAAAAGAATACAGGTTTATGTCAACTCTACCAATAGATTTTTTCTATTTTGTATGTAAGAGATTTGAAAATAAATATAAGAGAGATTTTTACAGGATTATTTTTTTCATTTCAAATTATAAACAGTTAAGGGGCTTGTTTAGCATGAGAGATAAGGGATAACAATCTCGGGAATAAGATGTATGATTATTTTATTTTGTGTTTGATTAGGAGTATTAATTAGTCCCGTAATTATTTATCACACCATTTACACTATAACGATGAGATAAGTTATCACATATATATATGGTGGGATAATCCCAATTCATGGAAAAACTTTGTTATCTCATTCCCAATACCAAAAGCCCCCTTAGTGTTGAACCATTACACAACGATTGGATTTAAGCCAATAGTTCTTTATCTTTGGTTAAATTTAAAATAATCCCTTATATATATGAGATACAAACATTAGTAGTCCCTTTTTTTTTTTTTGGACACCAAATATTAGTAGCCCTTCAAGTTCAAAAAAGTGAAGCATATTTCGGTTTCTTCTCATGAAAATCATTTAACTATTTTGATAGGCAAAAGTTTAAAAAAAAAAAAAGGATCAAAATAGCGCCTTTTCTTTGGATTGGTTTTTGACTTTAGACTTATTTTTATCATTTTGGAGACTTATAAGTTATAATCACTTTTTAATTTTATCCAAACACTCCAATTTTGGCTTAAAAACACTTAAGTAAACCAATCCAAACGGGCTCCTAAAATAATCCCTTATAAGTACATAAAAAGGAGCACTGTTGATAGTTTCTTACATTTACAAAAGTGACACTTTTGGTCTTGCTCAAGCAAATATACTTGTCCCGTTGAAGGAACATGCTCAATACCTTCTCCAAGGGTTCTTTTTTGTCCATTGCCTCCTCATCTACATTAAAAGGCATGTCAACTCTGTCCAGTTTACCATAACATATTAGTTTTTGATGGATTTAACACGGGTACGATGACATTTTTAAAGAACTCGGGTACGACGATTTAGGTGGAGGCCTATTAATTCTCGTTATCATGGCGGACAGTTTAAAATCACACGCTCTGTTGTAAATGTAATTGTTTGAGCTACTTCCACAGTTCCACCATTACTGACTGTCATGGGGAGAACGAACATTGTACAATTCTTTTTATAACCGTGATGTCCGAATCTGGGAGAATTTGGAAATCATATAGAGCAACAATGGTCTTAATTATTTTTCTGAGTACTCAGAAGTTATTGTATTTTGATTACAAATGCCACAAACAATCCCTTTTACTTTATTTTTAGTTTTTTCCAACTGAACATAAAGCCTCATCTTTGTCTTTACCAAACGCCCATTCCAACTTTGACACAGCCAGTTTCAAGCTAGCATTATCTTGGTATACAATAGAAGCAGCCAAGAACAAATAAGGAGAAGTTTAGCTAACTCCTCCACCCTGACTAATTATACTTATAGATGTAGTAGATAGTATATTCCTACGTAATAATCGATACATCTCTCTATGTGAATACAAACAATGATCAGCTTTCCGACAGCTGCCTCCTCCTCGGTAATAGGAATGAAAAATTCCGCTCCAATATTTCATGTTTAACTCTCTGTAGCAACAGTGTTGATCCTAACTTAAAAGAGTATGTTGAGGTAGAGGATGATCCATCCAGCCATAGAGAAAATAGCAAATATATGAACCCAGAACAAGATGGCAGCTGCCTCCTTCCCACACCCTCTCAAGTTGGCAACAGCACCTGTGGACATTAAAATTTTTTATCAAACATGCATTGAAATACACACAGGATAAGTAAAAGACGACAAACTGTCTATAGCTGAGTCATTTTCCATCTAAAGTTGTACATCTGACATGTTTTCGGGAGGAAGATATTTTACCAGCAAGTATGGATGTGGGCATCGTATACTGAAGAAGCAGAACGAATCTGAACATTTTATCACCAGCAGGAAGGAAGCCAAGCTTATCAGCTAACATGACAATGCCGAGTCCAGTTGGAGGAACCAAACATAACCGTCCAAAGACAATCGCAACAGTTGTCTTTACACCAACTTTTGAACTTCCAGGTCCTGGTCCTGCAGAGATTCAAATATCAAGCAGTAAATAGGGCGCCTAGGAACATCAGAATTTAAACATCCTCGGCAAACTAGGAGATTTATCACAAAAAGAGGAAAAATAAAGTTTAAAGAAAAAAAATGAAACAAAGAATTGTTACTTACCGTCAACAAGATTGCCTCCTAAAGCCAACAATATGCAGGGAATCATGGCATCCCTGATAACAAGAAATACGACAACATTTAATTAACATTTACATATAACAGCATTTCCACCGGTAGACTAGAAGAATCGTATTATTGCATATGTCAATTCAGCCAAGTCTGAGTATTCTAGTAGAATAGAAACAAATAAAAGCAGAATTCGTGAATCCAATTCTTTAGGAATATATGCTGATGTAAGCTATCATAAAGGAATATGTATCATGTCTTGTCTATTTGCAGCAAACAGTAACTGGAAAAGATACTATTTCAGATATGCTGCATGGCCATTTATAGGGATCTTTAACTAACTTTGCAACGGAATAAAACTTACCCAAGAATCAAACAGCTGTCAGTGAAGAAGTAAAGAGGAGCATCAGAAGTAAAAATCTGGCGCCTCAGGACTGGCACACATCCTATGATAATGGCCAAGACCTGTTGAAAGAACACGCAATTTAGCAACTGTCATAAAAGTTATTCTAAATGACAATCTACAAAAAGAATTGCTCTAATAGACAACTATATAAATGAACTATGCAGGTCAGCTCCTCCTTGGCCTCCAAAATATCCCACGACTGTTAATCTGAAGAACAGTTCAATAATTTTTTTTTTGATAGGTTGAAGAACAGTTAAAATATTCATGGGAGAGTCTATTGTTCTTGATACCTCAAAATTACTTGAGTAAATGTCACAGCTAAATAGAATACTTAGCAACAGTATTCTCGTATAGTCGGGAACTCAAACGAAATTCTAAAATAGCAACTCGGGAAAGCCGTATGGAACACATTTGATGGTCAAAGGAGTTAAAAATCATAGTCCAGGATTAGGTCATAACATTTCTTATTCCTTGATTTCCTGAGAGAAAGCATAGCCTAAAATGAAAAATAAAGCCTTCTCAAGCATAAAGTGACATAACACTAGTTGACAAAATAGTCTGAATTGAACGTTGCATAGTAGAAAACCATAGGATAAAGCATTTTTCAGGAGAGAGATGATTCATTATATAGTTTATCAATGTGTAACATTCATAATATGAAGCACCTAGATAAAGTCAATGAAACTGCATATATGGACCAATCCCAAGATTATTGAACTTACAGAAGCTATAATAGGAGGTTGAATTAATTGCTTGAGCTTCAGTTTCTCATAGAGAAATTTAAAGAACTCTTTAACCTGTAAGGAAAGTGATGAGCAGTCAAACACCAGTATTATAGAATACTATTTAAGATCATCCACCAAAACCAGTAGTAAAAAGATTTTTATCACGTTAAACATGGTGATTCAAGGAATCCAAATTCCAGAACCCGCAAGAGACTGATTTCCTTCATTTACAACAAGTCGGCTTGTAACAAAATTAATGAACCTAAATTAGCATTTATCATGATGCAAGTTCAACCACTAGAAGCAATAAGGAGACACCATTAATTCTCTCATCACACCGACAAAAGCAAGAGAAGAACCATGTGTCTAGATGCAAAATTACGATCATTAAAACGAGAAATTTGAGGCTCCAGGAGTTGGCCAAAATTCAAAATCATGAGTTCACAAAAACAATTGACTACTCAGGCTTGAAATTTGTAGATCTTTCAAGAATTCCAAAGACATTATGCAAAAGCAACTAAACTGAGAATATTGGGAATGTACTAAGCATGCCTTGTTGATCTAGCTAAGGACTTGACGTCTACATTCAACTAAGCAACCAAAGTACTGTGGTCGGAGTTTGAAAGCTCTGTTCATCTCAAAGCCCATAAATCCAGATCCATTCAAAGTTATGACTCGTGATTATTTCTTTAAGGGTATATTCCGGCTTATATTTTATTTACATAGAAGAATATCTGGAAGGAAAAAAGTAGTTCTGGATATGGAGAGAAGCTTGAGGTCCACAATCATTGATTTTTTTCTGAATATGGTTTGAAGGTCATATTCAAATAGCATTTCATTTTATGAAGCACTAGAAATGTTAACACAAAATCCAACAATTATAACAAGAGAAACTAGTTTAAACACCTCAGTGATAGCTAACCTGACCCTAAACCAAAGTTCTATAGTACTTTCCCCATCATAAAGGGATTACTATTTCCGCCTCATGATGCCTAAAACTATGAGTAGAGGGGCAAATAATCTAAGGATAGAACGTCTTTCTCACCTTTTCTTTCTTTGAACCGCTAGAGTCAGCTGGTGCACCATTTGCTGTAAGTAATGGAACTTGCGCTGCAGAACTACCTGATGGATGGTTCGGCAATCTTTCTTTATTAGGAATCTTGACAGGAAGGTTGGCATCTTCAATGTCGAAGGTGCCCTCAGGAGGAGGTGCGAGCATCTGGAATACATAGGTGTAGAGGATAATTGCACCAACCTATACACATTTATCAAACAGTACTTTTATTAGCTAAAGCAATTTTTGAAGTTCAAAAAGGTTTGCAGATACTACCATATTTTTAAATGCCATGTTTGATGCAAACTTCTGTACTAGGTGCTGGATTTCCATGCAAAGGCTGGGATTTTATTTTTTTAGTTAGGACGCGAAAGGGTGGGGGGTTTTAAACAGAAAAACCAGACTGAAAAGGAATTCCCATTGACTGGTCACCAAGCAATAAACTGGTCAACTTTCACGAGATATCCTTCCTTTGGTCAGGAGGAAGAGTAAGGCAAAATCAGAATTTTAAGTTGGGGAAATGCCAAAAGAATGAGTAGCGGAAACACATAGAAAGTGATAAGAAAGAAAATATCCTATTAAAACTATATTAATCTAAATGAATGACGATGAGTTCGAAACATCAACTCTGAACTCTTACATACCCACTGGCCAAATGAGATGTATGCATTTCCATCTCGCGAACATATTTCATAGTCACCAAAAGGATTTGATTTGTCCCGACATAATGCAGCTATCAGAACAAGTGGAACATTTCCTATGTTCCCTGCATAGAAATAGAAAAAAATCATAAGCTTGCGAATCTGGCAGTGAACTCCAGATGCTGAGAAATTAAATAGAATAGATAGTTTAAGTTGAAATGCACTTTCATGTAAAATGCAAAGTGAAAGATGAGTTATCAGTCATGCCAAACACAAAATTAGGTTTGGCATGTTTTAATAATGCCACAGTTGCTGTAATAAGGAAACATTGAAGAACTAACTGAACAATTCAACTTACATTTCACCTATCAAGTTAAGGCAATATTTTCTATAAATAGCAGTCAACTCATACCACCAATTCAGAGAAGTTTAAGATACTGTAAGTTTCATTATATAAAAATCAAATAGACCTCAGAAAAAAAGTGATTCCTAACAGCGAAACTAATAGATGGAACACTTGCCAATGCCAATCTGTATAATGGTAAAATTGAAATAAGGATATGGTGGACGGACGATCGTAGCAACAATAAGACCGATAATAGAACCAAATATGGTGGCCAGAACAATGTTAACAGGGATGAACCACCTGAAAAATGAAGAACATTAGTTGAAAATAATATATAACGGGTATTGCAGTACGAAATGAGCACAAAAGTAATGTAATCCTTACCACTGAAGCAATTTTTCATACGTAATGGCTTGTCCAAGTTGAGAGAAGATCAAGCATGGCAGCAAAAGTGAAAACACCAACTGCATGAAACCAAGTATTAATATCTATTAGAGATAGATAAAAACTAAAACTTACTACTCTTGAAGTCTCATCTCACATAAAATTGAATTGAAAAGTATACTACAATCTATAGAAAGAAAAAAATTGAATTGGTAACTTCATGACATCTATCAAAAAGATATTTGAGGACTCCAGTAAGTTATTTCCTATTTCAGGATTGAACATTCAGTAAAGATTATTCTAAAACAAGACTTAACAACAGTGCTACCATAAATAAAAGTACTGACCCCATTTAAAAGCTTCCGTCCATTTGCTGGAAGAATATTGACATACTTGGAGGCCATCAGAAATCCCAAGAAGCATAATGTAAAAACTTTTGCAATCGGTAAAACAGCAATCTTGATTGACCCGATGAAAGACTCTCCTCCTCGTTGTGGTTCTGCCAGAACATCGTAAAGAAACCTCGGCACCCTATCCATCTTGTCTACCTATTAACTTCTTCCTCAAACGTGAAACAGTTTCTTGATCATCCAAACAAATCACTCCAAAGTGGCGAAAATTCTCTTTCCGGTCCCAGAAACAAAACAAGCTCAAAGGTATTGAGCTATATCTACCTTACAATTCAAAAAATTCAAGAAATTTCAAATCTTTGGCAAGTAGCCTTCAGCTGGTCCAAACAGTTTAACCCCCTTTCTCTTTCTGCACAATTAGGAAAGGAAGCTCCAATTATTATCAAATCCAAAATGCTACTCCTCCATATGGAAGAGGTAGTTGACAAAGTAATAAAAGGTAACTTACAACAATTTATGCAACTATTCCAAATAAAAAGGGTTTTCAGATTCACAAAGAGAAAACCAAAATTGGAACTTCAGATACATTTTAGAATGCCATAACATAAATAACATTAATTCCCAAAAAAACAGCTACTTTCCAAGAACCAAAGCTACCTTTTTTCACCATCAAGAACCAAAAAAAATCCCTTTTTTACCCCAATAACCAGAAAATTCAAGAAACTGAAACTGAAACTGAAGCTGATGGCATCCGGCAGAACAAAAAATATGATAACAATTTAACCACAGAATCAAGAAACCTCCCAAATAACTCATAACAAAAATGCAATTACACAGCTTATACGTTAAGAATATGTAAACATAAATTAACCTCATAAAAACAAAACAAAAATAAAAAAAATAAAAAAATAAGGCCATTTAGACATACAAAAAGAAGAATAAAACAAGACAGGAAAAGACCAAGAACTAACCAATAACGGTTTCTCCAGAGAGCTAAAATCTTGATTATAGGTTAAGTAACCGTTTATTTCTAGTTGTGAGCTTTAATATGAACCAACCCAGATGAAGAAGAATCCAAAAAGTTTCAGGAAAAATAATTGCAATTTGTGTGAATTTATATTATTATTATAGTGTGTACGTAAGAAGATCCCATACCCCCGCCCCCATACCCCTATATACCCCCGCACCCTACTTGGGTCTTTCCCGAAGATGCCCATGTTGCTGTCCCGATACATAGTCAGAAATTTCACATCATCTTGGAAAGCTTCTCTCCCTTTTTTTGTCATGACGATTTTACCCTTGTTATAAAAAAAATTCGAAGACTTTTTCACTTTTTTTATTTCTTTTTAGATCTGTAATGAAATTTTCTTGTTTTTTTTTTTTCTTGACTCTAGAATCTATTAAGAATTTTTTTTAATTATTTTTTAGATCTGTTAGGAGTTGTTTAGTATGAGGTATAGAACAAATAGAATTACCCCGTGTATTGAGATATTCTATAACATTAGTTACGCCATCATTATAATGTTTACGGAAAAGGGCCTAATATATCCTTTAAGTATTGAAAATGATTCTAAAATACTCTCCTTTCATTTTTGGGCTCAAAAATATCCTTTTCATCTATCTTTGGGCTTAAAAATATCCTTTCATCCACCTTTGGGCTCAAAAATACCCTTCCATCCACCTATATAGCTCTATTTTACCCTTCTCGTTAACAAAAATTTTAAAAATAATTATTATTATTTTTATTTAATACGTGACAGTTTCTTATTAGTTGAAATTTAATTAATTAAAAACTTAATAATTCCTAAACTCAACCCGAATTCCGGTTCAAATAACTCGACCAAGCGATCCAAATTCTCCATTATTTGGTTGAAGAAATCCTTTTTGTGTAATCTCTATATGACTACATCCCTTTCTATTTCATATCTATTTGTCATTTTCCTATATCTATGAAACCCAACTGATCAAATTTGGAATTTAAATCCTGTTATTTGGTTGAAAATTTGTTGTTTTCTGTAGTGTGTGTATGTCTAAATTCATTTGTTCTTCTTACCCATTTGCCATTTTTCCTAAATCTTTGAAATCCAACTAATCAAATTCTCCATTATTTGGTTGAAGAAATGTGTTTTGTGTAATCTCTGTTTTTGAACTGATAGTTGATGTCGTCATTTTTTCTCTTTAACCAAATATAGAGAATTTGGGTTGTTGGGTAGGCTTATTTGAACAGGGATTCGAGTTGGGTTTAGGAATTATTAAGGTTTTAATTAATTAAATTTCAACCAATAAGAAACTGCCACGTATTAAATGAAAATACTAATTAATTTTTTTTAAAATTTCTGTTAAGGAGAAGGGTAAAATAAAGCCATATAGGTGGATGAAAGGGTATTTTTGAGCCCAAAGATGAAATAAAAGGGTAGTTTTGAGTCCAAAGGTGGAAGGAGGATATTTTAGAACCATTTTCAATACTTGAAGGGTATATTAGGCCATTTTCCATTATGTTTATGGTAAGATAAATAATCGAAGACTTTCCTCTCTTGTTATTTTTCCTTTAGATATATTATGAGAAAAAAAAAATTTGAGTCTGAGAACTTATTAAAAACAATTTCTTCAATTTTTATGAGATTTGTTATAGTTTAGTACACCAAATAGGATAAATAGGGATATTCAATAAATTGGGGATATTTCATAGAATTATTTTATTCTAACTTTATATGGGATAGTATTTCTATTATTTTTATATAAATGGTAGAATAAATTAGTTTCGGGATTTATTAATACCTCATACTAAAATGAGATAAATTTAAATATAGGATATCTATGTAATTTTCCCTAAAGTTAATCCTATACTTTATTCTAAGATTAATTTTATTATCCGGTGTACCAAACGCTAGGAGTTGTTTGTTATAAGGTATAGGATAAATAAAGTTATCCTATATATTGAGATGTCTGATGAGACTAGTTATTCCACTCTATATATGAGATAACTTATTGCATCATTATAGTAGTATTTATGGTGTGATAAACAATCACAGGATCAAACGCATAATTAGATTACTTACATCTACTCTTTTATATTTTACTTGTGAGATTACATTGACTATATTATTGGTAATTTTAAATTAATGAATATACGATAATACCCCTATGTTTTTGGACGCTTCTTCCGTACTCTAGTACTCGTACAAACTGGACAGTTGCTTCTATTTACAGGGTTTATCTCTTTTTGTTTTTATCTTTCCCTATTTTTCTCTTTACGTGGCACTAACAGATGCCAAATAATTTATTTTTAAAAAAAAAAAAAAAACGTAAAATGGGAGATGATATTCACAATCCTTTTGGTCATCAAAATTATTGATTTTTTTTCGTAATAATCTTTTACTTTGTTTGAAAATTTCAAATCTAATTTGAAAGTTATTTTTTAACTTAGTTTTCACTTTTGAAATTGAATTTAAATACATTCAAACATGAACATTATTTTAAATATTTTTTACAAAAAAAAAATAAAAAATCAAACACAACTTCAATTTTAACTTCAAATCTATCTATTCTAAATAAAATAGTCGTATTATGGACTATAGACTGAGGAAGAAGCAACATAGTCGTATTAGATTCAATTGAACCAAGTATGTTTAATACAAAATATAAATTTATGCATAAAAAATTACAACAAATAGAATGTATGAAGCCATAACGTTAAAAATATATATACTGAACTCAATACTAAAAATATTTTTTTTAAAAATGAATCTATAAAATTTAAAAATTTTGGATTCGCCTATGATCTATATATAATACAACTCTTTGGCTAAAATTTAGTTTTTCCTTTTAATTTTTATATTTTAATTTTGGTTAATTGGTTTGTTTCATTTTCAAATATAAAATATCGGAATTTATTTTTATTTTTTTTTTAAAAAAAGACGAAGTTCTTTAGCATGAATATATTAAATTCACCATATAAATAGCTATAGGTCCCTTTGGATGCAGGAAATAAATTTAGCTTTAGAAAAGCACGGTTAGTGATTTCATTATTGATGGAGAATTGTGACTGTTAAGTATAAATCTCGTATTTGAATTAATCAGATCAGTGAGTATTAGATAGGGGTGTTCATGGGTCGGTTTGGATCGGTTATTGGTTAAAATCATAACCAAACCAATTTAGTCAGTTATTAAATTTTTAAAACCAAACCAAACTACACAAAAAAAATAGTCGTCGGTTTGGTTTGATTTTTACGATTTTTTTGATTTATGACTAGGGATCCGCTACTGCCTTAATCTTCTCACAACACTAGCCAAACTTGAATATAAAATTTCAGATCATACATACTTACTGATCATACAAACTGCAGGTCTTAACAAACAGGAGGCTGATGGAAACCAAACCTGAGATAATGAAAAATATTTGTGAAAAGAATTTCTACTCCAAGTGCAAGTTTTTATGTTAAGAATCCTAAAATATAAAGTAACATTAAAATTCTTAAATATTTTAAAATATATATTGGTTATGACTTAGAAGCTAGAGAAATTAACTACATATCATTGCAGTTGTCTTCTCTATTTGTAGCCTTAAGTCAATACTTATAACTAGCAGCTAAAATTGTAAAAGTATTCCTTCCTCCATAAAAACTTATGTCGATTGGCCTTAATTCAATACAAGCGCCAGAAAATATTTAAAGTTTTCACTTTTCAAGCAATTGAACAGAGAAGACATGTTCAATCTTCACTTACACTTTTTCCGGTGAAATGAAAATGAGGTTTTTTTGCTTTTTTACTTTGCTAAGAAGAAGACTTGTTCAATCTTAATTTGCAGTAAAAATGTGAAGACCATCTATCAAAAAAACGCAGAGAGAGAGTGAAGAAGCTGGACGGAGAAGACCAGCTAGGGTTTTTTCCTTTGCTTCTCTAAGAACTAAGAAGAAGAAGTTGCGTAGAAAGAGAGTGAAAATGCGAAATTTGTGTAGGGTTAGGAGACTTGGGGAGTTGGGGTATTAATGTATAGTAAAGGCTAAGTATTGTATTGTTGGGCTTGAGTTTGGATAGTTGGACTTAAAAAATAATCTGGTAAGTGCTAGAGTTAAAAGACTTAAATTTATCTATGATTAAAAGTTAACAAAATATTTATATTTTATTTGTGAATAATATATAAATAATTATAAAATTTATATATACAATTTATCGGTTTGGTTTGGTTATTTTCTCGGTTTTATTTTTAGTAAAATCATAACCAAACCAAATAGTAACGGTTTTCAAAATTTAAAACCAAACCTAACCAAACCAAACCATATGTCGATTTTTTTAATCGGTTTGGTTCGATTTGCGGTTCGATTTGATTTTTAACCAAAATCATGAACATCCCTAGTATTAGATACATCAAATGGTTACTTAAATGCAATTTCTGTCAAAACAAAAATCACACAACAGTAATCTATATATAATAATAAGGGGAAAAAACTGTTTTCGTCCCTGTGTTATGGCCTTATTATGATTTTGGTCCCTATGATATTTGACTTCTCACACTTAACCTTTAATTAATCAAATTGAATGGTTTTAATCCTTTACTAACGGCAATTAACAATTTAAACAGACTTATCCCTACTGTGAAGGGTAATTATGATATATTACAAATATCACTATTATATAATAATAAATCTTTTTTAATCATATAAATCATTTCCCAGCCCATGAGGTAAAATAATTTATTTTCGAATTTTCAATGATTTACATGTTGTATCTGAACATGCCTCTTTAATGAGCTTGAAAACCTAAAAGACTAAAGAAGTTTAGCCATGATGCTAATTCCTGTTAATGCGGGTAATGAAAATCGCTAACTCAGGAGCTGAATTACAATCCAAGGGAAGAAAGAAGCTGATGCATGTTTTGAAATTAAAAACTCTTTGGTGCAAAAGAAGTAGGTCTCATTTTTCATCAGTATATCTCGATATTTGATGGACTTGATATTATGAGCATATTTTATTTCATCAATGTTCTGCACACGTAGTTACAAATGAAATAAGGAAGGAGGGCTGAGATATGGTTATGGAGGGGAGGATGCTATAGAACGATTTGTAAAAATGTTACGTTTAGGGGTTTTTTGTTCGTAAAGAAGGTGTTTCTTGTTGTAATATCATAATTGCCCCTGACAGTAGTGACTGGTCTGTTTAAATTGGTAACCATCGTTAGTAAGAGGATTAAAATCACCCACTTTGATTAATTAAAGGTTAAATATGAAGGATCAAAATAATAATAAGGCTCTAACACAAGGACTAAAACAATTTTTTTCCTAATAATAAAGTAGAATCAAAGCCCGTTGATGTGGCATGTGAAGGAATTAAGCAAATGTGTGGATGTGCCTTAATTCCTTGGTCTATTAATTGGTTGTAATTAATTATCTCTATAATTAGTTGTTATAGTTAGAGTCAGTAGAGTTTGTTAGAATAGATAGTGGAAATGAATGTTAGTTAGTTGGTTAGAATAATGCTTAGTTGGATCTTAGCTGGCATCTCATACAACTTGTATATATAGAGCACAAACAACAGCTTAATGATTAAGCAAGATATTTTCACTAAACTCTCTGCAACTGCTTTACTTTATTTTCTTTTCCTTCCGAATCAGTACCATATATATAAATTACAGCCAATCTCCATAAACTTAACATGGTATCAGAGCAAGCGATGTGCGAATCGAGGGAATTCTTCGACATGCAGTGAAGGATTCGAGGGATTTAAGCACAAATTGTGATTTTGCGGTTCTGCAATCTTCATTTTTTTTTTTACATTGAAACTTCCATGGCCACTGTTGACTCTGCTGCAGCCTCTTCGATTACATCTACGGTAATTGATCATCACAATCCCTTGTATTTGTATCCTTCGGATGCACCTGAATCGTTATCTGTAGGAATTATGCTTGCTGGCACCGATAACTATACCTTGTGGAGCAGAGCTATGAAACTAGCTCTTTTAGGGAAGAACAAATTGGGATTTATCGATGGAACAGTGAAAATGAGTGATTACATTGGTGATTTGGCTCGCCTTTGGGATCGCTGTAATGCTATTGTTGCCTCATGGATAATGTGTAATGTGAGTAAGGATCTATTAGGAGGAATACTATTTTGTTCAGATACTCATATCATTTGAGAAGACTTGAAGGAGCGATTTAATAAGATCAATAGTTCACGTAGCTTTCAGTTACGCAAAGAGATTTTTACCCTGGTGCAAGGTGTTTCCTCTGTGTCAGTTTATTACTCTAAGCTCAAAAGTTTATGGGATGAATATGATTCTATTATGCCTCCACCTTCGTGTGATTGTCCTAAGTCGAAGGAATTTTCTGAGCATTTGCAGTATCAATGGTTGTTGCAGTTTTTTATGGGACTTAATGATAATTATAGTCAGGCTAGAAGTCAAATTTTGATTATGCAACAGGTGTCTAGCGTTAATCAGGCTTATGCTTTGATTAATCAGGATGAATGTCAGCAAATGGTTGCTAATTCTAATCGATTATTGAGTGATCAAGTACATCCTATTGTCATGTATTCCTCTAGAGGTGGTGGTGGTTCTTTTAGAGTTAACACTCATGGACAGAAACAGAAGAAGCCTTATAATCCTAATGCATTTTGTGACTATTGTCAAATGAAGGGCCATTTGAGAATTGACTGTTTTAAACTACAGAAATGTGATTATTGTCATAAAAATGGACATGTTGAACTTGATTGTTATCTTCTACATGGTTATCCACCTAATTTCAAAGGAAATAGAGTTGTTGAAGGGAATTCTGTTTATGCTACAGATCATCACCATTCATCTCAGCATCCCGGTCTTAATGAGGGACATCAAAAACAACAAACTAGTGTATCTCATACTCACTATATGCCCTATTCTCAGCAGGAGCAGGTAGTGGCACCCATGTTTACTCTTGATCAACATAAACAGTTGTTCATAATGCTTGGTCAGTCCAAGATTAGTGAAACAAGCGGTAGTGCATACATGGCAGGTAAGCTTCTTCACACCCAAGAAGATTATTTTGAAATGGATAGTTGATACAGGGGCAACACAACACATGATAGGTGATCCTAAGAATCTGCTAGATGATGGCCTGATAGAAAATGCAGGGCAAGTGCAACTTCCTACAGGGGATTCAACTTAGGTGTCTTATGTTGGGAATTGTCAGTTAGGAAGAGGTGACATTCTTACAAAAGTTTTATGTGTTCCAGCATTCAAATTCGTTTCTCAAGTGACAAAAGACTTGAATTGTTGTGTCACTTTTTTCCCCAAATGTTGTGTCTTTCAGGACCTCTCATCTGGAAAGGTGACGGAGATTGGTGAGGAAGAGTATGGTTTGTATTCCTTATGTACACAAATTGGAGGAGCAAGAACACAAAAGAAATGCCTGGCAGTAACACCTCATGTTGATGCAATGACTTGGCATCAAAGACTATGCCACATACCTATGAAAGTTTTGAAGAAAATTCCAGCATTTCATAGTTTAGGCTCTAGTTTTACTTTGAATAGTTGTGAGATTTGCCCTCTTGCTAGGCAAACCAGGTTACCTTTTTCCCATAGTACTAGTAAAACTACTTCTCCTTTCCATTTACTTCATATGGTTGTTTGGGGATCTTATAAGATGGAAACTTTTGATGGCATGAGGTATTTTTTGACTATTATTGATGGTTGTTCCATATGGACATGGATTTTCTTGATGAGAGTTAAATCTGATGTGATTACTTTGCTCAAACATTTCTTTGTTGAAGTTCATACACAATATAATACAAAAATTAAAAGAGTGCGATCAGACAATGGAACTAAATTCTTTAATTACAACTATAAGGCCTTATTTAAGGAGTATGGGGTGTTGTACATGAGAGTTCTTTTCCCTACACACCACAACAAAATGGTGTGGTAGAGAGAAGACATAGACACATCCTTGAAACTGCCAGAGCAATCAAATTTCAAGGAGGGATGCTTGACAAATTTTGGGGACTTTATATTCAAGCTGCAGTTTATGTGTTAAACAGAATTCCATCCACTGTTTTGGCCAACAGTTCACCTTTTGAGGTCTTATATGGTAAGTTACCTTCACTTAATCATTCAAGAGTCCTAGGATGCTTATGTTTTGCAACTGATCTCACAATTTTTTACCTTGAGATCAAGCATGATATTTTCACTAAACTCTCTGCAACCGCTTTGCTTGCTTTTCTTTTCCTTCCAAATCAGTAGCATACACATGAATTACAGCCAATCTCCATAAACTTAACATGTCACCTCCCAATAGCCTCTATTCCCATTTTTCTTTTTTCTCATTTTTTTTGAGTTTTTCTTTAATTTTTTAATACATAATCTAATAACTAAATTACTTTGAAAAGCCACAAAAAATAAATGATATAAAACCCATGTATTATCAAGTCATGTTTAACTCTTAAACCTATGCAATAAAAGGTCAGCCCCACGTTGGTGAACTTAATGTACCAAGAATGACTCTTAATTACCTACTGTTATACCTTTTAAGTACATTCCACATTAATGGAGAGAAAAAAAAAATCCCTAAATACTCTAGCTGCTTTTGACATATATATGTATTGGCATCCATCGCTACAGTAGCAGAACCATGAAAATCTCACCAATATTGTGTATCAAGTAGAATTTATGGATTAAGGCTCAATCGAGCATACGTCTACGTCTGCTGCGGAAACATGAAGAACAAAAATTTACTTTTATGTTGAAGTCTTTCCTGTCGGAAGCCTCGGGACACTTTGCACATTTTAGAAAAATCATGCTTTGTAGCTGACGTTATTGGCTCATGATCCTCAGTGAGGAAAGGAGCAAGAAAGACCAAGGAAACAACACATTTTCTCGATAATGCTGGGAGTTCTTTAACATCAGAGGAAGATTCAAATTCATACTTAGTGGGTTCGAATTTTATATTTTTAGGATTATATTTATTAATGTACGTACTGTTAATTATAGTTTAAAATCTAATATTTCTCTCTCTATATAAATATATATATACACCCTGTGTCAAGAATTATGGATTCAGATGAATAAAAATATGCAAATGATGAAGTCGAAGATGTAGATCCATATGGGTGATAGTTTGACGATGAGCAAACTGGAATTCTTACATCATAGAACAAATGAAGATCAACAATAGGAATTCTTTTCCCCGAAGAGATTATATTCGATTTTACGAGTTGATGGTAATTATTAATTCTTTTAATGTATTATTTTATGATGACATTTCCTATCTGTTAGTTAAATTTGATGAGGTTGTGGTTTGGATAGCTTTGAAGTTTAGCAGATGGATATTACGTTAAAGATCTCAAGGTAAATTTTTTTTTATCTTGTGCTTCCTTTTTTCCCCATCTTTTTGTTATATGTTACATTAAACTTTAAAGTCTCTTTTGGTTAAGAGATATTAATCCGTTAATGACTATGTTATGAGTAATTGCCGAAGAATTGATACCGAAATTCAAGTATTAAATTGTCTTGTGCTTATGTGTGTTGCTAAGATTTTATCGATTTACAAGATTGATTTTTTCATCTAATTTTTTTTTAAAACTCTTTTGTTTCTAACGATTGTGAGTATTGGGTATCTTTTACTTTTGGCCAAAAATTTGTTTTATCTCTTTATCAAATTTCTTTTAATCTTCCTCTAATGATTTTAGGAACTATCCTTTGTGTACTTGCTCTTTTTATCTCTTCTTTCTTTGTGATTTTTAGGTACATTTCTTGAGCCTTTTTATTTGGAGTAGAAATGCTATAGATGGTGTTGTTTAGGAGGTAATTTATCTATTTTAATATAAAAATTTAATATATACTTACTTAAAAAAAAAAAAAAAGAACTGATTCATATTCGTTTGATCTTCATCAAATATTAAAAAAACTTTTATTTGATAAAAGCTTTTCCAACAAACTATTCACTAGAATAATTTTTACATTTTTATTTATTTACTTTCACATAGATTAAAGAGATCAAAATTTCATAATTCTGTTTGTTTTTTTTTACTTTGCATGCTTATTAAAGAAGATTTAAAAAATAAGTTCACCTGTATTTATCAATTAATTATAATTTAGAGATCAAAAAGAATATTTATGATTTTTGTTTACTATTTTAAAATGCAATGACGTGTTTTAAGATTTTATTATTTTTTTCAATATATTTGTTGCTTATGTACTAGCATTAAGAACGTAATTCGTTAAAATAAGTTTAAAATAATGACGTGTATTTGTTATTTTAAAAGAAGTTTTGCCTAATAATTTTACATTTTCAATTAAAATGAATCAGAGTGAAATTCTCATATGTCTAAAAAGTGATTAATATCAATTTTGAAAATTGTAATATTCGATCAAGCTTTTGGGTATTCTTTTCCATTTTTGATAGTGTTGTGTGTGTGACTAAGCTCCCAATTCATTCCGTCAGATATATGCGCCAAATAAAATTGGTCATTTGACCTTCAAATTGATGAAACCATGGTTCAGGGGTGATTGACTTCAAGAGCAATAAAGTATTTTTGTATCCTTTAATTATAATTCTATTTATTTACGTGAATAATTATACACATGAGAAAATATACGAGTATTCACTTTAGCTTCTCTCTCCTCTTCCATGTTTCTTAGGGTTTTTTCCCATTTCTTTATTCATTAACAGTCCTATACTAATTATAATAAATAAGTTTTTACCTCTCCAAAACTATCTCTACCAAAGTTTTCACGATTAGTTTTTAACATGAATTAATTATACAAGATATGCTATTTCAAATACAATTTTTGTACCCTTTCAGAGTGAGGGTTCAATATGAAAGTTTAAAAAGCCATGTTGCAAGAACAAGAGGAGTGGTTTTCTTAATAATTTGATTTTTGTAAATCCAAAAATTGTATTTCATTTATATTAACTTTTATATTATCAATATAAAACAAATAATACTTTAATTTTTAAATTAATAGTTTAATATTTTTATAACAATTTACTCAAATATATGTTATTTAAAAGCATTTAATTTACATTTGTTATTAATTATCTGATCCTTTTATAAATTTACTTATGTTTCTTTGGACTGTGGAGAGCACCCTAAATCACAAATTCAATTATGAAATTTTGTACGTCTTGGATTGACGTTGGAAAGAGGACCTTATTTTCATAAGAAAAGAACAAATTAATAGTTGAGTAAAGATCGATCTTTCTAACCAGAAGAAAATTAATACAATTATTTTTCAATATTTTATTTTTTCTTTTTCGAGCGAACAAATTTCCTAGTATTAATATTAACGTAACTGATCAAGTCCTAAAATCTCTTCAAGAAAACTTTGACCGTTGCAAATTATTGTAATTCATGTTTCTTTTTAACAAAGTAAAATTGGGCTTCTTTTTTTCTTTGGTTAATAAACTGATATGAATATTCTCTTGACAGAAACATGAGGAGTTATTTTGTACTAATTAGTTGGTGCATCTTAAAATAAGAAGAAAAAAACAGAGAAAATTTGTCCTGGATTCCATGATGGAAAAGTTGGTGAATCCTTTTTAATTTGATATTATATTTCCCACGACTATGCAAAACTCAATTATTAATTCCTCCCCCTGGTTTTTATATAGGTATAATGATACAAGTACATAATTATTGCTTAATTAATTGAACAAAAGGACGGTAGAAACATAAAAATAATACGGATGATAATAATACTTAATAATTAATGTAATGAGAGAAACATAGAGGATACGTGACAAGGTTCTATTAGACAAATGTGCTTATATGTCACATATATTAAGTATTACTCAATAAATAACACTTCAATCAGAAGTGGGTCCAAAGAATAAAAAATATGTGACAAGACTTAAGTGGGACATTGTAATTGAGCATAGCTTGGAATAAGAAAAATGGAAAAAGGGGTCTTTATGTTCTATAATGCCCTTTACATCTATTTTTGGGCTCCAAAATATCTTTTATATTTATTTTTGGACTCAAAAATGCCCTTTATTTAATATTTCAATAGTAAATTTTTTAAAAAAATTTCGTTAATGACGTGTCAACTTTTCATTGTTCAATTATAAAGATATACGTATTACATTTAACAAAATAGAATAAAGTAACTCTTTTCAAGAAAAAATAATGTTCTAAAAGATATTTTTCAAGTATTACATAGTTCAATATATGAAAAGAAATTATAAAAAATAAGTAAAATATTTAGCAACAATTATTAAGTTTGCTAATTTAGCAATGCACTATAATTATACAATTATTTAAATTAATTAATATTAAAACTCACATACAATATTTTTTATTAGGGGTGTTCATAGTTTGATTTAGGTCCTTCTTAGTTAAAACTAAAATCAAATCAATTTAGTTAATTTTTTAATTATTAAAATCAAATATAATTCATATCCATCAATTTGACTAATATCGGTTTGGTTCGAAATTTTTTTTAAAAGAAAATAATAGTATTTTCCTCTCTTATTTTCCCCCTACAAGTAGAAAAAAAGTATTTCATCATTTTTCAACTTATAATATGTTATTAACCTATTACTATGGTGGCTATAATTTTCTTGAATTGTGAAGAAAATGTCTTAAAATTTTTTATAAGCTTGATTTAATCAAGTGAATAAAGTTAATAAAAAAATAAAATAAATATATAGGTAAATCTCATGGTTTTTATTTTGAACAATAAGTTTGAATTCATGACTTTCTTTAAAAAATGAGCTTAAGATGTAGAGTTAATTAGCCTATTAAATATAATTAAAATTTTCATGAAAAATTATACAAATATTTTGTGATATTTATAAAAATTAATGTATTGTACAAAATTAAATAGTTATTTAAATTATGTATATAATATTAGTTTAGTATATTAACCTTATTTAATCAAACAAATGCATTAATTAAGGCTGCCACATTATTTTCTAGGTGAGATTATTATAAAATCCGGCTAAAGTGACTTTTATGGTGACCGGAGCAAAGTAAAATGACTTTTGTGTAATGAAAGAAAGAAAAATGACTTTTGTGTAATAGACACAAAACTAAGTGACCATGGATGAAATTTTCTCATTTTTTGAGTACAATGTCGAAACTGAAGTGGATGAAGGGGTCGGATAATAGGTAAAAGCATGGGGTGGGGCGCGTAACAATGTGGATCGGGACTATTAGTTTTTGGGTGGGATTTTTTATTTTTTTTAATTAATTAAATGGGGACCAATGGGAAGTTGACACGTCATTAATGAAACTTTTTTTTCAATTTAATATTGGGGATATTAAATAAAGGGCATTTTGGAGCTCAAAGGTGAATGTGAAGGGCATTTTGGAGTCCAAAGGTAGATGTGAAGGGTATTATAGAGCCTAAAGATGGATGAAGGACATTTTTGTACCATTTCCAATAGGTGAAGGGCATTTTAGGCCCTTTTCCGTAAGAAAAAAGATGCCAATAATATAATGAATTAGTGATCATAATTTTTCAAGGTAATTTATTACTCGAAAATGAGAAGACATGTAGGGTGGGTTCGATATAAAGGAAAACATTTTTTCATGGGATTAAATCTGTTTTTTCTGAAAATAAAGTGTTTTAGTACTTATTTTCTTATGTTCGATAATTAGCAAGAAATATTATGGGATAATCAGAAAAGTGTGAAGATGAGGTATATTGAAGGTTGAAAGGACTATTACTGTGGAATGTCATTTGTAAAACTTGTTTTCTCTAATTCCAATATTAAATTTATTTTCCTCATTTTTAAGATTTTTTATTTTTTTTTAAGAAAATACTTTTTATAAATTTTGATCAATCGAATATGAAAAAAAATTTAAAAATATATTTTCCTCCTTACCAAACACACCCATAGATTGTTGTTGTTTCTAATTCTCAGAAACAGAACTATAGCATTTGGGAAACATAAAGGCAGGTCTTTTCACGGATTATTTTTATTTTAGGGTCATGATATATTCAAGAAAAAACTATTTTTACTTTTGTTTTCGTACAAATATGACAATAATTTATGGGATGTTTTTATATGACGGTATAACGTAGTGCCTTTACCGTTTAGCAATTTTTAATTTTCGTTTACGTTTTAGTTTTAATATAACTAAAAGTATAATTCAATAAATAAAAATCTATTTTCTTTAACAGTTTATATATAATTCAATATTGTATCAAAGTAGTCAAAAGTTTGAATTATATTACATCAAAGTAGTCAAAAGTCTTGAATTCAAACTCACCATCATTTTTTTTATTTTTTTTTACATATTTGCTTGATAAAAAGAATCAGGTTCACACCTAAGCACGTTGAAAATATAAAAGTGTGTTCAATAATTATGTGCTTAGTAAATCATGACAAGGGAATATTTTATAGTGTTAGATAAGGGAATATATGACAAAAGAACATCTAATCTCACTTTTATTGGACATAAACCAAATACAAAAAAAGAGTTCCAACGGTAGAACTAGTCTTGTCATTTTACACATTGAGACAAAGAAATGTTAATAATTCTCAATTTATTTTACAAAGTTCTTATAAATTAAAACAAAACCAAAAACTAATAGTACCAACGTTTAGAATTTCTGGACATTTGGCGTTGTAGTTTTTATAACTTGTTTTTGGTTTTATTTTTTTTTTTTATTATAGATTTTCATTTTTACATATAAGAAATTTGAAAAAGTCTTTTTTTTTTTTTTTTTTTTTTTTTAAATGATCATGAGAGATTAGTCCGCTAGAAGTTATCCTAGGTTAGCGACAACCACACATGATCAAAAGAAACCCCCCCAAAAGGACAAAATCAAATTGAAACATCAAATTTGGGAATATTGGAATCATTCATCAATAATCAATCAATTAACCATAACTAAACACACAAAGTAATAATGCATTAAGAAATTATTCATCGTTGATAGTGATTATTCATTTAGACCTCATAGTACAAAAGGCTTTATTAGTTAAAACATAAACTAAGAAAAGATTCCGGTCCTTTTGGACACACTTTACAGACACAGATGTATAATTTTATTAATAACATAAAAGAGAAATATAATAATTAGGGGTAGTCTCCACATGTGCTATTAATCTGCTGGTTGAGATGTGATTGTCATCTGATATAAACTACTCATTCCTCGTTATATAGTTTGAATGTCAAAATAAAATTTATTATTCATTCATTTGTTATTATAGTTCGAGTGTATAAATAAAATTTACTGATAAATTGAAGAAGTGGGCGATATATAATTTAACCTATAACTTAATAGGTGTGTATCAATTTGATCACAGTGCTTCATGTACTTCATATGATCATAAGCTTGTAAAGTCGTATTAAGCTTGTTTTTTTGTTTTTTTTTCAAGTCTGATAATCAGTATTGTACGCAAATCTAATCACACAATCTCATATTTAAATCCACTTAATTACAAACTTATCGTCATGACAAAAGACTAAATTTATATAAAATTTTGCATACATTAATTACTGACTATCAGGCTTATAATGAAGAAGCCAAACTTAATACGACTTTACAAGTTTGTGATCAAGTGAAGTACATGAAGCTTGGACCTTGTCCTATATGAGAAAAACAATGATTAAGAACTTAATATTGCAAACTAGTAGCTAATATTGTAGCTAGCTTGTTTAATTTAAACAGGCTACAATTAGAGGCAGATATAAAATTTTAATTTCATGAGTTCAATAGTTGAAATTATAGGTTCAGAATATAATATTCCACCGTTTTAATTTGTTTATCTGATTTCGATTTGGTATGGAGTTTAAGAAAGTAAAAACTTTTTAATATTATGATCTTAAACTAAAGATATGTAGAATATATCAAAATGTTCTTTAATTTTGTGAGCAAACATTTCATGTCAAAAATTAGAATTAAAGAGAGTTGCAAAAAAGGAAAACGACACTCTTTTTTTTGGGAGAATCTTAGTAGCTAAATTGATTAGGTACTTGAACTTTACCTTCTTGATGATGATTTAATTCTCCACTTTATCAAACAATGAGCGGTGATAATTTGATAATTAGTGGACTTAAAAATAAACTTATATATCTAGCTGCAGGACCATTATATTTACGAAAAAGGGTCAAAACTATTCCTGAACTATCCGAAATAGAGCAAAAATATCCTCCGTTTGTTTTTTGGCTCAAAAATACCCCTCCGTCTGTTTTTTGGCTCAAAAATACCCCTCCATTTATTTTTTGGCTAAAAAATGCCCCTCATTTTAACGGAGTGTCAAAAAGGGCCAAAATTACCCCTGAACTATCCGAAATGGAGCAAAAATACCCCTCCATTTTTTTTTTGGCACAAAAATACCCCTCACATTAATGGAGTGTCACCAGGCACACCACGTGAAAAAAAATTGTCACATGGCTAGTCCACGTCAGTGTCCCATTTAATATTCAACCAGCCCACTTAACCATATTCCAACTTAACAGCCATTTAATATCCTTACCCGACCCATCTTAAAAAAAACCCGACCCGTCCTCATAAGTAAATGGTAAAGATAGATCCCCCCTTCATTTCACTTGAACTCTCCAAAAAAAAAAAATCAATGCAGACTAGGGATTCTGAGGGAAAAGAAAGCCCTTAGGGAAAAAATCACATGGGCTAGCCAAACATCAGGTTGAAAATAGGCATATGGGACCTGCTAATGGAATTCAGAAATTTTACCCACCAAAAAGTCTCTCATAGCTCAATGATCACATGCCCTAAAATTGAGCACAATTGGAGTTGTCTCTTTTTCTTCATATCTTAGATCGTGCAATAGAGCCAAAGTTGTAGGTGGAGTCATATTTAACCTTTGAATTTATTTTTTTCCTCATTATAGTAGAGATGTCGATTACAAGAAGGAGTAAGAATGCCCTTAGGGAAAAAAATCAACCCGTGTACTAAGAGCTTTCTTTTTCCTCAGAATCTCTAGTCTGCATCGATTTTTTTTTTATTTTTTTTTTGGAGAGTTTAAGTGAAATGAAGGATAGATCTATCTTTACCATTTACTTATGAGGACGGGTCGGGGTTTTTTTTTAAGATGGGTCGGGTACGGATATTAAATGACTGTTAAGTTGGAATATGGTTAAGTGGGTTGGTTGGGTATTAAATGGGACGCTGACGTGGACTAACCATGTGACAATTTTTTTTCACGTGGTGTGCTTGGTGGCACTCCATTAATGTGAGGGGTATTTTTGAGCCAAAAAATAAATGGAGGGGTATTTTTGATCCATTTCGGATAGTTCAGGGTTAGTTTTGGCCCTTTTTGGCACTCCGTTAAAATGAGGGGCATTTTTGAACCAAAAAATAAACGGAGGGGTATTTTTGAGCCAAAAAACAAATAGAGGATATTTTTGCTCTATTTCGAATAGTTCAGGGGTAGTTTTGGCCTTTTTCCGTTATATTTATTCGTTTTCCATCTCCATGTGAAGCCATCCATAATATATACTCCATTATTTGCGAGTGTTACAACTTTTAAGGCTTTGCTCATCAAACAGCTATTTCAGGCTTTCCTTATATTAAGTTACTATAAATATCAAAATAATGATAACTGTCGTGATCGATCGATATTTTGATTCAATATGTTGAAAGCTACTCTTACCTATTTTTTGATCGAACAGTGTTGCCCCACGATCAGAGGCGGATGCAATGTAGGTCCGACGTCCGAAAACTCTGTCCTTATATGTCTTTTTCGATGATTTGATAGTGAAAAAAATGTTACTATCAAATATTATTGATGTATATATGTAATAAGTTGTACCCTACCTTTTTTTAAAGCATAAATATATGTTATAGATTTCTAAAATTTCAATAAATACGAAGTTATGAACCCCATAATCATAAAAGTGCAATAATTCATATGAGAACATAAAGATTGAGCTTATTTAAATTAAATTTCTGTAAACCCTCACCGAAACTTCTCTAAACTCCGAATTGAAAAATCGCCACTAAACTCGCAGCTAAGAGATATATTAGCTAAAAAAAAGAATAAAAAATGAGGCAACTCCTACCCTACCCAAAAGCATAGAATAGAGAAAATTTCGTGAAGTAATATAAACCGCACAAATAACGAAAAAGTCATAGAACAAATAATGTAAGACAAGTGTGCAAATTAAATGACAACTGCAACACAAATGATATTGCTTGATTTGATAAGTATAGTATATAATAAGAAGGCGACACATATGCTCTCTCGTTCACTTTTATTGTTTTTTAAAAACCAAGGTATAGGGGCGTCTGTGCAATTCGACATTGATATAATTTGGAGTTAACTAAATTTTTATTATATTTTTAAAAATATTTTAAATTATTAATTATTATAGTATATAGTAATTTTAAAATAATTTTTATAGTATATATGCTATTACATCTATCCCATTTTTATGGTACAGGTGAAAGTTCATCATATTTAATGATGAGAGCATCAAACGTTAAAAAGAAAAAGTCGCCCAAATAATAGTTTCAAATTAAGAGTGATGATGTTATAAATGTATTTCATATATAGTGAATGTCTATTTTTTTTGGAGAAAAGTTAGGAACCTCAACTTGGGATAAAGATAATTTTTTCTATAAATAAAGGGGCTTTCCTTCATTATTATTCACCCCTCAAGAAATCTTCAAGAGAAATGAAGAATAAAGAAGTCTCCTCTCTTCTCTCTATTTTTCTTGTTCTTATTTCTTATTGTTTTATAATACGTTATTAGCACGAGACTCTACCGTCTCAAAATTTGAAGGCTAAGATATGGATAATTCTCAAAGTAAGTAGTCCAATTATAAAGATATTTGTTTGATTGATTCTGGCACAACTCATACGATATTCAAAGACGAGAAATATTTTTCACATCTAAACAAGAGCAAGATAAATGTTACTACGATTTCTGGTAGTACCAATTTGATTGAAGGCTTCAGAAAAGCTATTATAATCTTGCCTAAGAGAGCAAAACTCATCATAAATAATGTTATGTTTTCTCCTAAGTCTCGGAGAAACCTGTTGAGTTTTAAGGATATCCGTGAAAATGGTTATCATGTCAACACAATGGATGAGATGAATCTTGAATATCTTGGTATCACCAAGAATGTCTCTGGGCAGACATGTGTTATTGAAAAGTTCCCTGCTTTATCTTCTGATTTGTATTGGACAAAGATTAGTGCAATGGAAACACATTCTATAGTAAACTAGAAGTTTACTAATTCCAATCCTTTCGTACTTTGGCATGATCGTCTGGCACACCCTGGATCCATAATGATGAGACGAATTATAAAAAATTCAAATGGGCATCCATTAAAGAACTTGGAGATTCATTCAAATGGTGAATTTTCTTGTAATACTTGTTATCAAGGCAAGTTAATTATGAGGCCGTCACCAACAAAAGTAGGGATTGAGTCCCCTGCGTTCTTGGAACGCATACATAGGGATATTTGTGGCCTATTAACCCACCTAGTGGGTAGTTTAGATACTTTATGGTCCTAATATATAGATGTTTCTTCTAGATGGTCTCATGTGTGCCTATTGTCATCTCGCAACATGACATTTGCAAAATTATTGACATAAATAATACGATTACGGATACAGTTCCCTGATAATCAAATCAAGTCCATTCGCCTTGATAATGCCACAGAGTTTTCATCCCAAGCATTTAATGATTATTGCTTATCAATTGGGATAAAAGTTGAACATCCTGTAGCTCATGTTCATACTCAAAATGGCCTTGTTGGGTCTTTAATTAAACACCTGCAGATGATAGCAAGACAATTGCTAATGAAAACTAGGTTGCCCACTTCTGTTTGGGGTCATACAATTCTGCATGATGCAATACTTGTTCATCTCAGATCGATAAATTATCATAAATTTTCTTTGTTGCAGTTGATTTTGGGTCAAAAGCCTAATTATCTCATTTGAGAATTCTTGGGTACACTGTTTATGTGCCTATAACACCACCAAATCGCATTAAGATGGGTCCCAAAGAAGGTTAGTGTAACACCCCGTACCTTCCTAACCCAATGTGACGATGTTGAACAATGAGTACTTAGGTGTCGAGATGCCATGAGTATGTAATTTGTAGTGTTAGTGATGAGAAAATTAAAATTTGGCCTTGTACATGTGATTAACCTTGCGTAGGAGGTGTTTTGTGATTTTTGTGTAGCATTTGTGGGGTTCAAAATGAGGCTAAGAGGACCTCTAAACAATGGATATTAAAGGTAATAAGTAAGTTAAAGAATAGGACTTGAAGTATCTAACCAAATCCGCGAAGAAAAGTCGAAGAAGCAAAATTTTGAAAAAAAATAAGGTGGGGCGCGCCAGAGGGCGTGCCAGGAAGCTCTGGGCCAAAATTTTTAGCCCAGAGGCAGCAAGCTGGCGCGCCCAATGGCGTGCCAGGATGGTTTTTTCATTTTTTCGAAAGTTGAAAATTTTCTAAGTTCCAAGGGTGCCCGGTGAAGTACCGAGCCGATTTTTGCCACGTTTCTTCTACAACCATGAGCATATACATGAAATGAGTAAAGTATTATATTGGTATGATAAAATTACCCGAGAACGAATTTGGCATCAAAATGACGGTTTTACCCTTATGGCCAAAATAGGCCATACATGGCTAGAATCACTTGTTTTTGGGATTGAGGCTACGGATATGAATAGCATGAGTGGGAATATTGTTGTAACACATATGAGATAATTTAAACACGAGAAATTATTGATTTTATTGGGTTAAGTGAATTGGGCTCAAAAAGGGCCCAAAATGAGAAAAAGACATGGGCCAAAAAATGGTTCAAAAGGACCCATTCTTCCATTGACTAGTAAACACACATGTGGGACTAGATAATCATGGACACAAGGCTTATATAAAGGGGGGAAAATTATATTTTTAATTCATTAGACACACATATCACATTCTCTTATTTTCTAGAATTTTCAAGAGACCTCTTTGTGACTCTTCAAACCCTAAGCCATCTTTGGACAAGATCATCATCTTCCAAGCTTGGGTAAGTGATTATTCTTGTACTTTAACATATTATATGCATGGAAGAGCATGTAAATCATGTTGGTTATGCTTGGGAGTGTTGGATATGGCAATTTGTGTTTTTGTGAAAGATGTGAAATCCATGGGATTGTAACTTGAAATATGACTTGTTGTCTTGATGAAAGAGCATGGTATGGATAAAATATGACCATTTATGGTGTGATTATGGTCCTAAACTTGTTATTTTTATATAATTGTAAATTATGGTATTTTGGCCGATTTATTGTTGTGAGGTGTATTGAAGTAATTTGATGGAATAATTGTGATGTTGTGGTGATGAAGAGTGGAAAGTATGAACTTGGTGTGACATGCTAATGGTTTATGCTATTTTGGTCAATGTTGGAAATATTGTGGGATTATTGGTATGATGCTTTTATCAATGGTATTGTCAAGGGGGAAATGACATTTTAAAGGCAAACATGTAACTCATTGACGTTATGTGCATTTGAAAGGAAGTTGGTGGTTAATGTTGGTTTCGTTATGTACTTGTGTTGTAGAGTGAAACATAAGAAAGGAGAGGGACTATTGTATGCACGTCTAAGATTGTATATTCGTATTGAGAATACAAGGTATGTAAGGTTACTCTTTCCGTATCCTTCTACAAACTATTGTTCCTATTGACATTGGGCTTGTTTCAATTCCGAGAGGTTTGAAGTATATCAATTCAGGGTAACGTATATTGTTATTCATATGTGCCCTATTCTTAGATGAATTATGATTCACTTATCTCTTATTCATTGATTGAAGTTCCAAAGATGTCATGACGTTGTAATTCCTAAAAGAACTATCTCAAGAGGGTAATACTGTAAGAGAATCTATTTATTCTTGAAAAGCATTTCCCAATCATGTCATGTTCCAAAGTCCTATAGTATGATGATTATTCTTGTACCAATCTTTCATAAGTAGAAGTACCAATCTCTTAAGAGTAATAAGAGAGGTGATGTGCAAGTTAGTATAATTATTCCTCATAAGTGAAGAGGTCAATCTCATGAAGTAAAGGAGTGAAGTGAGATGTGTATATAAGTGTGTGCGTTAATGTCAGGATCTTTAACGTGTCATTCTCATAACCTAGTAAATGGGTATAAGATTGTAAAGAAGTAATGCGCATGGTTACTATATGTTTCATTGAGTAGGGAGCTCAATCTAAAGGGTATAAGTTCTAGATGGAATAATTCCAATACTATGCGATGTTAGTTACTATAGCCCACCAAAGGTGGAGGCCCGGTATTATATGCTTACTTATATAAGATCTCATAAGAATTAGTAAAAGTGTCAATCTCTTGGAAGTAGAGAAATGAGGTAAAGCATATATGTGTGTTTCCAATAGCATCGCGATCCTCAATGGATCATAAAAGTGTGTAGATATTATAACTCCAAGTTTCGAGAATGTTATGTTCCAAAGTCTAGTAATGTTATGATTATGTTTGTACCAATCTGGTAAAATTTGAGGTATAATTATGAGTGTATCCATGGGGTGCAACGAACACCTGCATGATGTATCCATAGGGTAAAATGAACACCTGCATGATGACTATCCCAACATTATGGGTGTATCCATGGGGTGAAATGAACACCTGCATGATGATATCCATGGGGTGCAATGAACACCTGCATGATTTTTATTCTCAATATCACGGGATGTATCCATGGGGTGAAATGAACACCTGCATGACGGTATTATTAATTTCCCACTGATCAGTTGGGCCCGGACAGTATAAGATTAATGAGTGATTGAGTGAAGTAAGGTAAGGTAGAGAAGCAAATAGAGTGGATGTAGGTTATATTATTAATCCACCAAGAGATTGGATGTGTGTGGATGAATGCAATTCTTTTTGTTAAACCTACTAACCTAGTAGATGAACAATAGTAGTAATGAATATAGAAACAAGAAAGAATCTCGTGAATAGAGGAATCTCTTTAATAGAAGAAGTTCTTGAATGAAAGAATCTCATGAATAGAAGAGAAGAATCTCTTGAGTTGAAGGGAAGGGTCTCTTGAGTGAAGGTGCTTATGAAATATATTCTGTAAAGAGTAAGGATATAAATTGAGTGTCCTAAAATAACAGAAGCAATATACATGTTTCCACATTTAGAATGATGGTTTATCCACATTGAGTATTCTCTCATATTTTATTCTATTGATATTCTCATGTATGATGCTATTTCTTATGAGCCTTACATACTGAGTACATTATTCATACTGACCCCCTCGGGGGACTTACCTTACATGTTGCAGGTGCAGGCTTTAGTAGACCTCCTCAGTAGACTGTGGATCATTTGCAGAGTTTTGGTGAGCTCCACTTGGTTCGGAGCTTTCTGGGTCATAGTTGTGTATTTGTTTTGACATTGTAAATGTTGTATAAAGCGGGGACTTGTCCCGACAGTAGGTTGGTCTGGTTGATGCATCTGTTAGAGGCTTTTGTAGACATATGTGGGTATATGGATGTAAGATGTACGTTCAGTTCGACGTAATGGACCCAACGGTTAAGTTTTATTTATATATATCTATATGGCATATGTTACCAGATTCATGTCTTCTGCGTAGTTGCATGAGGTATAAGAAGATCCACACGAGGATATGCATACGAAGGTTCATGAACAAAGATTGGTTCTCTCGGGCCATATCGGCTTCGGGTGCCAGTCCGGCCCGAATGGGATTCGGGTCGTGACAGCTAGAAATTTGTGTTGGGGTTGAATCGCCCTCCATTATTTGCTATCTTGAACCATTAACGGGAGATATGTTCACTGCTTGATTTACAGATTGTCAATTTGATGAGATAGTTTTTCCTAAATTAGGATGAGAAGATAGTGACATCAAAATAGGAGGAAAAATTCATCATTATCTCATCTTGATCCACATGTTTATATTTGTAAGCAAGAAGTACAAAAGATTATTCATCTGCAGAAAATTGCAAATCAAATACCAGACGCATTTACAGATTTGAAAAGGATCACTAAATCATATATTCCTGCAGAGAATGTCCCAATTCGAATCATCCACTAGTGTCATAGCTAATGAGTCCAAAGCACGCCTGAAGCGTGGTAGACCATTAGGTTCTAAGGATCAAAATCCTAGAAAAATAAAAATAAATGGTCAAGATGATACTACGAAAGATCCTTATATGGAAGTTCAAGATTTGAGAAATCTTGATATCCCTGAAGGAATCAATAAGCCCGAGAATCAAGAAAATGAGGAACTACCCATAAATTCAAGTGATGCTGGAACTAATTTGAATCGATCTAAAATAGTAGTGAATTATGTATTTGCATATAATGTTGCAACAAAAGTCATGCAAGGTAGTGAAGATCTTAAACCTCAATCTATCACAAAATGTCGACAAAGAAATTATTGGCCAAAATGGCAAGAAGCAATTCAATCAGAGTTGAATTCACTTGTCAAACATAAATTTTTTGGACCTATAGCTTAAACACCTAATGTTATTAAACCAGTTGGCTATAAATGAGTCTTTGTGCGAAAAAAAAATGAGAAAAATAAAATATAAAGGTATAAGGCAAGCCTTGTTGCACGAGGATTTTCACAAAGGCCTGGTGTCGATAATGAAGAGACATATTCACCAGTTATGGATGCAATAAAATTGTGTTATCTTATTAGTTTCAGTGTCCATGAGAGACTTGAAATGCATTTGATGGATGTGGTTACAACCTATCTATTTGGATCACTTGATACTGAGATATACATGAAAATTCCCGAAGGATTTAAGATGCTCGAAGCATATAGTTCAAAGCCTCGGGAAATGTACTCAATTAGATTGCAAAGATCATTGTATGGTTTGAAGCAATCTAAAAGCATGTGGTATAACCGTCTTAGTGAGTATTTATGTAAGGAAGGTAATACAAATGATGAAATTTGTCCATGTGTTTTTATAAAGAAAACAACATTAGAGTTTGTTGTACTTGCTGTTTATGTTGATGACATAAACCTTATTGAAACTCCAATAGAACTTTAAAAGGCAATTGATTATTTAAAGAAGGAATTTGAGATGAAAAGATCTTGGAAGGAGAAAGTTATGTCTTGGTTTGGAAATTGAGCACTTGACAAACGGTATCTTTGTCCATTAATCTGCCTACACAGAAAAGGTGTTGAAAAGATTTTATATGGATGAAACACATCTATGAAGTACTCCGATGGTTGTTTGATCACTTGATGTGAACAAAGATCCATTCCGACCTCAAAAAAAAAATAAGAGAATTCTTGGTCCTGAAGTACCATATCTTAGTGCAATTGGTGCACTAATGTATCTTGAAAAAACTACAAGGCCTGATGTAGCCTTTTGGTTAATTTGTTAGCAAGGTATAGTTCTGCTACTACTAGTAGACATTGGAATGAGATCAAACACATATTGTGGTATCTAAAAGGGACTACGAATTTGGACTTATTTTATTCTAACAATTGCAGTCCCGATCTTATTGGTTATGCTGATGCAGGGTATTTATCTGACCCACACAAAACTCAGTCTCAAACAGTCTATGTGTTGATATGTTGGGGTACTGCTATATCTTGGAGATCTATAAAGCAGTCTATCGTAGTTACTTCATCGAACCATGATGAGATAATAACTATTCATGAAGCTAGCTGAAAGTGTGTGTGGTTGAGGTCTATGATACATCTCATTCGATAAAAATGTGGTTTGAAATGTGGCAAAGTACCCACACTTTTATATGAAGATAATGCAGCATTCATAGCACAACTGAAGTGAAGATTCATAAAAGGAGATAGAACAAAGCACATTTCGCCTAAGCTTTTCTACATACATGAACTCCAAAACAATGGTGATATCAACTTGCAATAGATTCGTTCAAGTGATAATATGACTAATTTATTCACCTAGTCTCTACCAACTGTAACTTTCAAGAAGATGGTGCACAAGATCGGGATGCGAGGATATAAGGATGTTCTCATTAAGGGGAGTTAATACGCTTTGTTTTCTTTTTTCTTTATGAGATTTTTTCCCACTGAGTTTTCCTTGTAAGGTTTTTAATGAGGCAGTCTATATGCGTATTATTAGATATGTGTACTCTTTTCCTTCACTAGCTAGAGTTTTTCCTATTTGAGTTTTTTTTTTTCTAGCAAAGTTTTAACGAGACACATTATTAGACATTCAAGGAGGAGTGTTATAAATGTATTCCATATATAGTGAATGTCTATTTCTTTGGAGAAAAGTTAGGAACCCTAACTTTGGGACAAAGTCATTTTCCCCCTGTAAATAAAAGAATTTTTCTTCATTGTTATTCACCCCTCAAGAAATTCTCAAGAGAAATAAAGAAGCCTCCTCTCTTCTCTCTATTCTTCTTGTTCTTATTTCTTATTGTTTCATAACAAGAAAGTAATTTTTAATTAATTTGTAAATAATAGATTTTTCTGGGACTAACTAACATACTAACAATTGTAAATAAATTTGAGTGTTTAACAAAAAAAATCTCTCTCTGTGTAAGTCAAACAGCTGAACATATAAGTTAATATTATATTATGGTAAATAAATAATGGGATGGTGTGAGGTGTGAAGTGTGAACTGCGAAAGAACAAGATGATGGTTGATGATATAAGCAAGAGGGTAAATTGGTCCAAAGAATGCAAAAGTTAATATGGAACATATAGTATAGTGTTATAATATATATATAAAATTTGGTTTCCCATTCGGTATTCGGTACCCTCATTGGAGCCCCGACTAATTCGGATCGCGCACTGCAGGGCCCATTCTGAGGGTGACACTCCCAATAGGATTTTCTCCATACCCAGGGCTCGAACTCGAGACCTCTGGTTAAGGGTGGAGTAGTTCCACCACTACAGCACAACCCATGTTGGTGTTATAAAATATATATTATTATATGGATATCCACTAAATGTAATCTCCCACTACTCTTCATCATTATGAGTAGTAATAACCACAACTCCACTACCTCCACATTGATCATTCACAACCCCGTAATGTTCCCCACATTCTCACTGGTTAAATGTCATATTTATGACACCCTTTGATGTTCCTATATGTAGCCTTATAAATAGAGGCATAAGGATTTGTGTTGTATACACTTGAATATTTGGAAGAATAAGAAAACTCTCTTCTCTTGTCTCTAGTATCCTATTTACTTTCTTACTTATATTTTTCTCTTTTAACTTAGTTTTAAAACATATAGTTCTTTTTTGACCAATAATATTGTATTATTATTGGCAGGTTCACAAAAATATCCTCAGTAGGCCCATGTTGTAAAAGGTAGGACAAATTTGTCAATAACTAAAAGTTAATGATAGTTTGGTCATTTGAAGTTCCCAACCAAGCATTGAGGCCAAATGTTCAAGCAAGATATTGCATAAAATTTAGCCAAAATGACCAGAAAACTCTCAACAATAAATTTATTACTCTAAGCACACATGTTGATCAGGTGTGTGCTTATTCCCTATAGTAGAAAAATAATAATTGATATCAATATTTTATCACATATCTATAATAATTGATATTTAACCTTAAAAATGATAAATATAAACATATTTTTAATATAGTAAATAAGTAAAATGAATGGAGGGAATGCCAAATAAAAACAACCACTGGGGGCACAATAAGTTATAAGTGTATAGCTTATGCTGAAAATCTTAATAGTTTAGTTGGTTGACTATCTAAATTGTTACCTTGTGGATGAGAGTTCGATTCCCTCTTTGTAATCCCCTCCCCATTTTCCTTCCTCTACCCCAATTTTTTCTTTTTAAAGAAAATGTGTAGCTCACGTGTGAATAATTATTACTTTAAAATTTAATGACTTAGATAAATAAGAATCTCAAATCCATAAATTTCAAAGTACTCTAAGTCCCACCTCTTAACAGCCACAATCCACTAGGATAACTAAAGGGCCAAAAATATCCCTGAACTATCCGAAATGGAGCAAAAATATCATTCGTTAGTTTTTTGGCTCACAAATATCCCTCCGTTAAATTTTTGGCTCAAAACCCCTCTCTCTAACTGAATGACACCATGTATGCCATGTGGACAAAAAACGCCACTTGGACATTCCACGTGGAAAAACCCTCATTTAATCTATCAGCCCAATTTTGAAACCCAACCCAACCCAAGAGGCAAAAGTAAATGGTTTACCCCTTCATTTGCACTTAAAATTCTTCCAAAAAAAAAAAAATGATACAAATCATTATCCTTCTTGTTTTTCTCATTATCAGGAAGTGGTATATTGGCCTCCTTGTTCTTTTTGTCTTCTCTGGCTACAGTATTCTTCCTTTCAATAACCCTACAAATATGTATATTATGCCTTAACTTACTGCACTCTTTACAGTATTTTGGTATTCCCTCATACTCAGTATTTTGCGTATAGCCCTTCAAATTAAAGGGGACACAAGAGTATTGTAATGATCTGAGCAACTTTACCACAAATCATTTCCAGATGATCTGTATCGGTTTTTTTGGAAGAATTTTGAGTGGAAATGAAGGGATTTTCCACATGGACTGTCCAAGTGGCATTTTTTGTCCACGTGGCATGCTTGGTGTCATTCCGTTAAAGAGAGGGGTATTTTTGAGTCAAAAATTTAACGGAGGGGTAGTTTTGAGCCAAAAAAAAATAACGAAAGGCATTTTTGTTCCATTTCGGATAGTTCAGGGATATTTTTGGCCTTCTTCCGTTAATACTATGATTAAGCAAGAGCTGGAGATAGACGTAACTTGTATTTAACTATTAATAAGGTTTGCCTGTACTTATCAACGGCAGAGGCAGATTTTTTTACCTAGGGAGTTCAAAATATAAAAAAGAGAATATACGAAAATATTAAGGGAATTTAACATCTATTATATATATATAGAATAATTTTAATCTTGAACATACAATATATTTTTCATCGAAAATAGTCAGCTGAACCCCTGCTCCCACTTGGCTCTCCTGGGTGTTACGTACCGTTATAATTTGCATGATGCATACTAAGTACTGTAAAGCCACGGTTACAATAATATGGTACAAAACATTTTGCTTTTTTTCTTGATTTTTCACTCTGTTCTCGAAATTTATATTGCCTGATTAAATTTGAATTCATCCCAAAAATTTCATATTGAGAGTGAAACATTTCTTAATAAAGGAGACTCGAAATATCTGATTAGAGATAAAGTTTATGCTTTTTTCTTTGTCTAAAATCTAACAGGAGGCAACATAAGGTTTTCAAATATAATCACTTCGCACTTGTCAAATGTTAAACAACTTATTTTGACTCAATATTTGATTAAAATGTTTTCTCGAATTTGCAAAATGTAAAAGGTTACAAACTATAAAAACACACATAATTTATAAACTAATCAATTATATGTTCAAGAATCAAGAGAAGAATCATCACTAGATCTTTGGTTAATGATTTGTACGTAACAAAACATTATGCAGCTAAATCAATTATATATGTAAATAAAACTTCCATATGCTATCTCCTATTTTTTGTCACTTGAGTTCCTTCCCTTTCAATTTGATTGATAGACGGGAAATCTTTTTATATTTATTTTATCATGATCATTAGTATTACTTTTCTATACATAAATAGTCTTATATCATAATTAGTTTTTTACCTATAATTGAATGGTAGTTTTTGGCAAGCACATGATGGAGAAAACACGCCATTTACTAGAAATCATATGACAGTGACGGTATTCTAGGAGATTTGAAAAAGAACTATAGAGATGGAGTACTAGCTAGTTGACAGAAATGGTATAAGATGGAGATTGGAGAGATGATATGTATACAACTCTCATTAAATTTGTTTGAATTATTTTCTTTTTTAGTTAATTTAAAAAAGGAGTTGTTTTCTTTTATGATAATTTTTTAAGTTTATTTTTCTACATGACATGTTTAATGTTATAAGATTAAAAAATATTTTAGTACATTCAATGTATCTTAAATTAAGATTATAAAATTCAAATATTTTTTATTTTCTTATACAGATGTTAAGTCAAAATCAGAGAACTACGTAAGTAAGATATATAAGAGAGGGGTGGATGACACTTTACAGGTACCCTTATATACGAGAGGGGTGGGTGACAGGTACCCCTTGCAGATATAAACGAAGTTTCAAGGAAACATCAAATTTGGGAGCTTCAATTCCCTCTTGTCTTTTGTGTTGTTTGCAATGCAATGGATGGCATCAGCATATATATACACGCACAAAAAAATGTAATTATATACACTCATTATAACTTTCCAGAGAAAATTAAGTGGAGGGTGACAAAAAAGTTTTTAAATTAAAAATGGTGATAATTTTAATAGTTTTATTTAAATTTGAATTAAGCTAATTCGGGTGTAAAGTATAATTTTTTAAAACTTATACTTTTTAAAAAAGTATTTCCTCCCATTTCAAATTTCAAATTTCAAATTTTAGAATTTTCACCTTCCTTATCTTTTCGATCTTTTTTCTTTTTCTTGTTTTCTCTCTTCAAAATTCTTTCTCCCCCATCTTCTACCTCTTCTTATTTTATTTTTCTCTCTCCCGATTTTTCTTTTCCTCCGTTTTCTCTTCTTTTTCTTTCTCTTTTTATCGCCGTTCTTTTTTTTTTTTAATTTTTTTTATGGACTATTTTTTTAATAATTTTGAGAACTTTGAAAAAAAAATTAATTTTTTATAAATAATTGAAGTAATAATGCAGAAAATTAAGCAACTACAATAGTCATTTCAACAACTACCATAGTTGCTATAACAGTTACGATAATTGCTGCAACAACTACTATTAGTTTTTGTGTTACAACAATTATTGTAGTTGTTGTAGCAATTATTGAAGTTGTTGTAGCAACTATCGAAGTTGCTATAACAACTACGACTGTTGCTGCAACAACTTCGATAGTTGCTTAATTTCTGAAAAAAATATGGTGGAGGAGGAACCTACGAAAAAGATGACATTTATGATAAAAGAGGAGGTGGTGGTGCTAGTGGTGACGCTGAAGGAGAAGGTGATGGTTATTGCGGTGTTGATAGTGATGGTGGTGGAGGAGAAAGAAGAAGAACAGGCGAAGGTGGTGTAGGAGGAGGAAATGGTGGTGGATCAGGAAGAGGTGGTAATGGCGGAGGAAGAGGAGGTGGTGGTGGTGGTGCCATCGGCGGCAGTGACAAAAAGGGTGTGGAGGGGATGTGTGGGGTGGTGTAGGAGGAGGAGTGGTGGTGGTAGCAACGACGACGATAGAAGAGGTGTGGAGGGGGTGGAGTATGATGGGGAAAGTAGAGAAAAATGAGCTCAAAGTCCCTTTCAAGTTTCCAATTAAATAAAAGGGACAAGTGAAAACTTAAAGGGCTCCCACTTAATTGACAAACTTCTTTGTCCCTTTTAATCCAAAATCTCCAATTACTTCATGGAGGGGAGAGCCGGATGGTGCAGCGGCACTATGATAAAATGGAATCTCTATTACCAAAAATTAAGGCATGACAAACTCTGATTTTTTCTATGCTTGCCACATTTTCAGTCAAATAGTCTTTGTTTTTGACGTATTTTACTAATATAGAAGGAGATAATTTGAATTCCTCTACTAGAAAGTTGGAAAAATTAATTAAGGGTGACAAAAAAGTTTCAAAACTAAAAAATAGTGACACAAGTCTTAAGTATTGAGTAGAGATGACAATTTTAAAATTAGTGTTAATGACACTAATCTTAAAACCATCAAGTTTTATTATTTACATAAAAACTCCTACTTTCCCGGGATTTTGGATTAAAAGGGACAAACAAGTTTGTCAATTAAGTGGGGGTCCTTCAAGTTTTTAAAATTAGGTAAAAGTGACAATTTTTTTTCAACTTTTTAATGCAGTTGTCGAACAACTATCTGTAACTGTTTGAGCAATTTTATCCTTTTTAACTTAATAATATTATGGGACCCACTTGTCCCTTTTATTTAATTGAAAACTTGAAAGGGACTTTGAGCTCATTTTTCTCAAGTAATTGATTAACCATATGGATATTTAAAATAATTTGTCAAAACAGATTAATATTAATAAGGATATAGTAATAAATAGATTTAAAAAATTATTACAATGAAATTCAAATGAGTGAGTAGGTATAATCAGTTGCGAATTCAAAATTTTAAGATGGATGCTTTATTTTTTTTTTTCTCAACATAAAGTTGTTATCAATCACATTGTATAAGTGAAAGTGAAGAACTATTTGAATACAATAGTGAAAAAATTTAGTACATTTAATATTGTCATTACAAAGCAGATTTTAGTTATAAATCATAATTGTACTTGATGACTTTTCATATTTCAAAAAGGACTGCGTCATTACATATGATATCAAATATTTTACCTTTACGTAGTAAACAAAATGACAATTTAGAAATTTATAATGTAGTTCATGGATGAAAAAACTTGTTGGACGGGTGCATTTAATTTGCCTTTTTGGGATCTATTTAAATCTTGTCTTTTCGAAGCTGATTTTGTCTTTATTCTTAGCTAAAATGAATTAGATAAAGGAGAAAGGAAAAGTACAAAGTACATAAACAAACAAGCAACAAAAAAATCGATACGGAAGAGATTTTTTTTTTTAAAAAAAATATAGGATCTAGAATTGGAACAAATAAATCGTTATTTGAAAAGAAGTGGAGTAGAAAAAAACTAGGGCTCTCTTCTCTCTCCTCCCTTAGCCGATCTTTATGGCGGCTTAGTAGCAGCCATGGCTGCACACATCTCTCCCCAGCCTTTGCCGATGGGAGAGCCGAACCCTAACCCTAATCAACAAGAATCCTATGCTACTCAATTAACTACAAACCAAGCTGCCCATGATTTGACAAAAATCGAATTGAAACAGATTCAGTATGTACATGGTGAGCCTATGATTCAATTCACAAAGGGAGAACAACAATTTTTTGCAAGGGAAGAAGGATTACAGCAAGCTATAGTTATTAAGCTCTCCTCCGATGTCACTGGAAGTGAAGGATTTACGAACAGTTTTACCTAAACACCTAGGCATCAAAGGAAATTGTTTAGTTGCTTTACTTGCTCGTAGTCATATCTTGCTAAGGATTGATCAATATGAAGATCATGTGGTTTCTCTATCAAAATCGGTAAGTTTTTTGCCTTTTCATGGAGAGCAACATTATGTTTATAGGGTATTTCCTTTGAAAATAGATTTCAATCCAAGAGTAGAAACTTCAATGGCTGCGGTATCTATTTCGTTGCCTTGACTATCACCAAATTTATTTGCCAAAAGATCCTTATTGTGGATGGCATCCGCAGTTGGAAGGCCAATAGCTATCAACAAGGCAACACAAGGTCTAGCGCTGCTAGGGTGAATGTGATTGCGTCTTCACTATTTGGATGAGCAGACTGGTAAGATTCAAGAGGTGTTCCAGGAATTTATTTATGATAATTTACCTTTATATTGTAACCACTGTAAGCATCAAGGTCACGATGAAAGCAGCTGTTGATTGATTTTAAAAAAGAATCAAGTTAATAATCTCATAGATGATGGAGTGATTAGAGAGGAACAATTTATTATGGAGAAATTTCAAGGTGATTTGTGACAAATTTTAAATGAGAAGAGGGGACTAACAAATATAGATCGAAGAAATGATAATAATACTTGAGATGAAAATGCAAAAAATAATCAAATAGCAATGGCGGAAACAGTTAACAAATACTGGAGATTGAGTAGTTGATACTTGTATTCGAGATGGTACTCTTAGTACTATAATTGCACTGAATAGTGCCTCAGCTATAGTCTCACAGGATTTGGTTTTAGGTGCAAAGGTTGTTGTTACTAGTGAGTTCCTGTGACTGATCGAGCTTCCAATCCTACACTTTCTATTGCTGGTTTATCTGAAAAAGATCCTGGTTTGGTACGATTGAAGATGCAGGCTAGGCTAATAAGGTGCAACAGCGTGAGGAAAATTTGGATAGAGTATCTAGTGATATAGGTGCTCATGGCATAGCTTTGAATGACAATGATACGGGGGACTAGACTGAAGTACCAAACAAAAAAATTCTCCTGGAAATACCAAATTGAAGCAACTAGATTGCAATAGCATAGATTATGAAGACAAAGTGTCGGGAAAGTTTGTGTGCTCCAAAACTTTTGATGCTCTAATGATCAATTTTGATCAAGAGCTCAATCCAGCCACTCCAACTCGTCATATTTCCAGTCCAGAAACTACTAGAATAATAAATGAGCCTCAGGCCGCAATGTTGAATAAAGAAAACCAAATGGTCAAATCATACCTGACCACAATTAATACCTCGGATCATGATGTTCCTTCCCCATCTTTGGAGTCGCTTGGAGAGCAAATATATGGGCAAAAACTAGTCTCTACAGGGAATGAAAAGAATTTGGTGAAAGGTATTCCATCCATCTCTCAAGCTAATTTTACAAACGATTTGATTCTTTCTAAGGAAAACAAGACGAAACGAGTGCTCTTAGGTAGGCAGATTTAGTTGAGGAAGAGGAGCATATTTCTTCACCTGTAAGGAGTAAGTTAAGTCCTCAAGCACCCATATTTGTTCCTTCAAGTAAGGAAAATTCAGCTATGGCAGTGATAGTTGAAAAGAGTTTGACCACTACCACTAAGGAGTAGTTTAAAGACTTAATCCAACTACAGCTTATGACAGTGACTTGGGCAATGGCATGTTTGACGAGGATGATGAGGAACATATGCTTTAATAAGGTGGCTAGGATGGGGATCTCTCACCTAGAAAACAAAGAAGCGTAAGCAACAAACGCAAAAAAATGACTTATGAAAGACAACATAGTTGGGATGATAAGGTGACTATGGAATTTATTCCAAGGCACCTACCAATGCGACTGACAAACCAGAATCATATGAAAGTGTCAACAATAATAAGATCCAATAAATCTAAAAAGTGATGAACTACCAAGTGTTGTTGGACAAATTTGACGAAGAAGAGTACTTCAGGTTATTTTAGACGGGAAAACTATCTGTTTTAGTTCATACATATATAAAATGAAGTTTGAGGTAATTGATAACTCAAATGCATTCATAGTTTTTATATTTTTGCATTACTTAAGCATCTTCATTTGTAGTATCATCATAGAGTGTATTATCAAACCTATGATGATCATAGAATATTTCATTTTCTCTAACTCTTATTTTCTTCATGCTTGTTAATTAGTAGAGGCTCGCTACCTCATTAGGATTAGTAAGGTAAGGTCTAGCCCCCCTTTGCTTGTACTTTTATCTTTGAGGTTCCTTTTATTTATTAATAAAAACTTAGCCTTAGGCACCGCCTAGAGGATTTGCTTAAATAAAAAGGAGTAGAGTGTAGATTCACATTTGGAGTACTGTGTGACAAAAATATATTACCAAGTTTAAAAGTAAGTTTATGATTAGACTAACATGACTTTATAGGCTGAGTATTGATCGATCAAGAATTCCACACTTAGAATTTCTACAGAGTGATGGTTAGACCAAAATTATTGTATGAGGCAGAATATTGATCAATCAAGAGAATCCATGTTCAGAAGATGAATATAACAAAGATGAGGATGCTTAGATTGATGTGTGAGCATACTAAGAGAGATAGGATTAAGAACAAAGTAATACGGGGCAAGATGGGAGTGACCTCCTTAGAGACAAGTTGACAGAAATGAGACTGAAATGGTTTGGACATATGAAGATCAGGTGTATGTATGCACTAGTAAGGAGGTATCAGAGGTTGGTTGAAGTAGGAGTTAAGAAAGGTAAAGATATGCCAAAGAAGAACTTGGGGGAGATGATTAGATATGACATGAAACAATTTCAACGTACTAAGGATATGTGTACTCTAGATTGAAAGGTATGGAGGTTGAGAATTAAAGTACAGTAGTAGCCTAATGTTGTTGCACCTTTTGTGGAAAAGCATGGGGCTAGCATCATCTAATAATCTCCTTTTATTAGTAGTAGTATTAGTAATCGTGTAGTTTCTAATTCTCCAATATGTATTACTGTCGGTTGCTTCATTTATCTGTATCTTGTTGTGTCATATTTTCATGCAACCCTGCTTTGAATACTTCTCTTTTGAGTCGGGGGTCTATTCGAAACAATCTTTCTTCCCCATAAAGGTAGGAGTAAGGTTTGCGTTCATCCAAACCACCCAGACCCCACTTGTGAAATTACAGTGAGTATATGTTGACTAGAAGAAAATATAGGACTGTAGTGTAAGGGTGATACAAGATCAAGTCCACAATACGAAGATTCCAACAACAACAACAAGAAGACCCAACAAGCACAAGATTAACAAGTTAAACAACAATGCTAGTGAATCGAAAGAGCCCCACACGGCTTCACTATACTTCAAGATCTCAAACACAACAACAACAAGATAATAAAAGGATAGTTAACTTGACATATAATATTCAAGAGACTAAGAACCCTAACATCAAGAAAGGACCCTAAGACTAATGAATATGAACACCAAGTTCTTACTTAGACCAAGAGGAACTCAATGACCTCAAGATCCTTGTTTCTAGCCAAGATACAACACAAGTGTCTCTCTTCTTGTAGGCTGTTTTTAGAGAGAGAGAACCCAAAATATTACAAGTCTTGTGATTCAAAATAATAATGGAAGAACTACCCAAATAACCCTAACATGTTCTATTTATATTACAAGGCAAAAATGAGGCAAAATGACCAGCTTGTCCCTAAGCTCTTGGGCGGCCTTGGAGTGTACATTTATTACACTTCAAGGTCCCTCTTCACACTTGAAAACATTTAGATCATTAGATGGATCAATCACCAACTCACACACGGTCATTTGCATGAACAAAGCTTGGAGTTTTTGTAATTCCCGAGCTTGGCTTCGTGTGAATGGTCGTGTACTTGTTGGACAGATTGTCCCACCCGTATCATCCTCTCCATATTGAGAGGAATTTGACCTCAAATTCAGCATTTGGTCCTCTTCAACCGCCTCCACGAAAGAAAGATTACAAACGTTGAAAGTGTTGTGCACTTGATATTCCGGTGGAAGGTCAATCTTTTAGGCGTTGTCATTGATTTTCTCAAGTACTTGGAATGGACCATCACCCCTCGGCATAAATTTGGACTTTCTTTGAGATGGAAACCGATCCCTCCGAAGATGCACCTACACCTAATCTCCCGGTTCAAGAATGAGTTTCTTTCTCCCCTTGTTGGCCCTCCTTGCCATTTCTTGGTTTTTCTTCTCAAGTTGGAGTCGCACCTTCTCATGTAACTTCTTCATAGAATCTGACCGCTTGCTTCCATCTAAGCTAATCATGAGATCACTTGGCAAAGGCGTTAAACCCAAAAGGGTGAGGGGGTTGAGGACGTATACACACTCAAAGGGAGTCATTCCCGTACTTGAGTGTCTGACACGGTTATAGGCAAACTCAATCAATGGTAAGTGTTCTTCCCAAGAAGTCATTTTTCCCTTAACCATGGAACATGGCATAACACCCAAAGTCCTATTTACTACTTCCGTTTGGCCATCAGTTTGTGGGTGGCAGGACGTAGAGAACAACAACTTGGTACCAAGCCTACCCCACATGGACTTCCAAAAGTGGCTTAGGAACTTAGAGTCCCTATCACTCACAATGGTCCTCGGGACACCATGCAATCTAACAACATTATCAACAAATAACGAGGCCACGCTAGGGGCGTCATCACATTTAGAGCAAGGAATAAAGTGCGTCATTTTAGAAAATCGGTCGAATACAACAAAATACTATCACCTCGTCGAGTCCTTGACAGCCCCAACACAAAATCCATAGATATATCAAGCCAAGGACGTAGAGGAGTGGGCAGTGGGGTGTACAACCCGTGAGGTAGGAGCCGATATTTGGCTCTCTTGCATTCTACACATTGGCCGCAAATCCTAGTCACATCCTTGCGCATTTTGGGCCAATAGAATTGCTTCTCCAATATTCCGAAGGTCTTTTCGACCCCAAAATGACCCATTAGACCGCTATCGTGTGCTTTTCTCACAAACAATTATCTCCAAGAGCTAGAGGGCACACACAATCGTCTACCTTTAAATAAGTAACCATCAAACTTGGCATAGGGATTTGAACCCCTAGCCGAATTCCACTTGTCCCTACCCAAGTCTTCGCATTCCCTAAAGATAGGAGCAAAGTGAGGGTCCTTGGGATACAACTCTCTCAAACTCTCAAAACCCATCAATTTTGTTGACAAAGTGGACACAAGAGCATGTTTTCTAGACAAAGCATCGGCTACTACATTGTCCTTACCCTTTTTGTATTGGATAACATAAGGAAAGGTCTCAAGGAACTCAATCCATTTGGCATGCCGTTTGTTAAGCTTGTCTTGGGCCCGAAGATGCTTTAAGGATTCATGGTCCGTTCGGATCACGAACTCCTTAGGCCATAAGTAGTGTTGCCAAGTGGCCAAGGCTCTAATTAAGGCATACAACTCTAAATCATACGTGGAGTAGTTTAGAGTTACTCCTTTGAGATTTTCGCTAAAGTAAGCAATGGGTTTCAAATCTTGCATCAAAACAGCCCCTATGCCTACTTTACTCGCATCGCACTCGACTTCGAAGGTCTTATCAAAGTTAGGCAATTGTAACAAGGGTGCGGAGATGAGCATAGCTTTCAAGGCTTCAAAGGTCGTAGATTGCTCGACACCCCACTTGAAGGGTTGTTCTTTCCGAATGACCTCGGTCAAGGGGGCGGCTATGGTGCTAAATCCTTTTACAAACTTCTATAAAAACTAGCCAACCCGTGGAAGCTTCTTACTTCTCCAACGGTTTGTGGGGTTGGCCAATTTTTGATAGCATTTATCTTGGATTCATCCACTTCGACCTCTCTTGAACTAACAACAAAACCCAAGAAAACAACTTCATTAACACCAAAAGAGCACTTTTCCAGATTTGCATACAATTTTTCCTTTCTAAGGACATCAAGCACACATTGTAAATGCATCACATGCTCTTCTAAAGACTTGCTATACACCAAGACATCATCAAAGTAGACAACAACAAACTTTCTGATAAATGGCCTCATCACATGATTCATTAGCCTCATAAAAGTACTTGGAGCGTTTGTTAGGCCGAAAGGCATAACCATCCATTCATAGAGACCAAACTTGGTCTTGAAGGCGGTTTTCCATTCATCACCGGGTTGCATTCTTATTTGGTGATAGCCACTCCTTAAATCAATCTTGGAAAACAAACATGAACCATTCAACTCATCTAGCATGTCATCTAACCGAGGAATAGGGTGGCGATATTTTACCGTAATTTTGTTGATGGCTCGGCAGTCCACACACATGCGCCACGTTTCATCTTTTTTGGGCACTAATAGCACCGAAACCGCACACGGACTCATGCTCTCCTTGACATACCCTTTGTTGAGGAGCTCCTCAACTTGACGTTGCAATTCCTTGGTGTCCGTAGGGTTGCTCCTATAAGCCGGCTTGTTTGGCAATTGTGATCCCGGCACAAATTCAATTTGGTGCTCAATTCCCCGAAGCGGGGGCAATCCTTGCGGAAGTTTCTTAGGAAATACATCCTCATAATCCTGCAACACATAAGAAATCAAAAGGGAAATGGAAGAATTAGTGGGGTTAGTATTAAAACAATGAGCCAAGAGTAGCATAGGCGTGTCCTCATCATGATCCACGAAGAGTTCCTTCTTCTTAACCAACATCACCATGTTTTCTGTCCCTTTTGCCGTTGTGGCAGCCTTGGATTCCCCCACTGCCCCACCTACGGAATTCCCTCCCTTTTCTCCCTTTTCGAATTCCTTTCCCTTTTCCTTCAATTCTCTCATCCTTTGATGCCACTCATTTACTTGGGAAGGCGAAAGAGGATGAAGTGTAACCTTTTGTCCATCCTTCTCAAGTGTATATCGATTGGACCTCCCATCGTGTTTGGTAGACCTATCATATTGCCAAGGTCTACCTAGCAACAAGTGACATGCTTGCATTGGTATCACGTCACAAAACACTTCATCGTGGTAGTTTCCCACCTTAAACCGTATCACACATTGCCTTGCGACCCTTAATTCACCACAATCATTCAACCATTGTAACTTGTAAGGACTAGTGTGCGGGGTAGTTGGTAACTTCAAGAAATTTACCATAGCATTACTTACAACATTTGTACAACTACCACTATTGATCACCAAGGTACACACACTCCCCTTTACAAGACATTTAGTATGGAATAGATTTTCCCTTTGGCTTGGGTCATCTATTGCCTTACTAATCATGACGCGCCTAACCACAAAGTTTGGAACCACACACTCCCCTTCTTGCGGATAACATCTTCAACATCATCACCATCATCATCATGTGGTCCATCATCGATTTCCTCTCCATCTTGAGGTTCGGCCTCATCTTCTCCCTTTTCAGGGTCCACCTCCTCACCAAGGTAATACAATCTCCCTCCCGTAGGATCACATTGCGTCGGTTTGGACATTCATTGGCCTTATGCCCCCAACCTTGGCACTTGAAACATTGGAATCCCTTTGCGTTAGGATACTTGTGAGCCTCCAATTTTGGAGGAATTTTATGGACTGTTTTGGGCTCGGGCAACCTTGTAGTGGTGGGTTGGTCCTTGTTTTTGGGCCAGCCCGAGGGGGCTTGTCCCCTTGCCTTGAAAGATGATCTCTCTTTAAGTTCCCTTTTAATCTCAAGATCCGCTTGGAAAATACCGTCAACGGTATCAAACTTGTGAAGTGTTAAATGAGTGGAGATCTTTTTGTTCAACCCACACTTGAACCGGATGATGTCGTGACTGATTTATTCCCCACGATGATCAAGTTTCAACATGAGTTGTTGAAACTCATCAAAATATGCCATCACACTCTTGTTACCTTGACGCAAGCCGTACAATCTAGCAAGCAACTCATGGCGATATCTCTCGGGAAGGTATCGTTGCTTTATCAAGTACCTCAACCGATACCACGGCGGTGGCTGCCTATCAATTAATTCATTACCAAACCGCTTTACATACTCCCACAAAGTGTTCGCATAACCCTCAAAATGAGCTATAGCATAGCAACCCTTCTTTTCTTCCGAGATATCATTAACTTAGAAAACTTTGGCACAAGCCGATTCCCAAGCTAAGTAGGCCTCGGGGTCACTTTCACCTTTAAAGATGGGTAGGTTCAACTTGATGGTGTTGATGCCTACATCTCTTTCTTGGTGTCGGTTTCCCCTTTCTCCATACCCTCGGTATCTCCTTGGATCTCCACGACCCCCTCTTATCTCCTCCTCCCTCATGTAAGCATCATCAAAGGCTCCATATCCTTCATACTCCTCTCTACCGTATCCCTCAAAGGGGGCTGGCCAGTTTTGGGCATTTTGGACTTGATTTGGAGGAATTGGATTTTGTGGCCTTTGGTTTAATGGAGCTTGGAATGGAGGGTTCGGATTCTGTGGGGGTACTTGACGTCCAAATCCCTCTTGTGGAACTTGAGGAGTTTGGAAATGTATTGATCTAGTGGGGTCACGGTTTGAAGGGAAAAGAGTAGTTTGGCTTGCGGCATTTAGTGGAGCTTGAGGTGCATTTAGCATTTGGTGCAATATGTCGGGGGTGATGGTTGTGGAGAAAGTTCTATCATGGCCATTGGTAGATACATGTAGAGGAGTAGAAGGACGAGAGTTCCTTTGACTCTCCACTTGTTCTAATCTCCCACTAATAGTCGACACTTCTCCCTTTATTGCTGCCAAATCCCCTCTCACGGCCCCGAATTCCTATTCAACCTTTCCAGTGTCCGGGTAACGGCCTCAAGAGTGACCCTCATAGAGTCAAGTGCATTAGTATCCACATTGTGGGATGTGGTCCCTTCCATTGTCAAGGTATTATACTCTTTGGATCACCTCACGCTTGAGTTCCACAAGTGTTGTAGATTGGCTAGTAACCGTGAATCCTTTAAGGTATGAGTAAGCTCTTATCCGGAGTGGATTCTTGTTTGAAAACTCAAAGAATTCTTGTTGGACTAGAACCAAAAACAGCAACGTATTCAAAAGATAAAAAAGGCACTCAAGTAATCGTTGACACGAACAAACGGATTCAAAGGACTAATTGACAACCTAGTAGGAATGTACTAGTTTGTTAATTAGTTCTAGAACCAAGTAAGGAAACCAAGAATCAACAATTAGCAACTAGAATAATATCCAAAGTTGAGCTTATAGTGATGTGGCAGCATGTAAGTGGTCGATCTTGGTCCCACACATTTTTTTTTTCTCAAATCTGAAATTTTCAATACTCACACAACTTGTTGTGGTTGACAATGTGTTTTGGAGGGAAAGTAAAAGTCTTGTATTCTTTTCAACTTTTCAAACTCAAAAAGGTGAGGTTTGACTATACTATTCCCACAAAACAAGGTCCCTTGAATTAAGGAAGAGTGGTTGTCAAGACTAGGAAGTGATGGGTGCAAGTCTCTTTCACCAACAACTTTATGACTTTTGTCTTGCAACATGAACTCAACTTTCAACAAGATGAACAAGTTTATAAGATGAACACCTCAACAATCCCAACACCCTTCAAGAACACAACATCAACTTCTTCAAGCACATAACACAAAACCACCAATTGTCATCAACAACATACAAACTACGGTCCACTTTTCAAGTTACCACAACAATGGTTAATATTTTAAGCTCAACTTTTAGATCTAGACACTTTAGTGTTGGTGAGAAAGAAACCAACACTAGAAACACACTAAACAAGTAAAATAACACCTAGATCTATACACACAACAACATTCTCGGCCAAGACAACAATGGACAGATTTTCTCTTTTCTCTTTTTTCTTTTTTTTTTGACCGAGAGCAAGCCCAAGATGGGTAGTGTTGGAACACAACCGGTCTTGCTCTGATACCAAATGATACAAGATCAAGTCCACAATACGAAGATTCCAACAACAACAACAAGAAGACCCAACAAGCACAAGATTAACAAGTTAAGCAACAATGCTAGTGAATCGAAAGAGCCCCACACGGCTTCACTAGACTTCAAGATCTCAAACACAACAACAACAAGATAATAAAAGGATAGTTAACTTGACATATAATATTCAAGAGACTAAGAACCCTAACATCAAGAAAGGACCCTAAGACTAATGAATATGAACACCAAGTTCTTACTTAGACCAAGAGGAACTCAATGACCTCAAGATCCTTATTTCTAGCCAAGATACAACACAAGTGTCTCTCTTCTTGTGGGCTGTTTTTAGAGAGAGAGAACCCAAAATATTACAAGTCTTGTGATTCAAAATAATAATGGAAAAACTACCCAAATAACCCTAACATGTTCTATTTATATTACAAGGCAAAAATGAGGCAAAATGACCAGCTTGTCCCTAAGCTCTTGGGCGGCCTTGGAGTGTACATTTATTACACTTCAAGGTCCCTCATCACACTTGAAAACATTTAGATCATTAGATGGATCAATCACCAACTCACACACGGTCATTTGCATGAACAAAGCTTGGAGTTTTTGTAATTTCCGAGCTTGGCTTCGTGTGAATGGTCGTGTACTTGTTGGATAGCTTGTCCCACCCGTATCAAAGGGCCTCCCCAGATCCCGTAAGTATGGGATTACACTGGGTATGTTGTTGTTGTTGAAGTAGAAGAAAATATAGAATTGTGATTTTGGAGGAGCGGGGGGGGGGGGGGGGGGACAAAGTTTGGGCCCATTTGACCACAAAAATTATTCAATTTTTTTTCAAAATTTATTTCACTTTATTTGAAAATTTTAAATCCAACTTGAAGTTGTATTTCAAATTTGAAAAACACCTTATTACATGTTTTCCAACTTACTTTTCACTTTTGAAGTTGTATCTCCATTTTTTCTAAAAAAAAATCTTTAACTCCAACTTCATAAATTTTAAATTAAATGAAAATTATTTGACATCTACGGCCATACTTATGCTCAGTAGATAAAATTAGGAAAAGGAGTAGTGTACGTTTTAAAAAAACGTTTTCTATGTGATTCAATCTCTCACAACCACCGTTATTTTGGGCTTACAACTTAGGGGTATGCATTGGTCAGTTCGGTTTGGTTTATCGATTTTCGATTTGTAAACACGCTAAACCGATAATCAAACTAATAAGATATTCGTTATCGATTTTCGATTAATCGATTTTTGATCTTTATTAGTTCGATTTTCGGTTTAACTGATAAGAAAATACTCCCCTATTTTTTTTTTTACTTTCTCTTGTTTTCATTTGTTCTACACTATCTTCATGCATAAAGTCTACACAAATTATAAGTACTAAGACAACAACTATAAAATGCAAAAGACAATAAGGTATGTATTTAAATCTAAAACCATTACTATATAATTATGAATAAAAATATAATATTAATATAATCTTATTAGGTTATCGACTAAAACCTTAAAATCGAAAACCGAACCGATAGCCCAATAAAAAAATTTACAAAACCGTTTAAAATTTGTTAACCCAATAATCCGATACCGATAAACCAATAACATTTTTATCATTTTGGTTTATCGGTTGAATCAATTTTTGCACATCCCTAGCTTACACGCACTAAAGATAAACGTAAGGAATAAGGATATTTTTAGATCAATAGGTTAACGGAAGATATTTATGACCTTTTTTAATATGTTAGGAATATTTTTAGCCCTTCTCCTACATAATATTTTACACATCAAAGAGGTTAGTGTTATGAAATATAGAATTTAACGGGACGTCTTTCAAATTATCTCAATTATTTATTTAACTATATATTTTAGAAGGGTATTTTGATTTTCCAAATTTATAATTATATATGTGTCTTACTTTCATAATTTGTCTGTTTCAAAAGATTATTCACAGTTCTATATTTTATAAGTTAGTAGTTTCTTCATTCTCATTTTTACTCTTGATGATACTCCTTTATAAATAAACTAGTCTTCGTACCCGCGCGATGCGCGGATCATTTTAAGGACTCACACAATACATGAATAATATTAAAAAGTGATTTGACTTCTTGGGGTACATTAGATATACTGATTGAAAACAACATTTATAACATGAATTAGACAAATTTCGTAAGTGCAGAAGTCGACTGATCTATAATGCAATGAACCCTGTACCATCTATTTTCTTCACTTAGGATTTAGAACATGTTTCTATCCTAGGTCCTTTGAGGATCAAATTCTTGTTTTAGGTTGATGAATTAAGCCAATGCAATTACTGGTGATTTCCACATAATCTTATGTTGTTAAGTATTTTACCTATCAAGAGGCTTCATTCATTTATTTATTTAACTGTTAACAAATCAAATCACCATAAAAAGGTAAAAATAAAATAAAAACTAATCTAGACGCACACTAAACAGTCACATATCTATTTTAATCACAAAATTCATTTCTGAATCTATACTTTTTACATTTTCCTGTCTCATACATGATGAAAATGCACATATTGACAATATGAATAGAAGTTAAAGAAAGGCAATTAATCCTAACACATGAAAAATGAGAAGGCACATTTTAACAACAAACAAATAAACAATCTTCACAAAAGATATTAATCTATTTCTTCAAATTTTGATCTAATATAACATCTATTTACAACAGCATTACTAATAGAAGGATCATCTTCATTCCTATATAGCTCCATCGACGCCTTCATTCCTATATAGCCTTGGATGAATTGTAGATGCCTTATAATTTCATCTTGTCCTCAAATTTATCAGAATGTGCAGTTTGGTTGTTCATCAATCTCTGTAAGTTAGCTCTCTTTCTCTTTTTCCATTCCACACGATCTATTTCTGCGGAGGGTCGTTATATAAGCATCAATTTCTTCTTCATAACTAAATGTGGATTAATTTTAAGTGCTAAAATTAATTTTCTAAATAAGTCGTTACGTGTTTGGATGAAAACATATTTACTATTTAGGATTTTTTATTGCGAGTACATTATAAAGGAACACCTTATATTTTTAATGTGAAAAACTAAACTAAATTACTTTGCTTTATGTGTCAAATTTTTTAAGTAACCTTCAAGCTTATGCCACTTGACCTCCGGGATCATTATTTCCTTAGTAACTTAAATTAAAGTTCTCTGCAAATAGTGTCTAAATAAAAAACAAATTTATTTTGGTAAAAATTAGTTTTATAATGAATAATTTTATTCGTATCAAAGCTGGAAGGGGTATTTTAAACACCCCAAAACAAAATTCTTATAGTGAATATGATTTTTATCTTTCACAATATCTATCTTCCAATTCGAAAATTATATAATGTTGATCACCAAATGTTATCCTCCAAAGTCCAAAAATGTAATCACTCCATTAACACTTGTAATAAAAGTGATAAATCTTTTATATATTTGAGGAGGAAAAATCAGAGATTAAAAAAAACTAAACAAATTGAGTTTTATTTGGATCGTTTGGTTGGTTGGACAAAGAAAATAATTCCAAGATAAAATGTGAAATAATTCTATCATGATTTTGGACATGAATATTATTTAGTCTTAGGATCATTCTATCTCAATAATTCTATCATGATTTTGGGCATGAGTATTATTTAGTCTTAGGATCATTCTATCCCTACTAATTATACTAAATGATTATATTAGCTATCCAAATTATTCCAACCAATCCCATCCCACCAACAAAATGGCAAAGAGTTGTAATGCTTTATTTATAAAACTGAGAATTAAAAATACATTTTAATAACAATTGACTCACAAAAAATAGAAACTAAGATGGAGTGACATTGCATGTGTTTGCAATGCCTAGAATACTAAACGATCTATAAAGATTTATTTTACTAAATCATATACTTAGTTATTGAGGCTTCATCATTTACCTCAAAATCAATACCTGATGAGACTTAAGTTTTAAATTTTTGAAAATTGCTATACAAACATAAAATAATAAAAGAAATCATAATATATTTCATTATAAAACAATAAAAATTAAAAATTATTTACTAAATATATTAACAACAAATGTTCAATAAATCACACCTTATTAATGGAAGGAGATTAACACCCTCATTATGATAAATATTCAATAATCGATGCTTGTCATTTTCCTGCGAAAATAACTTAAACTTAAACGTGCTCAAGAGTAAAAAAAAAATATAAATTACAACATAAAATCATACCTTATTAATGGAAGGAGATTAACAACCTCATTATGATAAATATTCAATAATCGATGCTTGTCATTTTCCTGAAAAAATAACTTAAAATTAAACATGCTCAAGAGTAAAAAAAAAATTATAAATTACAACATAAAATATAATAAAAAAATATATGCTTACGAAAACACACCTTTGCTACAACAATTTTGTCTGCCTCCATACGATCATTAACAATTATGGTTTCATATTTTTATTGAAATTATTATAAATGTATATTATTGTGAGTTTGGAAATAAATGTTACCATATAGAAGCAAGAACTTGATACAACATACATAAATACAATAAATACTTTGTTCTTTTTGATAGCATAGTTCCTTTCCAGTTTATGATCATCTAGGAAATAGATATTAATAATTGATTCACCATCTTCCTCTGAAAATTTAAGGACAAAAAAAATAAATTAAAATCAAATTACTAAAGAGTGAAAATATAAATTACCACACAACAATGAAATAAAAATATATGTTTACAAAAACGCAACATTGCTATAATAATAATTTTATATGCCTCATTACTATCAGCCGCCTCCTACTAATTCTTGGATTTTTTGCTCCATCGTTTCTTCTGGAGGCGCATAATCACAACTATCTCTTGTCGATTTGATGATTTTGGATTGGAGCGTGTAAAATTGCAGATGTAGCGAGCCTAACCACTCCTTTATATAGTAGTGACTTGGACTTTTGATTTTCCAATTCAAAAGTTTTAACTACACGGTTAAAATTTGAAATTTTCTTTTCTAGTTAAATTTGAAGTTTGGATAAGATAAAGATTGGAAAATGTTTGATTTAATTGATAATAATTAACTATTAATTCCATCCGTTTAAAAAATAATGACCTATTTTTCTTTTTAGTCCATTTAAAAATGAATGATCAATTTCCTTTTTAGCAACTTTTTAATATCAACTTTTTAAATGACATGTTTAAGACTATAAGATCAAAGGGCATTTTGGCACAATTGACACAATTTTAATTTAAGACCACAAGATTAAATGGAGGAAATATATTTTATATTAAATTCTAATTCAAAAAAATGAATTTCGGCGTACGAATTGAAAATTGAGCATATTAATTCAAAAAATAACTACAGCCTGATTAAAAAGAATCTCAATTCAAATGAAAAAATAAAATAACTTAAACCGCACTAAAAATATCTTAATTCATATGAATAAATAAAGATAGATTTTTAATTGGATTTACATTGCATTTAAAAAAAAAAATTTATATAGGATTTTTTTGGTGGTTACACTTGACATCCTATGAGTCTTTTGCCTCTCCTATTAGATAGAAAGGGAAAAGTACACAAACTATCTCCTAAAAGCAAATTAATTACTCTAATTTGCCCCCTCCCTTACTAATTTTGATAATACCCTTTCGGCACGTAATATTTACCCGCATTACCCCCTTCGGTGTTCCTTACTTCAGCGTCCAATTACATTTAACTTTCATTAATTAACTCAACAAACTTTATCATTACAATCCTTATTGTATTGCGTTGGAACACTAACCAATGAGGACAATCCACGTGTAGACAAGCATATCCATTTTAAATTTTCTAATGTCTCAATAGCTTTTTTGTTCTTTAAAGATAAAAATAAATGCAGTAGTTAATCATTTTTAGACAAATAAATATATAGAACATTAAATTAATAGACTACAATAAGGAGTTAAGTATTATGAAAAATATTAAAGTCACTGGATTATTTTTTAAAATTTAAATTAATAAAAAATATATTATATATTATCTCTAAAATATGATTCTATTTTTCATCTTTTTTTTTTTTACAAGAACAATTTGCTAAAAGTTGTATAAATATAAAAATATCAAAATTAATAAAAATATGAACTAACTATTTTTAGATTAATAAAAATAATTTTTTTAAATAACTAGACTACTATTAGAAATAAATAAGAAAAATATTAAAGTCCACTAGCTTATTTATTTTTTATTTTCTCTTGTTGGCTCCTTTTTTTTGTTTTGTTTATCTTAATTTTTTTTTTTTTAAAGAATGACTAAGGAGTGTCTCATTGAAGGACTGGAACAACCCTCTATACTACCATCACAATATATTCATATACTATGATGGTATCATTGATGAATCAAACCTCAATGATACTATGCCAGTATATGGATATACCGTAATGGTATCATGGAGAATTCAGAAGTGTCTTATTGAAGGACTGAAGTAGTTCTCCATGATATCATGTCAGTATAAATTATATTGTAATAGTATCATTGAGGTTCACTAAAAGATACCATGTTAGTATATAAATATACTGTGATGGCATCATGAAGGTCTCACTAAAGGGTTGAAGTAGTCATCAATGATACCATGACAGTATATAGATATACTGTGATGGTATCATGGAAGTCTCACTAAATAATTGAAGCAGACATCAATTATACCATGCCAGTATATAGATAAACTGTTATGGTATCATTATAGATTGAAGCAAACTCGATGATACCATATCAGTATATATATACTATGATGGTATCATGGAGGTCTGACTGAAGTATTGAAGCAGACATCAAAGATACCATGACGGTATATAGATATACTGAGATGGTATCATGGAGGTCCCACTAAGAATTGAAACAGACATCAATGATACCATGGCAGTAGATAAATATACTGTTATGGTATCATTACAGACTGAAACAAATATCAATGATACTATATCAGTATATATATACTTTGATGGTATCATAGAGGTCTGATTGAAGGATTGAAGTAGACATTAATAATACAATGACAATATATAGATATACTATAATGGTATCATGGAGGTCCCACTAAGGATTGAAACAGGCATCATTAATACCACAATAATATATAGATATACTGTGATGGTATCATGGAGGTCTCACTAAAGGATTGAAGCAGACATTAATGATACCATGACAGTATATAGATGTATTATGGTATCATTATAGACTGAAGCAAACCCCAATGATACCATGTCAGTATATATACTGTGATGGTATTATGGAGGTCTAACTGAAGGATTGAAGCAGATATCACTTCTACCATGACAGAATATAGATATACTGTGATGGTATCATGGAGTACCCACAAAGGATTGAAGCATACATCAATGATACCATGACAATATATAGATATCCTGTGATGGTATTATTTCGGATTACAGCAAATAAAAATAAAGAAAATCAAATAACATTACAAAAGAAAAGAAATAAATAATAAAAAAGAAATATGAAATTAGCTTGTAGTGAAAAGATAATGAATATTATGATTTGAAAAAAAAAATGAATGAAAAAAGAGAAAAATAAAAATAAAGAATAAAGAAATAAATGAAAAAAAGAAAAAGAAAAAAGAAAAGAAAAGGAATAAGAAATTGAAAAACCAAGAGAAAATAAAAAATAAAAAATGCGAAAATAAAAGGAATCAATAAAAAAAAAAGAGAAAAGTAAAAACAGGAAAAAAAGAAGTAGAGAAAAAAAAAAGAATAAAGAAATAAACGTGAAAAAAGAAAAGAAAAGAAAAGGAACAAGAAATGAAGAAATTGAAAAATAAAGTAAAAATAAAAAATAAAAAAATACATAAATAAAAGGAACCAATAAAGAAAAAATGAGAAAAATAAAAGTAGGAAAAAAAGAAAAAAAAAGTAGAGAAAAAAATAAATGAATAAAGAAATAAACGAGAAAAAAGAAGAAAAAAGAAAAAAAAAAAAGAAGAAAAGGAGTATACAAAATAAAAATTGAGTGTGAATTAGATTATGATGTTAAAATCTAATAAAGAATTAAATAATGTTACGAAAAAATTAAATGAACAAAGAAGCATAAAAAAAAAGAAAAGAAAAGAAAAGAAGTAGAGAAATAAAAAGGAAAAGAATTAAAAGGGGGATAAATAACTAAAGCTACAAGGAAAGGGGACATTTTATGTAATTAGTTAGAAGAAAATTTTATGTAAGGGGACATTTTGTTGTAAATAGTTGCTCCTATGGAGCGTGGATGTACTTTTCCCTTATAAAAATGACATGACATATTTGACACCGCATTTATATGGAAAACTTTCAAAAAATAGTCCCAATTATAAGAAATAGTGGCCGCACTAGCCACATTTTAAAAAGTTACCATTCGTAGTCGATGTATCAACTTTATGCAACTGAGTGTATTTGATATAAAATATAAATAAAATAACTAATTACAGGCGTAAAAAACGTATCATTTATATCATTTGATACAAATACAAATGTATAGTTTGATGCAAGTGTATCATTTGTATTTGTATGGTTCAATTTGTATTTTATAGAACCGTATAATTATATCATATACAAATACAAATGTATTGTTTGATGCAAATGCTATATTTGGATAGTTCAATTTGTATCAATGAATACAATTTGAATTTTATAGAACCGTATAAATACAAAATATAATTATATGAAACTGTCCGTATGAATTAGATATAAAATACAAATACAAATGTATCATGTTACAGTTGAGTAGATACATATTGATACTGTCACGACCCAAGTTAGGCACGTGATGACACTTGTCAAACCCTCCAGACAAGTAAGCCTAATCCAATCCAAAAGAATACGAATAAAGGAAAAATATAAACGGAAGCGAAAGAATAATCCCAAATATATAACCGAGACACAAGTCTCCGAAAATACATCACAGGTCTGGTTGTCACTAATACAAGCCTCTAATATAGATTAAGAGTAATGATAATCGTCTAAAATATCTTAGATGTGAATAAAACATAAGACATAAATAGACAAATCCGAGAAGTCCTTAAGTCTGCCAGCCACTTTCTCGGTTTCCGCAATCTCCAACGCCAAAGGAATGCAATCTATGATCTACTACTCGAATCAATACCTGCACGGGGTGCAAAAAAAAAAAAAAGGAAAGAAAAATAAGGGTGAGTACGAAATCACGTGTACTCAGCAAGCATCGTCGATAACCGACCCTAATCCAAAGCGATGGATAGAACTAGGACCCCAAGTACCCAAGGTTTTCCCAAACAGTTCTATAGCCCGCCAAAATATAGTACTTGATCCTATAAGGGTAACCCAACACAATGGTTAATAATTTTACCATAAAACAGGGTAGGCACATAAATCTAGCTGAGTCAACCCTATTCACTACATAATCAACAAATAAGGAAAGTCATTTATGAAGAGGACTCACTAATACGATAAATCAGGCATAATCAATGCTAATCAGCTAATATTATGGGATCAAAATAGGGAGAGTGTACATATAAATAAGAGTGTATCTTATGCCACCAAAGGTGCTACACAACTATTCCTCTGATCAAGCCTCAGCCATACCCCACGTCTCACAATACCTTAACCTCCTAACCAATATAAGATGATATAATGTAATGTAATAAAATGAAATGAATGCCAAATACAGTATCACAAATAAGTTCTATCACGGTAATACAATACAAGAGTAAATACTAACACAATACTAAATCATACCAAGGAAAGTCAATGTAATGCAAATGATGCAATGCAATGTAGTGATGATTATAGGAGGAGGATGAATCTTTGAAAAGTTATCGCATAACCTTCTGTATGCACCTACCGGGCAACGCTGCCCCACAATAGGACCCATGGTAGGTTTGCAACCCATATACTTTCCATAATCTCAATCTCATATCTTAAATCAACCTTACCGACACATCCCTCGGTATAGGCGTTTTATAAAGTGTCTCATTTTCTTACAAAATCAGAATGTCTCAGTGGTACCAATGTCTCATGAATATGCATGCGTGATATGAGGATGTAATGCTCACAACCAATCAGTATGAAGATCAATATCCATTTAATACACGTATAAGTGAACTCAGAATCAACTCAATGTATCAATAATTCATGATATCAGTTTCCACTTGGCACCACCAGAATAAATAGTCATGCATTAATTAATATTATCATTTTCAACCCCTCTCTTGGACATAACTATAATGAATATGAAATTAAATGCTCAGATAAGGCCTATAATGTCAGGTCGAGCCCCCATGGCACAATCATAAATATAGCATTCCAATGCACAGATAAGGACTATGATGACAAGTCAAGACCCCACTCGGACGACATAATAATAGATAAGGCATTTAATGCACAAACATGACTAATAACATCAAGTCAAGCCCCCACTCGGGCATCACAATAGTGTATCCTCTCAATTTAAAAGCAATATGTATATAAGCCCCCACTCGGGCACACGATCATAAATAATTACTCAAGCTCATAGTGAAGTTCACATAAGCTTCACACAGGCAACACGGAATAAACAACAATCTCAATAACAATATATCGCGAAACTATCCAAACCTATCTTATTTCATACGATAAGTCTCATCCACTATTACAAGTCCATTTATACTCTAAGTATTCTCTAAAGGTCATTAATCCCCGATCATCACAACAAAATCCTCTAAACAAGATTCAAGCTCTAGAATAGGCATCCAATATTAAAATTTCAAGATCACTAAGTTATCAATCTACATTCTACTCTAAGGGTAACTACAAGCAACAATACTAACTAAAAAAGGCAATAATCTAACTACAACCCACCAAAAGATTCCGGTAACCGCGGACATGCTCGCCATTTCACCTATGCGGGACCCCCAATATTAAACAAATCACAAAATACTAACAAACAAGCATACAACATATAAACGCTTTGAAAAAAATAAGGTATAACTCAATTTGCCTTTAAAGAAGATCCGCAAGTTCAAACACTGTCCAAATCCTTAACCGGAAGATAGACTCCCTCGAATCATCTCCAAAGACGAACAATATAATCAAATATGACATTTACAAAGGCAAAAGGAATCCAACGATACCTATATCGACTATATTCGAGACGGGTCCAACACGGACCTCAAAAATAGGTTTGAAAATGAAAGGGGTAAAATTAGAATTTTATTTAAGAATAATGTTTTCCATATCAAAAGGAGTCTATAGATGAAAACCCAAGTGAAATAGAGTAGAAATCGGACCTCAAATCGAAGAAAAACCCAATTTACACTTTACCCGGTAAAAACACAAAACCACATTTAAAATCATGGATTTGAAGTTTTTTTTGAAGATGAATCAATTGGAAAATGATGTAATAAGGATTTTGGAACTTACCCACTGAAGAAATCGCAAAACCCCCTTTGAAATCATCTTAATCCGAGCTCTAGAAGTCCAAAAATTGAGAAAATATGAATTAGGGCCGACAATGGGAATTAAAATATGTCCAAGTCTGCTGGTCCTCACAAACGCAGGGCCTAGGTTGTGATAGGGAGATTTCCCTAACCTGAAACTTTTCAAACACGGGCCTTTGTCCGCGAACGCAAAGAGAAACTGACCCAACCCACTGACTTACCCTTCGCGATCGCGGAGCCCTTTTTCACGATTGAGATAAAGGAATTTATTGACCCCCGCAAATGCAATGTGGGAATCTCGAAATGATGTGTCGTGAACTTACGACACTTAAGATGCTTAAAACGAAGAATATTTGCAAGTATAAGGGCACTTTTGTGGATTTGATATGTTTCTTTTAGTGTTTGCAGGCCTTATGGACTTAGGGAAGGAAAATACTGAAGATTAGACAAAATTGGCATCAGACGAGTCTTACCACGATCATGGGATCTGACCACGATAGTGCCTAGGCTTTTGTAGGTTGATTCAGAGATGCCACAAGCAGAAGTCTTTCAGACGGAAGGTCCTACAATCGTGAGTTGATGTCATGATTGTATCATGTGATCGTGAGTTCGAAGGAAAAAAATACACTTGCAGGAGTCAATTGCAAGAGGATCAGATGACATCTTCCCACAACTGTGACTTGAAAGCACAATCATACCATGTGGTCGTGGGAAGAGACTCCAGTTTTAGTAGATTGTAGATTAAAGATCAGACGACAACAACACCCGATCGTATGTTGAAGTCACGAGCCCGTACTATTGATCGTCTGATGGAAGACCTGAAAGATAAAAAGTCCAAGTACAAACCACGACAGGCAAAGGATGATCGTGGATTCTAACCATGATCGTACCTTCTTCTCGTCCAAGGCAGCCAACACAGTTTTCCTTTTTTTTTGTTGTTTAGGATAGGATTTATTTTATCTATAAATACTCTTATAGGGTTATATTTAAGATGTTAGATAGAATTATTATTCATAACATTATATTGTACAATTCTAAGTTCTTGCGATTGTACGAACATCATTTCTAGGGTTTTAATTAAAGTTGAGCTTTTGGAGTTTAATTCTCTTAGTAAATTCATAATTATGTTTTCATCTATGAATTCTTCTCGTGTGCTTACGATCATGAATAGCTAACACCACAACTAGGGTTGTGGGAACCATGATGAATTAACAAGTGCGAAGTTATTTTAGACCAGTGTGCTTGCATGTATTGGTATTTTCTTTGATATGATTGCTTTTCTAATGGATGCATATGTTAGGAACTCGCATGTATTCTAGACTTGCTCGAAAGGGAGGTATAGATTAGGAAAAGGAGATAACAACAGAGATTTGAAGCTATCAACCTTTATCTAATTAACTTGATCCTTGACAGGGATAGTTAATCTGAGATCAAAGAACAAGGATTAGTAATGCGACGCTCTGAGTCTGGAAAGAGATGAGTAAAATTCATCTGATTAGGGTCGAAAGACGTTTGGATGAACATAACTTGTTAGATTTTTCATGCAACGCATCGGGATAGTCTGCTAGCATGAATAACCTGTGGAGTTATGAAGTCGTGGGGATCATAATCCTAGTGCTCGTCTCATATTGATTACAAACCAACAAACCAACAAATGCGACTGTTACTATTTTGTTTCACAAAATCCCCCTTTCTGACTTATTTGCTAGTTACGTAGAAAAACTCTTGACAAAATTTTAGCCTATTCCTCGTGGGATCGACCCCAACCTTGTTGGATTCTATATTTAATTCAACGACTGCTATATTTTTTAGGAGGTGTAATTTGGGCAACATTAAATTTTGGCACCGTTGCCGGCGACTATGGTTACGGAGTTAATTGATTGTGTTTGTTGAAGTTGCTGGTTTCATTTGCTGATTTTACTTTTCTGTTGAACTTAGGGCACACACCGGTGTATGCCCAGTACTCAGAGTCAAGGTAATCCCCTGATTCCACTTGATACTGAAATTGAAAGAACTGTGAGAAATAATTGAAGAATGGTTAACGATGGAGTTCAAGATCCAACAACTATACTGGTAGGCGCTCATGGGGGTGGTAAAGTTCATAACCAACCACTAATACTTCCAGTCGATCATGAAACTACAGAACAGACTACCGCTAAGCTGATGGCTGAGGATAATGCAAGATAAGAAGCTTCTAGACAAGCAGCCAAAGACGCTAGAGCAATGCAAGATACAACTAATCATCTTGCTGCACTTGATAATAGGGAGAGACAGAGAAGGCCTAGGATGCAACAACCGTTAAGTAATATCTTCCTGTTTATGAAAACCAAGAAGAAGATTTGGTCTATTTGGAGCTGATTGAGACAAGTGCTATCATTCCACCAAAATTTTCTCAAGGGACTAAGTTTGATATCACGAGTGATATGATTCACTTACTAAACTTAAATGGGATATTTGCCTGACTTCCCACTGATGATGTAAACATGCATATAATGAATTTTGTGGGGATCTGTACTTTATATAATCTACCTGGGGTGAATTAGGAGGCTATTCGACTGAGGTTATTTCCATTCTCCTTGATGGGAGTAGCTACTATGTGGTTGGCCGAACTACCACGTGGGCCCATCACTAACTGGAATGAATTGAGAACCCAATTCTTGGATCGATTTTTCCCGCCTTCTAGAATACTCTAGTTGAAAGATGAGATCTATAATTTCAGATAATTACCGTCAGAAGAACTATACGAAACTTGGTTGAGGTTCAAGAAAAAGCTGTAGAATATTCCAAACCATAGTATGACTGGTCGAAACTTGTTAGAAATCTTCTACAGAGCATTAAATACAAACACGAAGGCTGTAGCAGACACTATCATAAGTGGGGCATTCATGAGTTTGCGATGGGATCAAGCCTCTGATATTCTCGATCGAATCACTAATAGCACAACTGAGAACTGAGATTGGATTATTTGATAAGCAACTTGAGGCAGCTGAGGCAGAAACGATTAATGCAGTAGGTGCGCAAGGCAAAGTGACTTGGTATGAAGATTCAGATTCTGAAGAGGAAGCTAAATTTATTGGTAGAGAAGTGGAAGGTTTTCGAGCCAAAGGCCAAGGGTCTAATCAATATAATTGGAACTCTAGGCAAGGGCATCAAGGTTAAAACTATTATGGAGATAATTATAACAAATTGGGGTACAGAGATAGAGATAGAGATCGTGATGGTGATTGGATGCGAAAACATTATTACAACTAAAAGAGTGGCCTTTACATTCCACTGGGAAACTGTGATGCTGAGTCTTGTAGTTCGAGGATGGAAACCTTACTTGCAAACTTGTTAAGGGGTCCGAGAGTCAAGAAAATTGCCTTAAAGAGATTAGGGCATATATTTTGGGGATGAGCCCAAAAGTTGAGTCTCATGAGACCGCCATTAAACAACTTGAGCAATAATTTGGGAAGACGTCCACCATATTGAATCAACGTCAACCGGGCACACTTCAGAGTAACACCTTCAAAATCCCAAAGAATAATGGCCATTGTCTAGCCATTACTACTAGAAGTGGAAAGACTACGATTGATCCGTTCATGCCTGTGGTTGATGGTAAGAAAGATACTCCTAGACTTGTTGATGATATGAATGAGGCTAAAGCAGAAAATTTAGTGGTAGAGGATAATACATCTCGAAAGCCTCTAAATGCTGAAAACGAGTCTAAGTCTGAAAAAGTAAAGAAAAAAGAGTCCACCCAATTACTGAAGCCTATTTCACGACCTCCTCCTCCTTTCCCATAAAGGTTAAAGAAGAAAGTTGAGGAAGGAAAATATCAGAAGTTTATTTCAATATTGAAAGAATTATCGATGAACATCCATCTTGTGGAGGCTTTAGAGCAAATCTATGCAAAATTTATGAAAGACTTGGTGACGAAGAAAAGAACTGTGAGTTTAGAGCCCATGGATAATGTGCATCACTATAGTGCAATGGCCTCTATATCGTTAGTTGAAAAGAAGGAAGACCCAGGAGTATTCACGATTTCGTGCACTATTGGGTGTTTCAACTTCACAAAAGCATTGTGTGATTTTGGAGCTAACATTAACTTGATACCGCTAGCAGTTTAAAACAGTTGGGGTTGGGATCGCCCAAACCTACTTCGATGAGACTCCTTATGGCAAATCGCATTGTGAAAACGTTGGTGGGTATCTTATGTGATGTGTTGGTAAGAGTTGCATATTTTATATTTCCAACTGATTTTGTCATCCTTAATTGTGAGGTTGAATTCGAGGTTCCCATTATCTTGGGAAGGCCCTTTCTTGCAACTGGACGTACGTTAGTTGATATGGAGACTGGGCAGATAAAGTTTAGATTGAATGATGAACAAGTCACTTTTAATGAATGCCAGTCTATGAAATAGCCAAAATACATGTGCGTGATCTCTTTGATAGATACAGTGTACAGAGATGATTGGTTGCTCCTATTAAGGAGAGACTCAGTGTTGAGGCCCTTGCGGCAGCTATCATAAATTTTGACAATGATGGTATTGATGAGTATGATGAGATAGTGAATGCACTTGTTGGTAGGGGTTCTGACACTTATGCACCAAAGAAGCTTGATCATGATATGAAGAATAGAGTGACCCCGCCATCTAGACGTTCTATTGAGGAGCCTCCTGTTCTGGAGCTCAATGCTCTTCTTTCCCATCTTCGTTATGCATTCTTGAGGGCCAACAACACTTTGCCAGTTATCATTACAGCTGATTTATTAGAGTAGCAAGTTAAGACCTTGGTTTATATTTTACAAGTTTAAACGGGCCATTGGATGGTCCATTGCTGACATTATTGGAATCCCACCTGGAATTCGCACATACAAAATTCAGCTTGAGCAGGATTATACACCTAACATTAAGTATCAACATAGATTAAATCTGCCTATGCAAGAGGTTGTGAAGAAAGATATCATTAGGTGGTTATATGCGGGTGTGGTTTATCCTATTGTGATAGCAAATGGGTGAGTCCGGTCCAATGTGTGCCAAAGAAGGGTGGAATCACTTTGATTCCAAATGAGAAAAATTAGTTGCTTCCTATGAGACCAGTCACTGGATGGCGAGTTTGCATATACTATAGAAAGATGAATTCATGGTCTGGGAAGGATCATTTTCCTATGTCTTTCATGGACCAAATGTTAGACCATCTTGCGGGTAGAGGATGGTATTGTTTTCTTGACGGTTATTCGGGTTATAATCAAATTTACATTGCTCCCGAAGACCAAGAGAAAACCACTTTCACTTGTCCATATGGGATATTCGCGTTCAAGAGGATGCCTTTTGGTTTATGTAATGCTCCCACAATATTTCAGCTTTATATGATGTTCATCTTTTCTGACATGGTAGAGGACACTATTGAGGTTTTCATGGATTATTTCTCAGTTGTGTGTGATTAATTTGATGATTTCTTGGCACATCTTGTCGACTTTCTGAGGAGATACGAGGAGTGAAACTTGGTATTGAATTGGGAGAAGTTCCACTTTATGGTAAAATAAGGAATAGTGCTTGGTCACCGAATTTCAAAGAAGGGAATTGAAGTCGACAAGGCAAAGATTGAGGTGATTGAAAAATTGTCTCCACCAATTTCTGTGAAGGGTATTCGTAGTTTTATAGGGCATACAGGTTTTTATAGAAGATTCATCAAGGACTTTTCTAAGATTGCTAACCCTTTGTGTAAGCTTTTGGAAAAAGAGGTGAAGTTTGTGTTTGATGATGCCTTCCTGAAAGCCTTTAAGTGTCTGAAAGAGAAGTTGATTTCATCCCCCATCATCGTGTCTCCGGATTGGACCTTGCCTTTTAAATTTATGTGTGATGGTAGCGGTGTGGCACTAGGTGCAGTCCTTGTCCAAAGGCGAGAGAAGATTCTACATCCCATTTATTATGCTAGAAAAGTACTTAATGCAGCTCAGAAGAACTACACAGTGACTGAGCAAGAGTTGTTTGCGGTAGTGTTTGCTTTCGAAAAAATTTGATCCTATTTGCTTGGGACTAAAGTAATTGTGCACACTGACCATTCAACTCTTAGATACCTCATGGTGAGGAAAGATGCAAAGCCAAGGCTGATTAGGTGGGTATTTCTGTTGCAAGAATTTAACTTTGAAGCCAAGGATCGAAAGGGGACCGAAAATCAAGTGGCCGACCATTTATCACGCCTTGAGGAAGAGGCAATGCTGAAATTCTGGGATGAGCTTGAGATTAATGATACTTTTCCAGATGAACAGGTCTTGGCAGTATCACAGGACTTAATCCCTTGGTTTGCAGATTTTGCCAACTACTTGGCAAGTGACCTTATCCCAGAAGGTATGTCGTTTCAGCAGCGCAAGAGATTCATGCATGAGGTAAGGAAGTTCTTTTGGGATAAGATGTATTTGTTTAGGATTTGTGCTAATGTTATGACTCAGAGATGTATTCCTGAGGTGAAAATGTTGAGTATCTTAGAGGCGTTTCATTCGTCTCCAGTTGGGGGTCATCATGAAGGTGCACAAACTGCGAACAAAATCTTGTAATGTGGTTACTATTGGCCTACTATCTACAAAGATGCACAATATTATGCTAGGACTTGTGACCAATGTCAAAGGCAAGGGAATATCTCGCACTGATAGGAACTTTCAATGACGACAATCCTTGAGCTTGAATTGTTTGATGTATGGGGCATTGATTTGATGGGTCCTTTTGTGAGCTCACATGGGATGAAGTATATATTGGTGGTTGTCAATTATGTTTTGATGTGGGTGGAGGAAATTACACTTCCTAATAATAAAGGTAAGAGTGTCACCACATTTTTTGAAGAAGAACATCTTCTCCAGATTTGGCACTCCCCGTGATATCATTAGTGATGGGACTCGTATTTTTTCAATATTCTTTTCAAATCCATACTTGATAAATATGGTGTAAATTATAAGGTGGCAACACCTTACCATCCGCAAACAAGTGGGCAAATTGAGGTCTCCAATCGGGAGATCAAGTCTATTTTGGCGGAGACTTAATGCCAATAGGACTGATTGGGCTAGAAAGTTAGATGATGCATTGTGGGCCTACCAAACAGCGTACAATACTCCCATAGGTGCATCTCCATATTAGCTTGTTTATGGCAAAGCATTCCACTTGCCTGTCGAACTTGAGCATAAGGCACTATGGGCATTGTAAAGGTTTAATCTTTAGTGGAGTGATGCAGTGAATTTTAGACTGGAAAAGATGAATGAGATGGATGAGTTCCGTCTCTACGCCTATGAGAGTTCATCCTTGTATAAGGAAAAGATGAAGTTGTACCACGACCAGAGGATTGAGCGCAGAGAATTTCAACCAGGTGATTCGGTCTTGCTTTATAATTTGAGACTTCGCTTGTTTCCTGGAAAGTTGAAGTCTAGATGGTCTAGATCATTCAGTGTGGTAAAAGTATTTCCACATGGTGCAATAGATCTAAAAGAGCATGGTGTTGTACCATTTAAGGTAAACGGACAGTGCGTCAAACATTATTTGGGAAGCACAAAATAAATGAAGATATGTGTGGATTTAAGCCTTGATGACGTTTGCGTAGTCAAGGGAGCTGAGTCGTGCTGCGACATCAAATCAGGCGCTTCATGGGAGAAAATACATGGGCTAGTTGGTGAAGTCTGAGTAACCAACTTAGCCACGTCATGCTGCGATGTTAAATCAAGCGCTTCTTGGGAGGCAACCCATGTGTTGTTCTTAATATTTATCCCATGCGTTGTACTGTAATATTTGTTACTTGTGTAGGAAACCATAGGAAAAAAGAAGGTGCTTAGTTGAACTCCAAACTAAACCCACGAAAGGGATTATACGATCATACAAGAACATACCCGATTGTGGGTTCAGTAGTCTGATGGGAGTTTTGCAGGATGAAAATTTAGGAGTTATCCCACGATTGGGTATCACAATCGTACTTAGATTGTATGATCGTGGTCTTAATCGTCTGATGTTACTCCTACAGATCATCAAACTGGGCATCGAACCTACGATTTTAAGTCACAATCCTGGTTACATATCACGATCGTCCTTAAGCTTTGTAGGTTCTTAGGTAAGTTTTCCTAAATCAACATTATCCGGAATGAATACACGATTTTATAATCTAACCACGATAGTACATTCTAGCCATATGGGGAGCCCTTCAGTTTAATGAAATTGATCCGACCTAACTTAATACAAGTCCAAGAAGTATAAAAGGCCTCAAACTTTCACTCGATTTCCCTCTTCTCTTTTTCAAACATTTTTTCACTCAAAAATCCAAACCCTAATCGATTTCAAGGATAAAATTTGAGTTGCTACCTGTGATCCAAAGCCCACATTCCCGTGTTTTCACTACTTTCAACCAAAAAAAATTCGTAAGTTTCTCAAAAGTGTTTAACTTATGCATAACAATAGGGATTTTTGCAATGATTATGGTCATATGTGTGTTCAAAATCGATTAAGTGATTGTGTTTGAGGCATTGAAAGCACAGGGGAAGTTTGAGTATCCATTAGTGCACAAAGATTGGTCAATAGTGTTAAAATCGTGGTCATATTGGGTCAAAACTTTAAAAAGGTGAAATCTGCTAAGTGTTTGGGATTCCACGATACAACCTACGATCGTAGGTTGGATCTTTATGGGATGCCAATTAGCAAACCCTTAAGATTTCATCAGATGAATCCATCTCATGATCATGAGATTAACATACAATCGTGATATGTGCTCATCTGATGTGACACAATTTAGTTGTTCTCAGTTTTCCTTCCTATGACAGGAAGGTACGATCGTACCTTCATTGTACGATCGTAAGAACTGATCATCTGTTGATACTTTTCCTAGTTATTATCTAGTGAACCAAACCGATGATCAAAAGGTACGAGCATACCTTAATTGTACGATCGTAGGTAAGGTCGTTTACTTTCTATACTTGCATACTATTTTTACCCTTGAACTAATTTTTCACTTTGATACATGTACTATGGCACCCAAATCCAAGCTATCTTAGGACAAGGCTCTCCAAGGCAAGATAGCCAAAGAAAGAACCCCACCAAGCTCCTTGGATAGTGGATCCACGCTAGTGGCTCAGAGGAGAAGTATGGGCTTAGCTCCTCCGACGTACAACACTCTCCTCGGACCACGAGGAACTAGGACAAGGAAAAGGCTACCACTTCCCTTGAAATTGTAGAGGCTTCCACCCTCATCAACCTTTCCAGTCTAACTAAGGAAGGCAAGACACCCAACAGGGTGGGGATGCACCTGAGGATGGTGTCGATTCTTTGGAAGGGGGAGAGGAGTCAAACTCTGAACCTTCCAATATTGATACTACTGCTGCTACCCCAGGTCATATGGGCCTCGATCCAAGACGTTGGAGTGTACCAAACTCCCGAGACTTTTACTTTGATGGGGTTTCCCTCAAAGAAAATAGGAACCAAAAAGAGGAGTATCCAAGAAGAACTAAAGATACTTAGTAAATCATTGCAGAAGATTCTAGTGGTAGCCCATGTGTTCGAGAGATACCAGTTAGGGTGGATGACGAGACCACTCCGAATTTATGGGGGTGAGCTAGTGAGGGAGTTCTATGCGAACTATGCTGTAGCCCTCAAGAACATGACCCCCTACGAAAAAGAAAAGGATATGAATAAGAAACCTCGCCTGGACATGATAGTAGTGCGGGGAAAAGAGGTAGACATCTCCATCAAGGCTATCTCTAAATCCTTGTTCGGAGAGATTTTTCAACCGGTAGAAGAAACCCAGAATATTATTTTTGGATGACTGAGTTGAAGAAAGTGAAGGAGTTGTCCGCAGAGGACAAGACAATGCATTACAGGTGGTTGGCAGGCTATATCGCTGAGGTCGGTGTAAACACACCATGGGTGAATGGATCGTCAATCTACAAAAGCAGTCTCAAGTTCAACGCCAAAGCATGGCAGTCTATTGTTAGGCATATGATTGCACCCATCGCCAATGACAACACATTGGGTATGACCAACGCCTGCTTGGTAGCTGCACTAGTTGCGGAGTTGGACTTGAACATCCCGCGTATTATCGCGGAGGAGATTAAAGATCGAGTGCTTGAGTTCAGCACCACACTTTTGTTTTCGTTCCTGATTACGCAGCTGCTACAAGATTCAGATATTCCCTCAGTCCCGCTAGTGGACAAGTTCATTCAGCTGGTCAAGTCTGCAGATTTAGCTATGATAAAGAAATTGAGAAACCCGACTGCACCACTTAGAGGTTTAGGGATCTCGAATGTAGGAGGGGATTCCCCTAGTAACTTGCCGGCCGCTGATGTCAGTGCCTCGTCTTCTTCAGCACCATAGGCCCCTACTCAGACTAGACTATCGGTTTCGGCTAGATATACGTTGATTTCGACGGCTCAATTAGAAGACATTATCTGAAACCAAATTCTTCATGGCGCCCGGATTAAGAAATTGGAGGATAGAGTCAAGCCCTACGTGAGTAATGAGATCCGAGGTTCCATTCAGACTTTCCAGATGAGGATAAATAGATAGATATGAGAGCTGGATTTTGGTCAGGCTTGATGCATTCAGGCACCGGACTTAATGGAGATTAAGACTGAATTGACAGAATTGAAGGATGCAGTCAGAGTTTTGGCCGAGAGAGTTGACATGGCAGCTTCTTCCCCACCACCTATGCCCTCATTGACAGCTCTTACGTCGGATGTGGATTCATTGGTTCCCGATTTCTCTACTCCATCCCCAGACATTGAGGAGATAGATAGTGAGGTGATGGGCGGAGATTTAGAGCCTCAAAAGAGGAGGAGAGGTGATGATGCTGAAATAGAGGGGAAGAAGAAGAAGAATAACAGAGTAAGAAATATACAGACCTCCGAGGTAGTGATATCGGAGGGAGTTGAGGTACCACCGACAGTTGTGATGATGGAGTAGAGTGTGAGGGTCACATAGAATGTCCTCGTAGATGACATACTAAGTGTAGCAGCCACCACCAGTGCCCATGTGGCTGAGAGTGCTTAGCCACAGCCGAGGCCACTAGAAGAGCAGAGGATGGAGGGGTTCCATCTCTAACCCCAACTTATCATAGTACGACAGGTGTCTAGTACGCCCCAGGCATGTCCCTTATCCCATGTTTTTAATTTTTATGATTTCGTGCAATGGGGACATTACATGATTTCCAATTTGAGAGAGGGGGGTATACCACAGCCGAGGGTTTTTGTTGCCGTGTTTCTTTTCCCCCGGCTGCGTTATCATTGTTAGAACTGGCATGTTTAGGTGTTTACTTGTTGTTTTGTTATTTTTTATGTTTTAGTGTAACTTAGAGTAATTTAAGAGAACTTGGTGCAGTCTGATTGAATAAAGTATGCTTACCTATTTTGAAATGCATTTAAAATGATACCCCTCCAAAAATTGGGTTTTTGTGATGTAGTGTTTGCATGTACTGTACAAGAACCAATGTTAGGATCTTGATATGGAATAGGATTGTTAATAGGATAACCTGGCTGATTTTGCATGAACTGAATAGGTAGTAACTTAGATGAAAGCCTTGAGTTATGAGTGAGTGAGGTGTACTACCTAGTCAGTGTGTGTATGTGCGATCTAGAACTTGCCCGGTTAGTCTCGCTAAAAGTTGTAGGATAGGAGAGGTTAGGAAAGGATCACATGCCATTTTTGAATTAGTCCACTTTAGCCTAAATGACCTACCAAAGAAAATCATGTATCCCTTGAACCCAAACTTTGAGCCTTATTAGACCTTTTCTTTGAACTACCAAATTTACTTTCCCAGTTTTACAATGAACTTGCTTTGGCCCTGGTCCCTCCTTGGTCACTGTGTACCTCAACTCAGGTAAATCACCTAAGTTGAGGGTGGCTATTGTGTAGGGGAGCATAGAAAGTGGTATGAAGAGTTAGTAGTGAAAAAGAAAAAGGACTCGGGTGCAGTATGAAAGAAAAAAAATAAAAACAAAAAGAGAAATAAATAAATAAATAAATGAGTCATTTGAAAATAAAACCGTATCCGCGATCCAAAAAGGAAAACAAAATGGAAAAAGGGAGAAAAATGACGAAGTAGGAAAAGTGGAGCCAAAAGTAGCGTAGTGCCAAGGTGGAATAAGTCATTGTACCCAAATGTACCATACCTTTACCCAAGCCTACATTACAAGCCTAGAAAGACCTATAGTGATCCTAACTCAACTGCCCAAAAGCTGTAGCATAGAAAATAAGGGCAAGCCTATGGTATCAAACACACACAATCGAACTTTCTTATGAGATTAAGAGATTTGAATCAGTCCCAATACTAGGTTTCATTGCATATACTAAGTGATTAGGGACTTCTTTAATGTGAGGGCGTAGGGGATGTAGTCTAGTTATTGCTTGTTTAGGTAGTGTATTGGTCAATGTGTTAGGTTGTCTATTCGCAATATAATGACATATCCCGATTCTATTGTGTTAGAATGCTTGTATTGCTTATACACTGCATTGGTTGTTTTTGATACAAATGGAGGGTGTTGAATATACTTAGATGGTTTCCATCTGTGAAAAACTAAGTTTTGAAAATTTGATTGCCGTAGTGATCTTGATTTTGCTTTAAGTTAAGCGTCTTAGCTAGTTTAGTACTTTGCTTGCCTGAGGACATGTAAATATTCTAAGTTGAGGGTGTTGATGTGCCATGAACTTACAACAGTTAAGATGCTTAAAACGAGGAATATTTGCAAGTATAAGGGCACTTTTGTGTATTTGGTGTGTTTCTTTTAGTGTTTGCAGGACTTATGGACTTAGGGAAGAAAAATGTTGAAGATTGGAAAAAATTGGCATCAGACGAGCCTTACCACGATCGTGGGATTTGACCACTATCGTTCCTAGGCTTTCGTAGGTTGATTCATAGATGCCACAAGTAGAAGTATCTCAGACGGAAGGTCCTACGATTGTGAGTTGATTTCACGATCGTACCATATGGTCATGGGAAGAGACTCCAGTTTTAGTAGATTATAGATTGAAGATCAGACGACAACAACACACGATCGTATATTGAAGTCGCGAGCCCGTACCATTGATCGTCTGATGGAAGACCTGAAAAATAACAAGTCCAAGTACAAACCAAGACAGGCAAAGGATGATCGTGGGTTCTAACCACGATCGTACCTTCTTCTTTTCTTAGGCAGCCGACATAATATTACTTTTTTGTTTAGGATAGGATTTATTTGGTCTATAAATACTCTTATAGGGTTATTTTTGCGAGGTTAGACAAAATTATTATTCACAACATTACATTGTACAATTCTAAGGCATATTCTTGGGATTGTACGAACATCGTTTCTAGGGTTTTAATTAAAGTTGAGATTTTGGAGTTTAATTCTCTTAGTAAATTCATAATTATGTTTTCATCTATGAATTATTCTTGTGTGCTTACGATCATGAGTAGCTAAACACCACAACTACGGTTGTAGGAACCATGATGAATTAACAAAATGAGTTAAGTATGAAGTTATTCTGGACCGGTGTGCTTGCATGTATTGGTATTTCCTTTGATATGATTGCTTTTCTAATGGATGCATACGTTAGGAACTCACCTGTATTCTAGACTTGCTCGGAAGGGAGGTATGGATTAGGAAAAGGAAAGAACAACAGAGATTTGAAGCTATCAACCTTCATCTAATTAACTTGAGCCTTGACAGGGATAGTTCATCTGAGATCGAAGAACAAGGGTTGGTAATGCGACGCTCTGAGTCCGGAAGAAGATGAGTGAAACTAATCTGATTTGGGTCGAAAGACGTTTGGATGAACATAACTTGTTAGATTTTTCATGCAATGTATCGAGATAGTCTGCTAGCACGAATAACCTGTGGAGTTATGTAGGGATGACAATGGGACGGGGCAGGGTGGTTAAGTCTTAACCCGCTAAAATTTCAACCCGCCCCGCCTTGTATAATCTTTCAATGTGTGAACTGTGATGCAATCAAGTTTGCCAATTCTCTTTATTATAGACAATTGAAGTGACCATTTTTTAAAATAAAGAAATAGCTTTTAATTATTTTTTTAAAAAATAGTGGTGGTTGATTATCTAGTGCTAAAATAAAAGCTTGAAACAGTTCTGCCTAATTGCCCCGTGCTTAAGAGAAAAACTGTTCAGCAACCTGTCCCGGCCCACTCTACATTGAAATTGTAAAAGTGTAACCCCCCCCGCCCCGCCCCGCCCCCCAAAAGAGCTTCACCCGCCTTGCTTTGCATAAGCAAAAACCCATCCCGCCCCATTGCCATCTCTAGAGTTATGAAGTCATGGGGATCACAATCCTAGTGCTCGTCTCATATTGATTGCAAACCAACAAACCAACAACTTCCACTGTTACTATTTTGTTTCACAAAATCCCTCCCCCTTTTTGACTTATTTGGCAGTTACGTAGATAAACTCTTGACAGAATTTTGGCCTATTCCTCGTGGGATCGACCCCAACCTTGTTAAGTTCTATATTTGATTCAACGACCGCTTCGTACATTTTGGGAGGTGTAAATTGGGCGACATCACAAACGCGAAGAGAGGAAAACCAGTGCATCGCGAAAGCGACAGAAGAGGTCGCGATCACAATGAAGGGATGACCCATGCACCAGAAACAGCTGAAACCAGTAAAGGCATTAGTCATAAATTCTCCAAACGGACCCTCGAGATTCGTTGGGACCCCACAGAAATAAACCAATAATGATTCTAGGCTATTTTTGACTTTTCAGACTCAATGGCGAAGTCGAGTTTTTGAAAAGAGATCATTTTCAATGAATTAGCCTCCCGGGACCCCTTTAGGCTATTTTTACTAGTTTTCAAATGGAAAATCGAAATCCAAAATGAAGGCTCGAGACCCGAACTAACTACGCTACTAACCCAAAATCGACTTTCCAAATCTAATAGATCTGTCAGAATCCTCATCCGAGGATCGGATCATGAAATGTTGACCAAAGTTAAACTAGCCCCTTTTTGGATGTTCAAAACCACAATTTCATTTAAAAGGCTGCCGAATGCATGGAGAATCGTGCCAACCATCCCCGCAACTCGTAAACAAGATAAGACAACTACAGAGAAAGAAAAAATGATCTAAACACAAAAATTTCTAAATTTCAATACGTAGGTCATTACAGATACATTAAAACTAAATGCAAATACCTAATACATATTGATCACCAAATATATATTGAGCGGATACAAAAAGAAAACGAGAAAGAGAAAGAGAGAGGTGATAGGTAGTGTGAGATAGAGAGTGAGAGGGAGAGAGAGAGAGAAGCAGCGAGAGAGAGGGAGAAGGAGGACGGAGGTAAGCGAGATTGGGCAAGATTGAGGAGAGTGGCGAGAGAAGGAGAGGAGGAGAGTAGCCACAGATTGTAATTAATTGAAACTTAATTCGAGTACAACAATTCAGTGCTTATGTTTGCTAAGCCCTGTAGTTATCCCACACTACTGTCACTTGGACCGTATAAAACCCGGGCCCAAAATGAATACCCCCTCTATCAATTTGTTCGTTTTACTTTTCCTTTTAGTCCGTTTAAAAAGGAATGTCTCTTTTCCTTTTTTGTGCAACTCTTTAGTTCTAACTTTTCACGTGACATGTTTAGTACCATAAGATCAAAGAACAATTTGATACATTTTACATGCAATTGCTTATTTGTAAAATAAATTTCAGGACTTAATATTTTTTAGCACTTAAAATTTAATTATTAGTTATTTACAATTAGCTAATTCAGCCTGGCTCTAAACTTGTGCCTACCCAAACATCTAAAAAGTTTTTCATATTTACCAAATTGTATGATGGCTAGTGAACTACTTTATCCTTTTAATTTATGTGTCACATTTTTTTTTTAATATATTCCAAAAGAAAATATTATTTTTCTATAATTAAAAATAATTTAACTTTAAAAAATTTCTTTTATTCTTAATGGAATGATCCATAATTACACAAATATCTAAAATTTATTTTAAATTATAAACTTAAAAGTCTTTCTTTCTTAAGTTTATATCTAGTTAAAAAGTATCATATAAATTAAGACGTAAAACATAATATGGAACAAACCATAGGCAAAGTAAAAGATCTCCCAAGAAAATCAACTTCAAAATGTCAAATTTGACCCTGTGAGGACAACGAAAAATTCCTCATTCTCCCTTATATTAAGTGGTAGTTTTAAGTTTAAAATTATAAAATTTAAAAATTTCTTTTATATTATTGAATTTTATATCCAATCGAATAAATACACACAAATAAAATTGATGGATAAGTGTCAATTTTTGATAAGTGGACTTAAAATACTTATATGCGACTATATAGCTGCAGGAGCACTGATTAATCTCCATCGCCATGCGAAGCCAATAAAATGTTAGTCCATAAATAATAATAATACGGGTAAACTACATAAATGACCCTCATAATTGGTGGCTTTTTCTTTTTGTCCCCCAGAAGAAAATTCCTACAAAACTAGTCTTTTTTTTTATATATACTAATTTTGTGTACGTGTGTTGCACGTATGTTTTTCATCAGTACAAAAGATTGAACACAAAAAATAATAAAGGATATTATATTGTTAAACATTATATTCATGATTTAAATGGTAAAGTCACTATTATATAGTTTTCCTACCCAACTCGTAGCCAACATTATAATCTGTTATAGTTCTAATTGATTCTATTCGAACATGCTTAATTAGCGGAGATCTACATAATGGGAAAGCCTATGGTTGGCTTCACGAAACACAAAAAGAAAAAACTGGTCAAAGGTCCAAACCATACAAATTGCAATAATAGTATTCTAAGTTAAGGTTTATGTGTAAGAATAGAATTACTAATGAACTATTAAAATCAATGACTCCAGATAAATAAGAGGCAAAATAAACTTATTCAAAACCACTAACTCTAACAACACAGCTTCAAAAAATCTTTTTTTTAACATATTTATCAGACAAACAACTATCGATACAAAAATATAATAGAAGAAGAGTTGAAAGAAAAGAGATAAACCTTTGATTTTTTTCTCTACTTTATTCAGCGACAACATGCTTGTCAATTACCATAAAAACTATCAAACACCTGTGAAAGGAGTAGAACTTATGACAACCATAAAGAGATCCAACAATCTCATAAAAATAAAAAAAGAAAACAAAAGAGATAAACCATAATATTTTTTGCTATTTCATTCCGCGACAACATGTGTTGAGTATTAGAGATTGTCTCAATAGCTAAGAATAGAGTAAAGGAAAAGAAATTAACTATGCTAACAATTACAGTTAATTAGATACGAATTTTCATTTCTTGAAGAAGAAGTTCATCAGTACAACTTATAGCATCCTAGAAGAATAATCGTATGTAGCACTGTGGGGACCACTGACACTAGCAACAACCTTGTCGGGGAGGGAATAAGCTGAACCAAACAACTGTTTGTGGTCTAATTGGACATATCATAAATTATGTCTTAAAAACATATGGGACCTAATAAGATACTTAATAACTTCTAACAGGGTATTGAATTTAACGGATAGGTACTATATTCACAGCTCAAGGTGCAACATTGTTGCGTATGCAACATTTCTTCCCCCTTAAGAAGATTTCTTATCCTCAAGAAAGAATTTTGGAAACCTCATCTTCATGGCATGATAATGCTCCCAAGTCTGTTGATTTGGAGGCATTTGATCCCACTGAATAAGAACCTGAGGAGTAGCTTTATTTCCCTTCTTGATCATCCTTCTTCCCATAATAGCTTTGGGGTTTGGGCAATGAAAACTGGAGAGGTCTAACACAGGGGTATGGTGGATGGTATCTGGCATCTTGAAGCAAGGCTTAAGCAGAGAAATATGAAAGGTATGGTGTATGGTGATATGAGCAGGTAAGGCTAGTTTGTAAGCTATTGGACCAATCTTTTGCAAGATTTGGTAAGGTCCATATTATTTGGCTACTAGTTTTGAGAATGAAGAGTTGGATAAGGTGTGTTGTTTGTAAGGCTGGATTTTTAGGTAAACCCAATCACCCTCTTCAAATGTTCTGTCACTTCTGTGGCTATTAGCATATGACGTCATTCTTTGTTGAGCTCTAGTTAGATGGAACTTGATCAGCTACAGTTTAAGCTCCCCTATTTCTAAACTTCTGTCTACCTTCTCATTTATGGCATCACCAGATATGTAGGGAAGGTGTATAGGGGGAGGTTGGCCATTCAAGGCCTCATAAGGGGTAGTGTTTATGGCAGAATGATGGGTAGTGTTGTACTACCACTCAGCCAAGGGAAGGTAGAAAAACCAGTCTGTTGGTGTATCTAAGCAGTAGCATCTCAGAAATATTTCCAAGCACCTATTTAGAACCTCTGTTTGCCCATCTGATTAGGGGTGATAGGCAGTGGAAGTCCTGAGAGTAACACCATGAGCAGAAAAAAGTTCCTGCCACGCTTTGCTCATGAAAACTAAATCCCTGTCACTTAACTATGAACTCAGGCATGCCATGTAGTTTGTAAATATTATCCAAGAAAATTTGAGCAATATCAGCAGCTGCATAAGGATGAGTAACCCCTACAAAGTGTGCATACTTTGAAAGTCTGTCTACTACCACCCAGATAACTGACTTCCCCTTTGATTTTGGCAACCCTCAACAAATTCCATACTTATACTGGACCAAGTAGTGTTAGGAATCTGCAGAGGTTGTAGTAAGCCATGGTAGGGAGCATTATCATACTTGTTCTTTTGGCAGACATCACATTGTTTCACATACTCAGTCACATTATCCCTCAATCCCTTCCAAAAAAATAATGATACAATACTTCTATAAGTGTTGTTGATGCCTGAGTACCCTGCAACTAGTTGATCATGCCAGTTACTTATCACTTCCTCCCTTAAAGGAGATTTATGAGCTATGACCTACCTTTCATTTCTCCTGATCTGTTGATTAATAAATGAATACCCCTTATACTCCCCTTCATGATCAACCACCAATTTGATAAGATTTTATAGCCTTGGATCTTTCTCCTATTCTTTACAGACCTTCTGAAATAGTATAGCTCCTGCAGTATTCACTAAAAGAGAGGATAATTCTTTTTCCTGTATTGGTAACCTTGATAAAGTATCAGCAGCAGTATTGTCTTTCCCCTTTTTGTATTCAATTGAGAAATCAAATTGCATGATCTTAGCAATTTATTCCATCTGTGTGCCAGTATGCAGATGCTGCTCTAGTAGGAATTTAAGTGCTTTCTGGTTAGTTCTAACCAGAAAATGCCTTCCTCTCAAGTATTGGGACTATTTGTTAAAAGCTAACACTAGAGCTAAGAGTTCTTTATCATAGACAGATAGAGTCAAGTGTTTTGGAGACAACGTTTTACTAATGTATGCTATTGGGTGGTTCTGTTTCATAAGAACTGCTCCAATTCCCAAGTCACATGCATCAGTTTCAACCACAAACTGTTGAGAACTGTCAGGTAATGCTAGCACAGGGCTGGAAGTAAGTGCTTTCTTGAGTTGATCAAATTCCACAGTTGCTTTCTCTGTCCAATAAAACCTATACTTCTTGAGTAGATCAGTAAGAGGTCTGCTAATAAGTCCATACCCTTGAAAGAATCCTCTAAGCTGTTTGAGACTAGTAGGTTGTGGCCAATCTTGTATTACTGATATCTTTTTTGGATCTGTTGCTACCGCTGAAATATAGTGACCAAGATACTCAATCTTATTAGTCCTAAATGAATACTTAAATTTTCTGACATAGAGCTGATGGGATTTTAATGTGATTCTTAGATGTTCTAAGTGCTCATCCAATCCTTTACTGAATACTAAAATGTCATCAAAGAACACTAGTATAAACTTCCTTAAGTGTTCTTAAAAGATATGATTCATGAGGCCTTGGAAACAAAAAGGAGCATTGGTAAGGCCAAAGGGCATTACCAAGTATTCATAGTGGCCTGAATGGATTCTAAAAGTTGTTTTAGCTACATCTGTAGCATTCACCCTTATCTGATGATAGCCAGATATGAGATCTAACTTAGTGTAAATTTGTGAACCCCCCAATTCATCTAATAGATCCTCTATCACAGGTATTGGAAACTTATCCTTTATGGTCAGTTTATTAAGGGCTCTGTAGTCAACACAGAGTCTCTATGAGCCATCCTTCTTATTCACCAACACTACTGGACTAGCATAAGGACTTGAGCTCTGTTGCACTATACCATGCTCTAACAACTCTTTAATAAGCCCTTCAATAATTTTTCTATGGTTAGAGGAGTATTTGTAGGGTCTGAGGTTAATGGGATCACTACCACCTTTTAGAGGGATTTTGTGATCAAAGGGGCCTCTAGAAGGTGGAAGCTCGGTAGGCTTAGGGAAAAGTTAATCATACTCCTGCAGCAATCCATGAACTCTTGGATCCAAGACTGAATACTCCCCAGTTTCTTTAGTAGAGCTAACCTTGATCATAAACAGTTGAGCATCACACTTAATCATCTTGTCAAAGGATCTTGCATCCACTGTTTTGAGCTTAGTGGTCTCACCCTTCAACAAATGGTTCTTTCCTCCATAGCTAAACTGTATGGTCAATTTGTTGAAGTTCATGATGATATCTCCAATTGTTGCTAACCACTGAACCCCCAAAACATCACATGATCCCAAGGGTAGCACAACATATCAGAAGTAAAAATAGTTCCATCTAATAGCCATCTGAATTGAAAACACATTTGATTGGTGGCTACTGAGCTACCATCAACAACCTTAACTGACTGAGATCCCACAATTTGTAATTGGGGCCTCCGCTTCTCCACAATCTTGGAATCAATAAAATTGTGGATGCTTCCAGAGTTTATCAGTATGCTGATGGGCATTTTCTTTATATAGCTTATTACTCTCAAGGTTTGGTAATCACTAACACCATTCAAAGCATTGGGAGAAATAGCACAGGGTTCCAAGGGCACCAGCTCAGCCCCACTAGGTACCACATCACCTTCTTCTGTTGGTGGTGTTGAATCACCATCCACTTCAATCATGCATAGCTGCTGAGAGTCCTCAGGGTTCTAACAGTCTCCCTCTTCTAGCTCGCTCCCACTTTCCACTTCTAGTAAATATAGCTGTTTAGAGGATTTACACATATGGCCTGGAGCAAATTTTTCATCACAAAAACAACAGAACCCTTTCAATCTTTTGTCATTCAGTTCAACAGGGGTTAGCCTTTTCCCTTTGTTTCTGTTGAACTGGTAGGAGGGATTTTGGGAAGTTTTAAGGTTTGGAGAGTTTGTTAGTCTGAGTACTGGTTTAGGCATGTTGTTTGGAGAGGTATAAAGAGATTTGGAGGGGAATGGTGGGTTATGTGAGTGGTGGGATTTGGTGTTTCTTTGTTGTGCTGAAAAAAGTTGAATCATGGAGCCTAGCAAGATGGTAAGCTTGAGAAAGGGAGTAGGGTCGATGGGCTTTAACTAAATCTCTGATTTCAAGTCTAAGGCCAGTGATAAAACAACTAACAACATTTTCGTTGGACAAGGATAATCTTGCCATAGCCCTGCCAAATTTGTTTTGGTATTCAACAATATCACCAATTTGAGTTAACAACTTAACTTCAGCCATGGGGTCTTCATATTCAGCCCCAAACCTATCAATAATGGCATATATATACTCATCCCAACTAGGGAGAGGCATCTTTCCCCTACTCTTAATGTAATCCAGATGCCATTCAATAGCAAGCCCATCAAAATGGATAGCAACAACTCTAATACGCAGAGAAGGGTGGATATTATCTATAGAAAAGAACTGCTCGATCTTATAGAGCCAAGTTCTGAGCTCAGTACCATCAAAATACGGAAAGTCTAACTTACCTACTTTAGACAACAAGGTCTGGGAAGCAGATCCACCAAGTCCCGGAAGTCCTGGCATGTTACCAGTAGGAATTCCACCAGCTGACATCCCTTCATGGCCCGAAGATCTTGGAATTTGACCATTAACACCGAATGGACCAGTTGTTGGTGAATAATCTCCGCTGTTATCAAGATAAGCAACTGTCTTATCCTTATCAAGATAATCTCCGAATGGCCCCATGAGCAAGTGTTGACACTACCACATTGTGTCTTGATTTATGAGATGTTCTATAACTCTTGCCTTAGAGGCAAGACTTAACTCAAGGATTTTCAAACAACAAGTTATGTCCCACGAGTAAGACTTGACACTACCACATTGTGTCTTGATTTATAAGATGTTCTATAACTTTTGCCTTAGAGGCAAGACTTATCCCAAAGAACTTCCAAACAAGTCACACCCTTAAATTTTCTTCGATGTCAAAGAAAGAAGATCATTTTGCGGATTATCTAACTTTCTATTTATTAGCAAAATATAATATAAGTTGAGAAAAAAGAAAAAAGAAAAAAGAGAAAAAAAAATAAAGATAGAGAAAAAAGGTTAGGAAAAAACAAAAAAGAGAAGAATAATTAAAAAAAAAGATTGAGAAAAATAAAATAAAAATAAAGTTTGAAGAAAATAAAAAAAGAAAAAGAAAAAATGAGAAATGATAAAAACAAAAAATAAAAGAAAAATAAAGGTTGAGACAAATGAATTAAAAAAAAGAAAAAAAAGAGAAATGAAAAATAAATAATGTTTGAGAAAAAAAAGAAAAGAAAAATAAAGGTTGAAACAAATGAATTAAAACAAGAAAAAATAAAAAAGAGAAAACAAAGAAGAAGAAATAAAAATAGAAGTTGAGAGACAAATGAACATGAAAAGTTTAAAAACATTTGAGGTGTAGAGGGACAAAAATATACTTGTCCTATATATAAAAAGGAAGAAAGACTGGTCTTTAAAAACTTTTCTTATGAAGGACAAAAAAATAAAGACACCCACTATGAAAGTCATCCCATGTAATTTCCTGTAATAATACTTAGTACTATCTCAATTTGATTTTTTGTAATACTATATTTTACTGTATTGGTTATTTAAAAAGAATAAGAGATTTTCTTATTTAAAAATATTTAATTTTAACTTCTCATTTACCCTTAACCAAAAGTTTTTATAGTTATACATTTTATAACTTGATTAAAAGAACAAGTTTAAAAAATTTAAAATAACACAACTATTATAATGAGGCGGATCTAGGATTTAAAATTTGTGGGTTCTTTAGGCAAACTAAAAGTCAAATATAGTGACTTAGGGGGTCTGAACCCACAACCAAGCGGTCGACAAAAGCTTTAACAAGCTCTTTCTTTGCCACTGGACCAATAACATAATTTTTTTATTGGTTCCCAACTTATAATTCATATATATTTACTAGATTTCTCAATATAAATACAGTCATCTCTATCACGTCATCTCGTTATAACGACATGTCACTATAGCGGCCTGATTTTCTTCGGAACTAATTTTTTGTGTTATATTTTACTTCTCTATAACTATATTCTATCTATAACATCAATGACGTTCATTATAGTGGTACAGTCTTTGTAAAATTACCTCTCTATAACAACATACTCAAATATTATGTAATAATACTTTGTAAAAAATATATTATGTACAAAATAAAATATCAAAATATTTATGGTAATCATCATTAATGTCATGTGCATAGTAAATTTCAAGTAGAAATATCTAATTTAAAGGAAATTTTTTTATTTAAATAGTACACATCAATTATATTATATTTAAAATTATAAATTATAACAATATTATTCTTCGTTATAAATTCTGTTGGAATCAAACTACGTCATATCAAATAAAACGACAGGAGTTACTGTATAATTTTATAAAGTGCAGTGAGTGATTAAAGGCTGGCTAATTTGACAGTATTTTTGAAAACAGGATATTTTGGGGGTTTTCTTGTAATATTAAGGAACGGCAAAAAAAAAACACTCCTGAACTATTTAAAATAGACTAATTTACCTTTCATTATTCTTTTGGTTCAACAATGTACTCTTCATTAGTCAATTAGTTCAAAAGTAGGAGTAGGTCAATAATTTGCTAAATAATTCAAAAATATTCTTCCTACCAACAATTACTCTAAAATAATACTCCCTCCGTCCCAATTTATGTGATGTACTTTGACTTGGTACGGAGTTTAAGAAAGAAATGAAGACTTTTGAAAATTGTGGTCTAAATTGAGTAATAGATATTTGTGTGGTTGTAAATCATTTCATTAAGGGTAAAGTGGGTATTTTAAAGTTAAATTGTTACCAAATATAAAAATGTGTCATTTTTTTTGGAACTGACTAAAAAGGAAAGTGTGTCATATAAATTGGGACAGAGGGAGTAATAAAAAAACAATCATTTACATCCTTGAATTATTTGAAACGAAATAGTTGCCCACCACCAATCACCATCATCAATTAGCTGACTCATATATGTTGCCGTAGCCCATTTGGATATGTTGATTGAAATATGTTGAAAGCTACTCTTTTTTTTTTTGGTAGTAATAGTAATAGTATTTTAGTACTAATATAATTTTGGAGTCATTTTCTCGTATTGTTACTTTACTTTAGGAAATATTTTATTAAAGTTATTTATTTTTATTTTTAATTTCAATAATGTCATTCAAGTTTATGCATTTTTCTTACAAATTACTAATTGTTAAAAGAGACTTAAAAGATCAGAGAAAAATGACTAAAATAGTCCCTTAAGTTTGAATTTTGAATTTAAATGATCCTTATTCTTTAACAATATGAAATACTAATAACCTTTCAACTATAAAAAATAGTGAGTACAATTTTAGTTCAACTTCTAAACGGAGTCGACAAAAAATTATGATGGTATTGTTAGAAATAAGCTTATATGTATGTATTCTATTTATTTGAAAACTTAGGAGTTCAATAAGAAAATAATGCTCTATATTTTATTCATTTGATAATTAATCTTTCTTTTTTGATAAAATAGTTCAAATTTAGTTGTTAGTTTCTTCTACTCCACAAAAATATATTGATGCATATTAAAGGACATCATGATAATAGCATAAATCATTCAATATCAAATAAAATTAGGAAATTTCATCTAAACATTATGTAATTTAAAAATGTTATAGTTTTCAAATATTAAATTTTGTCAATCTTGTGATATTATTTGGGAGAAAATTTTAAAAACTAAATATATCTCCCCACTTTTGAACAAAAAATGTTCTTCTATTTATTTCATTCAAAAATATAACTACTTATTTTACACTCTAAATTAAAATCCTTTGTATTTATTTATTTATTTATTTATTTTGCTTTTTAATATTATGATTTGTGTCTTTTTAAATTATATTATGTACTTATCTATAAAATATATAAAAATTTGTAATTTATGAATTAAAAATGTGAAAAATAGTTGGAGGCCTATTAATATTTCATGGCAAAGAATAAGAGTTATTTAAATTCAAAGTTCAAACTTAAGGGACCGTTTTGATCATTTTCCTCTCATTTTTAAATCACTTTTAATAATTATTAGTTTGTAAGAAAAATGCACAAACTTAAATAATATTATTGAAATAAAAAAATAACTTTAATGAGACATTTTCCTAAATTGACTGACAATATGAGGAATTGACTGTACAATTTTGCTCTAAACCCAGAACAGAAACAAATCATGGAACTCCAAAACCTGATCCAAGAGAATACAATGTATGAAGAAACGAATTCATAGAAACAAACAAGACAATTGCTCAAATTGAGGATAAAATGGGGCACAAAAGATGCTTGATTGATATGTAGTATGTACTACTCCCTTCGTTCATCTTTATTTGTCCACTTTTCTATTTTAAAATGTCCAACAATACTTATCCAGTTTGAAAAATCAATACATAATTTATCATTTTTTTTCCATTTTACCCTTGATATTAAATACTATTCATCCCTCATTGTATTTTTCAAAGCAAAAAATTTATTATATTCATAGGGTGATATAGTAAAATCATCCCTCTATTTATTGTTTCTTAAGCTATGTGTCAAGTCAAAAGTGGACAAGTAAAGATGGACGGAGCGAGTAACTACTAAGTGACATTTTACCTACACTTAACTGAGGTTTTAATTTTAATTATTGTAGGGTGAAAATCGTTTACACCCCCCAACTTTACTTTAAAAACCAAACTCCTCCCCTAACTTTGACAAATAGTCATTGTCCCCTCTTTTTTCAAATTAAATTTTTTAAATGTCTATTCTACCCTTATATTAACTTTTATTTATTTATTTATTTATTCTTACTTCTTTAAAATCATAATATTTTTACTTTTAATCTATATAAAAAATATTAATATCATCAAAAAAAAGAAAAGTGAGAGATATTGTCATGACCCAATGTTAAAATCTTGAAAATCACCTTTAAAAATATTCAAATCTGAGCTCAATGGTGGAAAATGGGGTTTAATCCCGAAAAGTAACTATTTAAAGATGCCACAGACTGCCTTCTACGCAATCGCGAGGACCTGGTCGAGATCGTGACCAACCCGGCTCAGTCCCATATCGAACGCGACGTTATCCATGAGAACGCGAAGGCGATTCCCGACCCAAATCCTGTTTACTCTCCATCACGATCCTACCTCCACGATCACGATGACCTGAATACTCCCTTCTTCACGAATGCGATGGATGCTCGCGAACGTAAAGAAGGGTTTGCGGCACTAGATATCAACATAAAATGTCAAAGCCAAAAATCTCCGAACGGACCCTGGGGATTCGTTCGGGATTCCACGAAAATAAGTCAATTATGCTACTAAACCAAATTCAATATTCTGGACTCAACGATGCGGTCATAATTTTCAGTGGAGGTCGTTTTCATCAGATGTTGACCAAAGTCAATCTTATGCCGTAACTTTTCAACATCTCGTCTAAACGCTCAAAATCATATTGGAAGACTCGGGACCTGAATCAACCATGCTACTAACTCAAAATCAACGTTCCAGAGCTAATGGAACTGACTGAATTCTGATACGATGCTCGAATCTCCAAATGTTGACCAAAGTCAATCATTCTAACTTAAAGACCTTTCAAAATAGAGGATATTAATACCTCAACAAAATAAATACGTAAATAATAAATAATATAAAAAATATTATATAAATGGAGGATTGCAAATGTCAAGGATAAAATAGACATCATATAGGATAAAGGGGAAAAAATAATTATTTCTCAAAGTTGAGGGGGAAGTTTGATTTTTAAGTCAAAGTTGGGGTGTAAATGATTTTGACCCAATTATTATAAGTTCAATCATTAAATTTGTTTATTTTTTTAAGACTAAATCTTAATTACTCAAATTTTAATCATTATTTGAGTTTGCTATTTTAATGTTATAACCACTTAATGGAACATAGTAGAAAAGGTTGTGGTGAAGTGGTAAGTACTTCTCTATTCATAAACCAGAGATCTCAGGTTCGAGCCCAAAATATGAAGTCGTCTTTGATAGGGAATGCTTCACCCCTCACCCCCACCTAAATTGCGTGGTACTTCCTAGAGTGAATATGGGTTAGTCAGGTCCCAAAGCGGAATTGGACACCGAATGAGAAATTCTATATATAAAAAACCTTATTTAATGGCTTGAATAGATCTGAATGACTAAGATATATAATAAAGTCTTAATATCATTAAGATGTCTATTCAATAATTTCTAGAAAGACGATAGTTCGTCAATTTTATCAACTACAAGTAGTTGTCGTCCATTATCAACTACCACCATCCATCACCCCCAACAACTACTATTGCCAATCACTGTATTCAGTTATCACCACCACTGTTGTCAATCACTACAAATAGTCGTCACCACCACTAACTGCCATTTACAATTATTTTGTGATTTTTCGAATTCAAATACTTAAGGAAAGGAAAGTTTACAAATTCGATTTTGAAAAGAGTTGCCACTTAATTTGTTTGAAGGAAAATTAAGAAAAAACCTTGAAAAAATGTTTAAAGACATAAAACAGAAAATATCTTTAAAGTTTAGAGATTCTAAATAAGAGGTTCCTATTAATACCCCAAGAAGGTTTTTAAGGTACTCAGGGTATCCTCTAACTTGCGGTTATCCGGTCTATTTGAAAATAACTTTTTGACTAACTTTGAAAAGAAGTTTATTTTATTTGGAAAAACAAAGTGATTTAAAGGAAAATTTATTGAAAATTTTTATGCAGAACGAGATTTTTACAACTTAGTGAGGAATTAACTAAGTTAACAAGGTTAGTAGCACATATTAACAAAAATAAAGAAGGGAGAAAGAAATTGGGTTTAGGCACTCTAAGCCCAAACCCCTAAACTTGTCCAATATGGAACTGTTGGGCTTGACTCAATTTCCCTTTGTACCTGTCCTAAATCTATTTCTTGGACCTTTAAAGCCCAAGATACGCTCCACCTGTGTTAAATACAAATTAGGCTTTGAGGCTCATAAAATATAAATTTTTTCAAGACTTTGAAAGTTTCAAAATATTCAACATTTTCGATCAAAGGCTTTGGCCCATTCTTCTATCTTTAACCTTACGCCATAGGATAGTCCATCTGGATTGGAATTTGAGGCTGACTCGGTGAGATAGGCCTCATTGGCCCATCATAGAAATGCAAAGGGAGAGGAATCCAATGGGACTCGGATCGGTGCCACATGTTGCAAAAGAAAGGATAAAAATTAATACATGTTAAAGGACTGTTAATGCAATTGCTAATCACACTCAAATATGGCGAATTGACAATTTTCACTAAGTAGATTTTCCAACTAAGCAAATTAACAATTCAAATAGCATGTCACTGCCATGTCATTAATTCAATCAAGTAATGTGAGTGAGCAATAAACCAACAGAACTCAAACTTTTATATGATTAAGAGCAGCAAAACCAATTTCACTGACCATGAGGTATGTTAAGGAAAAATAAAAAGGAAAGTAGAAGTCTATAACAAATTTTGAAGAGAAGAGGAGGAAACAATCTGGGAACAAAACAACAGTTTTAGCAACGTCCTTTTAAAGTGTTAAACTAATTTTAAACATAGGACTAACGGTACTTAATTTAGACTAAGAACCTTCATGCAAAATTGAATAACATCGATTATTTATTTAAGATCTCGACCAAGAATTTTCAGAGCTGAAAGCATATAAGCATATGCATTCACAAAATCCCACCTATATCACGTAGATGAACACACGCAATATGTTGATGCAAAATCTCAGTCAAAATAATCATAAAGCAGCCCCGAAAGTGAACGTAAGGGATAAATAGGAAAGAGATAGGTGTGGTTGTAGCTGTGTCAAACTAGTCTTAATCTGAGACCTCAAATGGAAACTTTCAGGAACTAAAACAGGCCATAATGAAGGTGAGTCTCATTCCTTGTTTCAATCAGAAGAAATCCAAATAGGAAAAGCTCTTATAACTTCAATAAAATGCACATGCTCAAAGTTTGAAAACGACCATCCATTAGGCGTCATGAGTTCTTTATATAGCAGAAAAAGTATAGACACACACTCGGGTTTAAATAGAAATTTCCAGATTTTGGTATCCTAAGAAAACTTCAGCTTAGTCAAACTCAATTTATACTAGTTCATATCTTATTTTAAACAAAGCCATGACGTAGTTTCTCTGGAAATAAATTCCAGATGTGAAACAAAGCTATTATTGAGCTAGATTGAAGTTTCGAAAAGTACAAAGATGGTATCATCTCTTCCCTTCTTGACATTATAGACCGAGAAGATCCTTAGAGAGTCCCCGAGGCAAATTCTAGTCACAACATCTCATACCCAACAACATTCAAAAATATTAATATAAAAACAATACACAGATCTTATCACTTATCTCCAATTTCTTGTTTAAATGAAATAATGCAGCGGATAAGATTATATCATCATTCAAAATGTCTTTAGAGAAGAAAAAGTAGGGAAGTTCAGGATTTCTAAGCTAACGCAACGAACTAAAAGAAAATCGATGCAAGCAAGCACTTAGTATTCATAATAAGGAAACAACAGAAAACTTAAGGTAGGACGCACTAAAAGGGAAACAATAAATTGAAAACTAGGCTAAAACAAGGCAACAAGATTAAAAGAGCTAACTAAAAACTATATTTAAGTTGCATCAGCAGATTTTAAGAAAAATGAAAAAATAACGAACAACAACAATCGACTATCTCAAAATCCTGTGGCCTTCAAAGCCATCTACAACACGTAATCCCATCATACATTACCACAAAACAGAAAAATTGCATCACTACTATCGTTACTGCGACGAGACAGAAAAAGCGATAAGGAGAAGAGCAAAAACGTACCTTTCTCGGAGCATTAAAATGGGACTTCGGGTTGTCGACGGAGCTATTGCCACCACCATAAAGTCAACTCATTTCTTATCCTGAATCTAATACCCAACGGAGTCTTACAAGGATTCTAGCCTAGAAGCTTAGTGAATAACTTCTTTCAATTAGGAAAATTCGCTTTCTCTTGCCTGAATAATTTTTTCAACCATTCCAGACCATTTTGCTCAGAAATTTTTAACTCCAAGACTTCAGAAATTTTAGCTCTATAGTGAGCTATTTATAGAAGGGGAAGAGGGTCGATTTTGAAGCCTCAATCGATGTGGGAACAAAGCATTTGGGGGTAATTTTGAGATTTTCATCTGAGATATTTTGAATTCATGATGAGGATAAGGTTCTACAACTCATGCTTGTACCAATTTTGGATATTTCAAAATTGGAAAAAATAAAATTTCTTCAAGAACCAATAGAAATCGCTCAAGTGTGTACGAGTTCGTGCTAAACCAGCCACGATTCAAGGGGAAAGAGCCGTTGTAAGCCACTTAGAGATGTTCTAGAATGTCCTCGTACCTCGCAGGTACAAGTTCACGTGTTAACCATGCGGGTTTGTACAAAATGGGGGGAGAGAGAGAGAGAAATCGGAGCTTTTGGGTTTATCGGGTCGGTGGCGGGTTGAAACTAGAGTTGTCAATGTTGTTCATCTTGCTGATATCGGGTTGTTGTTGTTGTCAATGGTGTTGTTTGTCTGTTGTTGAAGAAGGGGTTAAGGGGAGTAATAAGAGTGACTTGGGCCGGGTTTTGGTGACTGGTGTGGGCCTGGTAGGTGCTGATATTGTTGGGCTAGGTAGATTGAAAGTAGGGAAAGGGTAGGAGTAGGTTGGAGTTATTAAAAAAAAAGGCCAATAGGTTTAGGGTTTAGACAATGTTATTTAAATTTTAGACCAAATCAAAATCAATTGGCCAATTTGATATCTATTATGGTCAAATTTAACATATCGGTGAGATTGAATCTAAATTTGAAACAAATTACTAACCGATTTAACCCGAGTTTCTTGGTTTAATAAGATAAAATAAATATTTTCCAAATAAAATATTTTTAAAGAAAAAAATATATTTAAATCGAGATCTTATACATTTGAATTAATTTTCAAGATTGTTCTTGATAAAAACTTGATTTTGGTAAAATAATCATTTAAGCAACCGAAACTATACAATCTCATAGACATGAATATGAAGATGTGTAATTCATCGCTTGAATGAAAAATTTAACTCAAATAAATACTTTTAAAAATTATTTATCCTGATAAAATAAATATTTCAATTTTATTTAAAAACAAAAAAACTCAGGATTAAATTTAGTCAGGGAGGGCAAAAATTAGGTGTCAACAACTGCCCCCTCCCTTTGGGTAGGGTGAATGCAGGTAACCTTGGGCGAAGGGAGTTTGACGTTCCTAATTTTTTTAGACCGCAAATTTATTTCTTGAAAGAAGTTAGTTTCACACGAATTTCAAGAAGTTATGGCCAGAAACCGGTATCGGGTTTCCTACCTATCTTAGGTTTCATAAGAATTAGGCCACTTGTAGTTCATAAAGCTTGATTTTTAAGTGCGATTTTGAAAGAATTCACAAGCTATCCCGGTTTTGAATTTTTGGTGAAACCAGAACGCTGGGAAATAAGAAGATATTGGGGGGAAGTTGGAATGCAGTCGAGTTTTAAACAAAGAGCCCAGCCTACATATTCCTGATATTTAGGAAATCAAACTGCTAGTAGTTCGACTCAATCGGTAGAAAAGATAGTCTTTTATTTTAGACAATCTTTGGCTCGGGATGAGTGACAAATTATTTGAGTTATGGAAAAGAGGCTTGTAACCTCTTAACCATGAATGCGGAGCTCTTCACATCCATGGGTAAGAATTTACCTGGATATAATTTCCAAAGCTCTAGGAGTGTTGTCACTCAGATTTGAAGAAAAGAGAAGGTTACCTTCGGTATGAGCTTAGAAATATCCCGAAAGTGGAACTGAAACTAAAATACCCCGAAATACCCACATGCCTTCTGATAGGGGTGTGGTTTGATAGTGGTGGCAATCATCCTTTAGCTCGCATCCAAGGAGTTTGACGTCTCTCTATGGACTACGTCTCGGTTTGCTGCTAAGAAAAAGTTCCACGTTGTGCTGCGTCCTTTTTGGAGTTGTCCACACCTGTGGTTTTGGTTTGAGACTTTCATCCTCTCAGATGCTCTCGACAATAGCTCAAACAAAAATTGTTAGTGATAACTATAATTCACGAAGGGGTATATAGCCTTTTACCAATCTCCACATGAGTTGTTATCCGAAAAGTGATGTCGTACTCTCGTATACCTATTTTAGAGGACAACAATCCTTTGTAATAATAGATACAACAACCCTCTTGGTTGTTGAATAGACGACTTTTTGGCAATTGAAAATTTTTTCAAAGTGGGGTGACCCTCTTGTACACCGACGACACTTTGTATAAAATGGTCCCTGCAACCGTGTAATCTTATACTGGTGTGGAGACCCTCTTGGTCACCTATAATGCTTTTTGCATATGGAATGATAACCTCTTCGGCTATTGACAATGATCTTTTACATGTGATCATCGGGTAAGTCTTGCACATCTTTAGTATCCGCACGACTTATAGATATCCCTCAAATTTCAATCTTTGGGTCATCACGCATATTATCCGATGTTGGATATAAGATGACTTACAGACGTTTTTTGAGTTGACCATCTTTCGGATGATCCTGCACATTATTTGACCTTGGATGAGAGATGGCTTACAGATATCCCTCAAATCGTTAGCCTTTCGAGTAATCCAGCACATTATCCGATCTTGGATGCGATGTGGCTTATGTATATTTCTTAAATTGTCGATCTTCGGGTAATCCTGCACATAATCAATTTTGGATATGGCGCGACTTATAGAGAACCCTCGGACTGTCAATTTTGGTAATCTTGCACATCAACCGATAAGGATTTAGCTGTGGCTTACGGATAACCTTCAAGTTGTCAATTTTTGGGGTAATCTAGCATATTATTCGGTTAGGATGTTGTTGCGACTTACAGATGATCCATGGACCATACACTCTTGGGTAATCTTGCACACTATCCTATCTCGAATATTGTGACTTACAGATGACCCTCAGATTGGTAATTTCTGGGGAATCTGGTATGTCATCCTTTTTCAGATAGCGACTTAAAGACATCCCTTTAGATCGTGTACTTCTTTAACTTTGATATGTTGATGCAAATACATGAGTCGCTGAAATATCCTCGACGCCGGGCTACATCACCTCTTACGCATCAAAATAATGAGATATCCTCAATGCTAGATTGTGTTATCTTCGCGTGGTCAACGAAAATAGGTGCTCCAAAGCATTTTCCAAAACCAGACTCTATTGTCTTGCATAGTGAGTGATTACGGAGACTTGTTTGAATGATATGATGTCCCTCTCGAAATATCCCTCTCAGTAATGAAATAGAATGGCCCTCTCGGCATGGCCCTCTCGGCATGGCCCTATCGACAATGAAATAAAATGGCCCTCTCGGCATGGCTCTATCGACAATGAAATGACATGACCCTCTCAGCAAAGGAATGAAATGGCCCTCTCGACATGGAATGAAATGGACCTCTCGACATGGAATAAAATAGCCCTCTCGATAATGAAATTAAATGGCCATCTCGGTATGAAATAAAATGGCCCTGCAATGAGATGAAATAACATATAACATATAATGAAACACAATGAAATGGTACGTGATGAATTATAATGGGAAGCAATATAATGTAACGAGATGCCATGAGATGCATTGGGATACATCGAGATGTCATGGGATGCATCGGGATACATCGGGATGCCATGGGACGCATTGGGGTGCACCAGAATGGCATGGGATGCATCGGGGTGCAATGAGATTCATTGGGATGCAAATGAACTACATTAGGATGCATCATGATGCCATGGGATGCATCGGGGTGCAATGAGATTCATTGGGATGCAAATGAACTACATTAGGATGCATCATGATGCCATGGGATGCATTGGGATACATTGGGATGCCATGGGATGCATCAGGATCCAATGAGATGCATTGGGATGCATCGGGACACATCAGGATGCCATGGGATGCATCGGGATACATCGAGATACATTGGGATGCATCGGGACATATCGAGATGCCATGCGATGCATCAGAATACAAAGAGATGCATTGGGATGCATTGGGATACATCAGGATGCCATGGGATGCATCGAGATACATCGGGATGCCATGGGATGCATTGGGATGCCATGGGATGCATCGGGATTCCATGGGATGCATTGGGGTGCACCAGAATGCCATGGGATGCATCGAGGTGCAATGAGATGCATTGGGATGCAAATGAAATGCATTGGGATGCATCATGATGCCATGGGATGCATCGGGATGCATCAAATGCCATGGGATGTATCGGGGCACATCAGGATGCCATGGGATACATCGGGATGCAATGAGATGCATCGGGATGCCATGGGACGCATTGGGGTGCACCAGAATTCCATGGGATGCATCGGGGTGCAATGAGATGTATTGGGATGCATCTGGATGCATCAGAATACCATGGGACGCATCAGGAAGCAATAAGATGCATTGGGATGCATCGGGATACATCGGGATACCATGGGATGCCATGGGACGCATTGGGGTGCACCAGAATGCCATGGGATACATCGGGGTGCAATGAGATGCATTGGGATGCATCATGATGCAAATGAATTGCATTGGGATGCATCATAATGCCATGGGATACATCGGGATGTCATGGGATGCATTAGGATGCAATGAGATGCATTGGGATGCATCGGAACACATCGGGATTCCATTGGGATGCATCGGGATACATCGAGATGCATTGGGATGCATCGGGATACATCGGGATGCCATGGGATGCAATGAGATGCATTGGGATGCATCGGGATTCCATGGGATGCATTGGGATATATCGGGATGCCATGGGATGCATCGGGATGCCATGGGATGCATTGGGGTGCACCAGAGTGCCATGTGATGCATCGGGGTGCAATGAGATGCATTGGGATGCATCTGGATGCATCAGAATGCCATGGGATGCATCGGGGCACATCGGGATACATTGGGATGCCATGGGATACATCGGGATGTAATGAGATGCATTGGGATGCATCGGTATACATCGGGATGCCATGGGATGCATCGGGACGTAATGGGATGCAATAAGATAGCCTTTTTGACGATCCCCATCATCTTTCTTTGGCATTGACAAGCATCAGACTTTTTCAGTTTTGACGTAATAAGATGGCCTTTAGGCTATTCTGTTGATGAGTTGACTCCTTTGAATGTACCTGCGCTTAAGGTGAACAATTAGTAGACACAATGTCCCTTTTCCTAGCTACTATAGTAAAATTCTGGGAAAGCTTAAAGAGAGCATTTAGAATATAAATGATTTTGTTTGCCAAACAAAAATCATTTTAGAGATAAGTGAATAGTTAAACCCATTTCTGGGGACAACTATAAATGCCAATTTCGAATGTTATATGTTCGTTTTGACCCATGATAGATTGGAGGAGGATGTCCCTACTCTCCTTGTTAGGTGATCTCTTTGATCGTTTCGTTATGTCTTTTGAGTATACCTGTGCTTAGGGCAACTGTTTAGTAGACACAAAGTCGCTTTTACTAGCGACTATTTTTTAGAAGAAGTTCTGAATAAAATATTCATAACAAAGATAGGATGCTTTATTTGTCATCCGTATTCTTTTGAAACAAGATAAACAAATCAAGTGGTTCTTGATCCCAAATGTGTGGCTGAACATATCTTTGGGGCCACCCAAAAAATACCATCTTTGAGCCTTGTATGCTTTGGCGTGACACCTGATTCGCTTAGGTTTTATTTTGAAGGAGACCTTTTCCTTGTGTGGTGATTCCTGCATCCACAAAACAATTGTTAGTTTCTTTTGGGTGAAACTACTCCGTGTTGACCTCCTTCGATCTTTGGTTTGCTTCTTGCCATCTTTCGGATGCTCTGTCATGTTTGGACTTCCGCCTAGACTCTCCGTTTAAATAGATGTAAAGCAAAACTAGTCAAGCATAAAAGATACGTAGGTTTTCAAAATAGTTTGGTTTTGAAAAAATTAGCTTCGAAAAATTTTTGCAAAACTTTTTGGAAAGTCTCTGCCAGTCATGTCATGTGCTAGCTCGACAGACGTCTTGCACTAGAGGTCTGTCTATGTCTGACATCCAATGGAGGATCTTCGAAAACTCATTATTGTTGCTGGAGAAGTTCAATAGCATAATTTTGCAGAAGCTTGTCATAGCTGGGGATTTAGTCTATCTTTGTCGCAGCTGGTGATTTCTGAAATTTGGCTTTGACTTCATAGTGTTGGGGAATTCAGAATTCATTCCAAAATATTAGTGGATATTTTGAGGACCTTCTTAAAATTTCTGCCCCAGTTAAACACAATTTGAGAGAATCTCGACTTGCGGGGATCTTGAGACTTTCCTTCTCGAAGTCCTTGCGGGTCATCACTCTCTTTGCCGAAAGACTGTCTTCTTCTTTGGAATTTTTGAGATTCCTTCTCGAAAATTTTGCCCCAGTTTCCATTTCCTGGGGTGATATGACCGAGCCGTTGAGGCGCCTACGTATCCCGTTGAAGCAGGAATTAGGTCAAACGTAGTTCTTATTAAAGGAAGGGATTCTAAGCGATTGCAACTCATTAAACGATTACATTCATAAAAGTGTAATTACAAACAAAGGAAACATAGAGAAAAGACTATCTTCAGACGTAGTATCTCTTCACCGCATCGGAGTTGATTGGCTTGGTCCACTCCTGACCATCCATCTCAGACAGGATTAGGGCTCCTCCAGATAGCACCTTGCGTACCACATACGACCCTTGCCAATTTGGAGCAAACTTGCCTTTGTATTCTTCTTGATGGGGAAATATACATTTGAGAACCAATTGTCCTACTTCGAACATGCGAGTTCTCACTTTCTTGTTAAAGAAACGCATCATCCGTTACTGGTATAGCTGACCATGGCATACAACCTCCATTCGCTTTTCATCGATTAGCATGAGTTGTTCATATCGAGCACGAACCCATTCTTCATTACTCAGTTTGGCCTCTTGAATAATCTTCAAGGAAGGTATCTCTACCTCGGCAGGTATCACAACTTTAGTTCCATAAACCAATAGATATGGAGTTGCCCCGGTTGAAGTTTTGACCATCGTACGGTATCCTAACAAAGAATAAGGCAACATCTCATGCCAGGATCTGTTGTTCTCAATCATTTTCCTCAATATCCTCTTAATGTTTTTGTTGGCGGCTTCTACAACTCCATTCATTTGCGGGCGATATGCGGTTGATTTTTGATGAGTGATTTTGAACTTTTCACAGATTTCATTCATCAAGTGACTGTTCAGGTTGGCTCCAGTATTCATAATGATTGATTCTGGTATTTCGAATCGACAAATCAAATTATTTCTGACGAAACCTGCAACGACTTTCTTTGTCATGACTTTATATGAGATAACTTCTACCCATTTTGTGAAATAATCAATGGCAACTAAGATGAATCTATGTCCATTCGATGTTGTAGGCTCTATCAGACCAACGACGTCCATACCCCATGCTACGAAGGGCCATGGTGAACTCATTGCGTAAAGCTCATGTGGAGGCATCCGAATCAAGCGTCCGTGTATCTGGCACTTTGGGCATTTCTGTACGTACTTATTATAGTCACTCTCCATACTCATCCAAAAATAACCCGTCCTCAAAATTTTTCTAGAGAGAGCGAATCCATTCATGTGAGGTCCGCAAACTCCAGCATGCATTTCTTCTAATAACTTTGTGGCTTCTGCGGCATCGACACATCTTAGAAATCCTAGGTTTGGGGTCCTCCTAAAAAGGATTTCCCCGCTTGGGAAGTAACTTTTTGCCAAACGATGGATTGTCTTTTTCTTAATGTTACTGGCATCTTCGAGGTATGCCCCAGACTCTAAATACCTCTTGATATCGAAGTACCATGGTTTTCCATTGGCTTCTGCTTCAACATTCACACAGTGTACAGGTTGCACCCTCAAGCTTATTTCTAACGAATCAATGTAACTTCGATCTGGGTGTTGAATCATAGAGGACATAGTGGATAAAGCATCAACAAAGTCATTCTGTACCCTTGGGATATGTTTGAAGTTAATCTCTTTGAATCCTTTGCATAAATCTTGTACTAGCTCTACGTAAAGAGTGATCTTGGAATTTTTCACAGTCCACACTCCCTGCACCTAGTGAATCAATAGATCTGAGTTTCCAATGACTAATAAGTCTCGAATACCCATGTCGAGTGCTAACTCGAGGCCTAGGATGCAAGCTTCATATTCGGCCATGTTGTTGGTGCATGGGAAATGCAGTTTGGCGGTTACCGGGTAGTGCTGACCTGTTTTTGACATTAGAACCGCTCCAATTCCTGAACCTTTGAAGTTAACTGCTCCATCAAATAACATCCTCGATACAGGGTATGCTTCAGCTATGGCTTCCCCCATGAACAGAACTTCTTCATTCGGTAAGTAAGTACGGAGTGGCTGATATTCATTGTCAACTGGATTTTTAGCTAGATGATCTACTAGGGCTTGCCCCTTGACTGTCTTTTGGGTCACATACACTATGTCAAACTCGCTTAACAATATTTGCCATTTGGCCAACTTTCCTGTAGGCATGGCCTTCTGAAATATATATTTCAAAGGATCCATTCTGGAAATAAGATATGTTGTATATGAAGACAAATAATGTCTTAGCTTCTAGGCAACCCAAGTTAAAGCACAACACGTTCTTTCAACCAGAGTGTATCGAGCTTCGTATGGCGTGAAATTCTTGCTCAAATAATAGATCGTCTTCTCTTTCTTACCGGTTTCATCGTGCTGCCCGAGGACACATCCAAAAGCACTTTCTGAAACTGACAAATAGAACAACAACAGACTTCCTTCTCTTGGTGGAACCAAAACAGGCGGAGTGGATAAATAATCTTTGATTCTATCAAAAGCCTTCTGGCGCTCTTCTGTCCACTCGTTCAATGCATCCTTCTTCAACATCTTAAGGAGTGGCTCGCATATGACAGTTGACTGGGCAATGAACCTGCTAATATAATTCAAACGTCCCAAGAAACTCATGACTTCTTTCTTGGTCCTTGTTGGGGTCAATTCCTGAATTGTCTTGAACTTGGAAGGGTCGAGTTCGATGCCTCTCCTACTGACTATAAACCCTAATAGTTTTTCGGCTGGCACACCGAAAGCACACTTAGCGGGATTCAAGTTCAAGTTATACTTTCTAAATCGATCGAAGAATTTTCTCAGGTGTGTTACATGATTCGAACCCTCACGAAATTTGAGGATTACATCATCCACGTACACCTCAATTTCCTTATGGATCATATCATAAAAGATTGTTGTCATAGCCCTCATGTATGTCGCACCAGCATGTTTTAGACCAAATGGCATTACCCTGTAGTGATAAACACCCTAGGGCGTGATGAAGGTCGTCTTTTCTGCGTCTTTCTTATCCATTAAGATCTGATGATACCCGACAAAACAATCCTCGAAGGATTGCATTTCATGCTTCGCACAGTTGTCGATGAGAATGTGGATGTTGGGTAGCGGGAAATTATCTTTGGGACTGGCACTTTTCAAAACTCTGTAGTCAACATAAATTCTGATCTTGTCGTCCTTCTTTAGCACCGGAACAATATTGGATAGCCACGCGGATATTTTGTGTCCTCCACAACTTTAGACTAGATATTCTTTGTCACTTCTTCTTTAATCCACAAACTCAAGTCTGGCTTGAACTTCCGCATTTTTTGTTTTACTGGATCAAACCCTGGATTGATGGGCAGCTTATGTGACACGATGTTGGTGCTTAACCCTAGCATGTCATCGTAGGACTAAGCAAATATGTCGATGTATTCTCGTAGCAAATGGACGAGTTCCTTTTTTTGTGCTTCTGTTAGGTAAACACTGATTCTTGTTTCTTTAACTTCATCATGGCCCCCTAGATTGACCACTTCAATTTCTTCGAGGTTAGGCTTCTCTCGATTTTCAAATTCTTCCAAATCCTCTGTTAGTTGTTCCTCGTCATAATTTTCCCATTCATTGTCATTTGCCTCACTTTGTTCGTTTAGCCCTTGACATGACATGACATTGGCAGGTTTTAAGTTATTAATACTGAAATACATAAACAAACCAAGTCAGATAATAACAATATAACACAAAAATAGGAAAATAAGAATAACGTAACTCAAAACAGTTTTCTAGATAAAGGGAGGCCTTTTCATTAAAAATTTGGGAAATATTTACAAACTATGGATCATGACTTGAATGAGTGCGGGCCCACGCCTTTTTGAAAGCAGTAAAATGTAAAAGAGAATTTTTGAAAGATAAAAGGGTGGATCGCAGGGCCTCCTCCGAATCATCACCGATTTTTAAAAACTAGAAATTTGCCCTTTCATCTACCACATAGGGCGAGGAGTCATGAGCGGAGTGGATGCCCAAATTTGCAAAGTTTCCCAAGGTGTAATCTTCCTCACTCCACTAGCCTTCAGAAAATCTTCTATTATAACATTGCAGTCTTCGAACAGAATTCCTATCCCATCCCCCAAACCATCATCCATCGCCATCTCACGTACAGGAAATGACTGGTATAGAAGTGGTAATGGCTTGGGCAGACCCATCTTTGTCCTTTTCTCATTCTCGTCCTCCTTTGTCAGCTTGTATCCTAGTCCATATTTGAAAGCTCTTTCTGGAATCACTATCAGCTCAATGATACCCTCCAAGTTCTTTCCTAGGTCTCGACCAGGCTCGAATCCATTTCTTAGCATCACAGTTGCCATCATCTTATAGATAGAAGACATTGACGTCTTGGATGTTAGGTCCTCTTCAGCAGCGTTCACGATTTTCACCGTATAAAAGTTACTGCCCTTTGGAATATCTTCAATCACAAGTACATAACCATTGGGGTGGCTCAAGTGACTCCCTTCACCTTGAATGACCACCTCGTGGCCTCCCCAAATGAATTTCAACAATTGATGAAGAGGTGACGAAATCGCCCTTGCAACATGGAGCCACGACCTCCCAAAGAGCAGATTATAGCTAGGATTAATATTCATAACATGAAATTTAGTCTTGAACTCGGCCGGTCCCATTTGGATGTGCAGATCAATTTTTCCTATAGTATCCCTCTGTCCTCCATCGAAAGCTCGCACATTAACCTGGCTTTGACGGACCTTTCCTAGATCGTAACCCAGTTGAGTCAGTGTGAAAGAGGACAAATGTTCAAACCGGATCCGTCGTCTATCAGAACCCTATTAATCACAAGGTCACGATAAATAACAGTAATGTGCAGTGCTTTGTTATGCAATATGCCTTCAAAAGGTAACTCTTTTTCACTGAATGATATGCGATGACTTCCCACAATATTACCTATTATTACGGCCAGGTTTTCACCACTCGTGCCAACGGGCACCATACGCTTCATCTAAGACTTTCAGCAGAGCTTGTCGGTGATATTCAGAACTCATTAGCAATGCCCATGCAGAAATCTGTGCTGGAGTCTTTTCCAGATACTTGACAATTGAATATTCTTTCGGTTGCATTCGCCTCCAAAACTCTTCGGCCTCCCCTTTAGTAATCGGCCTCTTCTGTGAATCATTCTTGTAAGAGTCGTTGGCTAAATTCTCAGAAACATAGCATCGTCCGGACCGAGTCATCCCATGAGCGGCGACAGTCTCTACAACAAACTCTCTTTTGGCTGGTGTTAGAGCATATGCTTGGGTCGGGGCTGCCATCACCACAAACGAGGGCCTTTCATTGACACTTAAAGCAGCCATGACCTTCTCTATCTTCTCTACTTCTTTCTTGTTCTTGGGCTTTTCCGAATCAACCTTAGTGATAGTATTACTAACTGCCCATTCTTCATCCACTTCAATCATGTTAACCGTAGCCCCTCCATGGTTAGGCAACGGATTACTATTGACATTTGGAGCTGGTGTTTGAAGAGTAATAACTTTATGATCAATCAGGTCCTGGATCTTATGTTTCAAATTAATGCAATCTTTGGTACTGTGGCCAACTCCTCCAGAATGATAGGAACAGTTTTGATTAGCGTGGTAAAATTGGGAATTTGTATTGGTGGGTTTTGGTTGGATAGGCTGGAGATAGCCAGCTGCTCTTAATCTTTCGAAAAGCTGAGTGCGACTTTCAGCCAGCGGTGTAAAGTTTTGAGGAGATTTCGTTTCAAGGATTGGATGAGGAAGGTTATTTTGATTGGAGGGAGGTGGTACTTGATGATAATTTGGAGCTACGTGGACGTTAGCCTGGTGATTTGGGACGGCGGTTTGGACATTAGGCTGATAATTTGGCAATGGAGTTTGATATCGTGGTAGGACATTTGGTTGTGGAGCTTGGTATTGAGGTAGGACATTTGGTTGTGGAGCTTGGTATTGAGGTAGGACATTTGGCTATGGAGCTTGGTATTGAGGTTGAGCGTAGAAGACGGATTGAGGACTCGGGGGTGGTGGAGAAGAAAGGGTATTCCTGGGTTTGAATTTCCTTTTCAATTTAGCAATAGAATCAGTGGATACCGCAATCACGTCTTCTCTTTTCTTCCTAGGGAACCCAGAGGATCCGACCGACGTTGGAGTCTGGATAATTTTCCCCGTTCGGATGCCTTCTTCGAGTGATTCACCAATCTTTACCAAATCTGAAAAGGTTGCACGAACTGCAGACACCATTCTAGTATAGAACTCTCCTTCTTGAGCACGGGAAAATACCGCTACCATTTCCTCCTCAGTCATAGGAGGTTGTACCTTAGCGACTTTCTTTCTCCAGCGATAGGCATAATCTCGAAAGTATTCACCACTCTTTTTCTTGATCCTATTTAGTGAATGTCGGTCAGGAACTATTTTCACATTATAAGCGAACCTGTCGATAAAGTCTTTGGCCAAGGCCTTCCAGCTAGACCATTTTCTCAGTTCCTGGGATGTGAGTCAATCCAAAGCTTCACCGCTTAAACTTCGACTGAATAGGAGCATTAGCAACGCTTCATTCCTTCCAATTCCAACCATTTGGTCACAATATCTCCTTAAGTGAGCCATGGGATTTTTGGTGCCACCGAAAGTTTCAAATTTGGTGACTTTGTGGTAGGTCTACACCGAATGGACACACAAATCATCATAACCAAGTCCATCATTATCCCCCGGTCCATGAGATCCTTTGATCCTCATAATCTCTTCATTCATTGCAAGTAACTTCTTTTCATGCTCGATCCTCCATTCTTTTTCTTTCTCCTCATAATGGTCTACCTCAGGATTCAAAAAAGGGTTATAGAGATTGGGAGATGTGACGACATGGAAAGCAGTTGGGGGTATAGGTCGGATGTAAGATGGATTTGGGATAATGGCAGAAGGGTTTTGGTATGGTAAAGTGTGATTTTGAGGATGAACAAAAGTTGGATTGCAGACAGGGGGAATATTTTAGGGGTTAAAGGTGTTTTGTGGAGTTTGAGAGTGGTTCTGTGGGATATTAGGATGGATTTGTGGAGTCAGGAAAGGATTTTATGGATGGTAAGTATATAGGTTATTGTCTCGGTTGGTGTTTTGAATGGGTAACGTGTGAGTTTGGTGAACCGGTGGATTATTGATGATGGGTCTGTGGGAAGTTGAGAGGCAAAAGTGAATAAAACGTTATTCGAATGATTCCCGAGGTCAGGCATGTTGAAAGGAGGGGTTTGGAGTGGAGGACCGTGCCCTCTCGGAACAAAAGCATTAGCGGTGATGGCCAAATTTGCGAAGTCTCTAGTACGATTCACCTCTTCTTGAAGCATTTCCAATTTTCTTGCGAGTTTAGCAATCATCTCACTTTGTTCTGCTATAACATTGACCCTGATGGCCAATGCGTTATCATCGTTGCTTCCAGTCATATTCGAATAATGGCTAGGGGATAGGATTTTGCGAGCCTTTGATCTGGTGAAGTAAGGATGTTCAGCCAGTTTATGACAACACGGAGTAGTTTTTATTATTTGTAAAAATAAAAACAACTCAAAGGCAGATGTGTTAGATTCCGTTAGTAATAAACAATGCAAGATAACCACACAAGCATGAAGCACATAAAGTTATTTCTTATCGCAGGTGAATTGATCCATATGGTAATAATGACTCGAAAGTTCCAATGAGCAGGATTTTGTTCATTGTTTTGGATAAGTAGAATTTATCAGGAAGGTCCAACTCTTCTTCTTCCCATCCTTATGTCTTCTTTAGCCGAAGTGGGGAATAAGTAGAGTTTTTGAAGATAGGGTCCGGGCCAAAAGGCTGCCTATGTATCTCACGAAGGAGAAATCAGGCCCTACATAGTTCGAATGGTTGTAAAAAGGATTGTTTTCATTTCATTCACTAAACTTCACTACATTAGGGAAAATTAAATACAAGGAAACTAAAACTTGCTATGCTTAAAGCTTGATTCTGGATAAAAAGTGCTTTTGTTCTTTTTGACCTTTTTCGCTCTATGGATGATCGGGCTCAAACTCCAAACAGATCATCCCAATCTTGATGAATTGCTCCAGCTCGAAGCGAAAAGCTCGACATTTTTTAATGTTGTGCCCTTTTTTTCCATTGTGATAGACGCAGGAGTCATCATTCTTCTTCCATTTTGCCAAATTCTTCCTCTCATTTGCCTTCTTTGGATGTAAGATTTGTGCTTGAACCAACTTGACATAGATGTCTTCATAGTTGTCCTTGAAAGTCGTGAAGTCCACACGACGAATTGAAAAACCGCTGGTAATGGGAGTTCCTGGCTTGATCATATCACATACCAGCATAGCATGTGGTCCATACAAATGAGCAATCTTCCCACTATTGATCATATCACATATCCTAGCTTTCAACACACGACATCCATCTGTGGTATGCCCTTTTTGGAGAGGGTGATAAGTGCACTTCTTATGCTCATCTCGGGGATCACACTTGGGTCCTTGGGTCTTGATCGGGCATAAAGTTCCCATGGCTAGCAATAACTGATAAATTTCTGAGACTTGCACAACTTCTGACTCCCTCAGGTAGTTTCTAGCACCTACCTTGAGTATGACTTGCCCCTTTTCTTGTGTAGGCCAGGTTATTTCCTCTATATTTTCTGACTGTTTTTCCATCTCTTGTATGAGTTTCTCGGGATCACTAAGAGACTTAATTTGGTATGCTTCGAATTCCGACACCATCCGTTTGACTTCTTCGGCGAGATTCTTTTCTGGCTTTCCTTCATTCAATGCTTGATCTATTTCCGCAATTCTTGCCTTGACTTCAGCAGTATGTCTATTCAACTCCTTGTCTTTTGCCAAAGCTACTGTTGTCTGATGGCGGATTTCCTCACTCTTCTTATAGAGCTCATCGATCTCTTGTTGAATTGACGCAATTCTTCTTCTTGTCAAATCCATTTCCATATCCATCTCTTCAGTCAAACCTTTCTGAAAGTACGAGAGATGATTCTTTAGGATTTTTCTGAGAAACTTTGAAAGACTTAGAGCATTTTGGTCGGACTTTCGTGTAGTGGACGTATATTTCTGCCTAAATGGTCTCTATAAACATGGGATTGGATCAATTAGCCTTTAATTCGAATCAACATAACACATATGAGCACATAAGACAGTTATATGACACAAACATTAATAAAGAGCGCGTCCTACTTTAGGGGACCTTTTGAGCCAAAGGTGGGCCTAGCGTTCGTTCGAAAAGAAATATGCGTTATTTTTGAACCACTCTATTGCCCCCAATATATATATATATATATATAGGTAAAACCAAAACTTTCCCAAAAAGGGGTTCATATTTAAAGACAATAGGAAATAAAAGGGGCCCACGCAGGGGCAAAATAAGACAAACCTACGCAGGGGTATTTTAGGAAAAATAGTAAATACATAGAAATAAACCCACATAGGGGCGAATACTAGTGCGGTCCTGAAGATGATCCCTCTCCATTTTTTCTTTTCTTGTATTTCTTCGCGATCTCTCCGAATGTATACTGCAAATGAAAAGGCCTCAAAAAGGGTGATTAAGTTGGGGTGATTTCCATATTTCCAAAATGAAAAACCATGTTGTTGCTATCCCAATACCCTGTTAATATTTGGATTAGCTCCGGCCATGCCTTCATGTCTTTTATGCTCACCAAATGCCCTAGGTACTTTTTCACTTCACGTTCTTGCTCTGCGTTCAATGACCTATGCCACAAGTGGATTTCGATCGGAGCCTTTAGCACCATACTAAAGTTCAAGAACCACAACATCCTACAAAAGGAGCAAACCGTTAGACTTCGCCCTCGGGACAATAGTCCAGTTACAACACACACATCTTTTTGAATAGTACATAATTGAATGCGGTGTCGACGGGTCGTAAACCCTTTTGACACATTTGGCGTTTGTCTAATGGACTTTATATCCCTTGGATATTAAGCCATCCTAGGATAATGCCTAAACCTTTGGAATTTGGTTTCGCTCTATCCTAATTGACTAGAATAGTTTATTTGAATTGATCGGAAACCCGAAGTGGACTTTTCGGGGTAACACACCAAATGATTGTTGACCAACTCGAGTCAACTACTTCACTTGGTGGTTCAAAGAAGATAAGGTGTTATACTGAAAGGCGGGTGCATAAACCCACATAACGGCCCTTTTTCCTAATGCCTAATGCTTTGCCAGAAATGGCGGATATGCCATGATGTGCAATAATATAATTTACAAGGGATTAAACACATAAGGAAGCAAAGTAATTAAATTATTACAATTCTGAATAGTTAGTCAAATAGTATTAGTTCAATTATGTGGTTAGAACCTAGTTAAGTCCCAGCAGAGTCGCCATTTCTATTTTGCAATTTTTTGAATTCAAATACTTTAGGAAAAGAAAGTTTTCAAATTCGATTTTGAAAAGAATCGCCACTTAATTTGTTTGAAGGAAAATTAAGAAAAAACCTTGAAAAAATATTTAAAGACATAAAACAGAAAATATCTTTAAAGTTTAGAGATTCTAAATAAGAGGTTCCTATTAATACCCCAAGAAGGTTTTTAAGGCACTCAGGGTATCCGCTACTTGCGGTTATCCGGTCTATTTAAAAATAACTCTTTGACTAACTTTAAAAAGAAGTTTATTTTATTTGGAAAAACAAAGTGATTTAAAGGAAAATTTATTGAAATTTTTTATGCAGAACGAGATTTTGACAACTTAGTGAGGCATTAACTAAGTTAAACAAGGTAAGTAGCACATATTAACAAAAATAAAGAAGGGAGAAAGAAATTAGGTTTAGGCACTCTAAGCCCAAACCCCTAAACTTGTCCAATATTGGACTGTTGAGCTTGACTCAATTCCCCTTTGTACCTGTCCTAAATCTATTTCTTGGACCTTTAAAGCCCAAGATACGCTCCACCTGTGTTAAATACAAATTAGGTTTTGAGGCCCACAAAATATAAAATTTTTTCAAGATTTTGAAAGTCTCAAAATATTCAACATTTTCGATCAAGGGCTTTGGCCCATTCTTCTATCTTTAACTGTACGCCATGGGATAGTCCATCTGGATTGGAATTTGAGGCTGACTCGGTGAGATGGGCCTCATTGGCCCATCATAGAAATGCAAAGGGAGAGGAGTCCAATGGGACTCGGATCGGTGCCACATGTCGCAAAAGAAAGGGTAAAAATTAATACATGTTAAAGGATTGTTAATGCAATTGCTAATCACACTCAACTATGGGGAATTGACAATTTTCACTAAATAGATTTTCCAACTAAGCAAATTAACAATTCAAATCGCATGTCACTACCATGTCATTAATTCAATCAAGTAATGTGAGTGAGCAATAAACCAACAGAACTCAAGCTTGTATATGATTAAGAGCAGCAAAACCAATTTCATTGACCATGAGGTATGTTAAGGAAAAATAAAAAGGAAAGTAGAAGTCTATAACAAATTTTGAAGAGAAGAGGAGGAAATAATCTGGAAACAAAACAACAATTTTAGCAACGTCTTTTTAAAGTGTTAAACTAATTTTAAGCATAGGACTAATGGTACTTAATTTAGACTAAGAACCTTCATGCAAAATAGAATAAAATTAAATATTTATTTAAGATCTCGACTAAGAATTTTCGGAGCTGAAAGCATATAAGCATATGCATTCACAAAATCCCACCTATATCACGTAGATGAACACGCGTAATATGTTGATGCAAAATCTCGATCAAAATAATCATAAAGCAGCCCCGAAAGTGAACGTAAGGGATAAATAGGAAAGAGATAGGTGTGGTTGTAGTTGTGTCAAACTAGTCTTAATCTGAGACCTCAAATGGAAACTTTCAGGAACTAAAACAGGCTATAATGAAGGTGAGTCTCATTCCTAGTTTCAATCAGAAGAAATCCAAATAGGAAAAGCTCTTATAACTTCAATAAAATGCACATGCTCAAAGTTTGAAAACGACAATCCATTAGGCGTCATGAGTTCTTTATATAGCAGAAAAATTATAGACACACACTCAGGTTTAAATAGAAATTTCCAGATTTCAGTATCCTAAGAAAACTTCAGCTTAGTCAAACTCAATTTATACTAGTTCATATCTTATTTTAAACAAAGCCATGACGTAGTTTCTCTGGAAATAAATTTCAGATGTGAAACAAAACTATTATTGAGCTAGATTGAAGTTTTGAAAAGTACAAAGATGGTATCATCTCTTCCCTTCTTGAAATTATAGACCGAGAAGATCCTTAGAGAGTCCCCGAGGCAAATTCTAGTCACAACATCTCATACCCAACAACACTCAAAAACATTAATATCAAAACAATACACAGATTTTATCACTTATCTCCAATTTCATGTTTAAATGAAATAATGCAGCGAACAAGATTATATCATCATTCAAAATATCTTTTAGAGAAGAAAAAGAAGGGAAGTTCAGGATTTCTAAGCTAACGCAATGAACTAAAAGAAAATCGATGCAAGCAAGCACTTGGGAAAATAAATTTCAGCTCTATAGTGAGCTATTTATAGAAGGGAAAGAGGGTCGATTTTGGAGCCTCAATCGATGTGGGAACAAAGAATTCGGGGGTAATTTTGAGATTTTTATCTGAGATATTTTGAATTCATGATGAGGATAGGGTTCTACAGCTCATGCTTGTACCAATTTCGAATATTTCAAAATTGGGAAAAATGAAATTTCTTCAAGAACCAATAGAAATCGCGCAAGTGTGTACGAATTCGTGCTAAATCAGTCGCGATTCAAGGGGAAAGAGCCGTTGTAAGCCACCTAGAGATGTTCTAGAATGTCCTTATACCTTCTAGGTACAAGTTCACGTGTTAACCACGCGGGTTTGTACGAAATGGGGAGAGAGAGGGAGAGAAATCAGAGCTTTTGGGTTTATCGGGTCGGTGGCGGGTTGAAACTAGAGTTGTCGATGTTGTTCATGTTGCTGATATCGGGTTGTTGTTGTCAATGGTGTTGTTTGTCTGTTGTTGGCTTTTTGTTGTTGAAGAAGGGATTAAGAGGAGTAATAAGGGTGACTTGGGTCGGGTTTTGGTGACTGGTGTGGGCCTGGTAGGTGCTGATGTTGTTGGGCTAGGTAGATTGAAAGTAGGGAAAGGGTAGGAGTAGGTTAGAGTTATTAAAAAAAAGGCCAATAGGATTAAGGTTTAGCCAATGTTATTTAAATTTTAGACCAAATCAAAATCAATTGGCCAATTGCATTGCAATCATGGCCAATTTGATTTCTATTATGGTCAAATTTAACATATCGGCGAGATTGAATCTAAATTCGAAATAAATTAATAACCGATTTAACCCGAGTTTCTTGGTTTAATAAGATAAAATAAATATTTTTAAATAGAAAATTATATTTAAATCAAGATCTTATACATTTGAATTAATTTTCAAGATTGTTCTTGATTAAACCTTGATTTTGGTAAAAATAATCATTTAAGCAACCGAAACTATACAATCTCATAGACATGAATACGAAGATGTGTAATTCATCGCTTAAATGAAAATTTTAACTCAAATAAATACTTTTAAAAAGCATTTATCCTGATGAAATAAATATTTTGATTTTATTTAAAACCGAAGAAACTCAGGATTAAATTTAGTCAGGGAAAGCAAAAATTAGGTGTCAACAACAATCATCACCACTAACCATCATTACCGCTACCAATGACTATCAACAGTACCACTATCGCCAATTACTTTTATTTAGTTGTCACCACCACTATTGTCAACCACTAAACAACTGTCACCACTACTAGCCACCATTTACAATCATCATTAACCATCATTACCACAACCAATGACTATCAACAATCACCGTCAACCATCATTACGTAACCACAACCAATGACTATCAACCATTACCAACATCAGTCACCACTATATATTTTCAATTGTCATGTGTCATCATTCACCACCATCGTGGCATCGTCAACTATCACTATCATCCATCCGAATTATCACCCGCCATTGCCAACTATCACCATTAACCACTACCACAAGTCACCATCACCACTATCTATTCCTCATGACATCACCATTAGCCAACACCATCCCTCATCGAGATCCACAACTACCATTGCTAGCAATCATCACCATCAAATTCCCATACAAATTTAAAAATATTTTTAGTGATTTAATATTAGATTAATTTAATATTTTATTAAATTTTATATTTATTAATATTTAAACAAAAACAAATTTAATAAATTTCAATATTGAAAAGACAAACAATTTTCATTATATAGTATTCAATTTTTAATATAATATCTTAATATTTAAATATTTAAATGTGAGTTCAAATATCTAAATTTTAATGCATGTACATCTTAATAACGTTGCGCCACATTCTACAATTTGTAGAAGAGCCAGAGAAGCAGCTCATTCTCAACATGGCTGCTTATCGGCATTAGACTCAAATGTGAGGGAATCTTAGTCAATTCAGTTTATCCTTTTCATTTTTCTTTTAATGTCTTTTGGTAAATTGAAAAAAAATCTTTCATCCTATGCTCTTTCCCCACAATAACTCCTTTCTTTTACGTGGACCCACATGAAATTCTTTATTCCGTGGATATTTTTTTTTATATATATATATAAATCATATATTGTGTAATAATAGCTCAATTGTACTCCCGCCAACCTAATCAATTTAATTATAAAATTTAACATTGATTTGAAATCTAAAAAATAAAATGATTAGGCACATAATATATTTTCTCTGCCTCAATTCATGTGGCACAACTAGAATTTTGAGATTCAAAGTTCTAGATTTTGACCATAAATTCGAACATATGAGCTTTAAGTTTTGTTAAAATAAAATTTATAAATTTGAAAACTATATAATAATAATAAGTATTACAAATCACAATTATTAGCAACTTAGAATATTTAAAAGACATATAAAAAATTTTGAAAATAGAAAAAGTGGCAAACTCTCAAAATTTCAACTGTGTATCACGTAAATAGGGATGAAGAGAGTAAAAGACAAGAGACTATCAAATAATTCAGGACATTAATTATGATAATAAATTCTTAAAATGGGAAAAATTAAACTTGGAGGAAATTAATAGAAGAAATTATTAGGAAAACGAAGATTTAGATTGAACCCAAAAAATAGCACCCCATCTATCCTAATTTCTATGGCAATGTTCGAATTTTGAGATTTAAACAAATTTGGAACGCAAGGAGTCATATGTGAAATATTGTACTTTTTCTTAATTTTTTTTTTATCACGCCAGGAGAGAGAGGGAGAGATAAGAGAAAATAATGCTACACACTACTAATGAAATTTGGACTTACTTCAAGTGCGGAAGATACGAAACTCAGAAATTAAATTAGCGCTCAACCCTTTAATTTATACTTAGAGATATAAGACTATAATAAATGCTATTTAAATTAATTAAATTGTAATTATTTTTATGTAATAAAATTATTTAATTACTAAACCGATTCAATTTTCACGTTGGACCGGTGCTTATACGGACTTGCCTCATCTAGTTTACAAAATAAAACCAACCGCATCCCACAATGACAAGATAGGGGTATGACATGACACTATATGCATAAATAAATAAATAAATTAGTATAAGTAACAGTTTGAGATAGATTTAACTTTTGATTATGCTTGCTGGTGTTGTCGTAGTTACGTTGTTCACGTACAATGAGCATGCATGTATATATTTAATTACAACAAGAGTTTAAGTAATATAAATCACTCATTTTAAGAAAATAATTTGTTGGTTAATATTCTTTCAATGACCTGACAGTATAAAAAGCTATGTAAACTAATAATGTGCTATAAAATTTAAATTTATTTAGTAATTAATGTGCTCAAGTGAAAATAACCTTTCGGTTTAAATTTAATATGTTAGCCATAAATCAATTGTTGAAAGAAAATTTCCCATTCTCACAATTTTTGTTATTGGAGTTCTTCCTATTAAATATGTGATTAACTTATCTACTACATGAAATGTTTTGAGAACATGCGCATAAACTTTTCCAAAACATGAGCTAGAAGTGTCTAATAAGAATACTTTATCATGTGTTCTATGGTCAATTGGAACAAACTATAATTCAAGTGTTTAAATAAGATTTACTGCCATATTTAAGGAATTGTCGATGTATTCAGCCTAATAATTTAATTAAAGAACCATTGCGCGAATTTGCCTAGCTATGATTACTCGAATAACAGTTTTTTCATGAAAAAACATACGCCTTTACCAAGAAAATCATGTGACAATGACATGATTATAGGAGATTGAAAAAGAAACATAGAGATGGAGTACTAGCTGGTTGACAAAAAATGGTATAATACACCATATTTAAAGGAAGTGGAGAGTGACAGGTACCCATTGGAAAAATAAGAGAAGTTTCAAGGAAACATCAAATTTGGAAGCTTCAAATGCCTTTTGTCTTTTTTCTTGTTTCAACTCTCACCAAGGGCAATGCAATGGATGACATCAAGGTATACACTCAAACGAAAAAAAGGGGATTAGGTATACGAGCTTTTTGAAATATTTTTTTAGTATTACTCCTTACGTTATGCGAGGGTTTTATTTCTCTCTAAACTTAATTATCAAGATTGCACAATTGTTTTTGTGTTTAACCCGTTGCCTCTATTAAGATGATGTTATTGGATAGTTAAACACGCTTTTGCATTGAATTTTATATCCATGAAGTTGCATTCGTTTTGATATTCATAAAATTATTCTTGATATCTTACACAGGATTTCTTCATTTATGAAGCTGTCATACTTCTAAAATTGTTATTTTGCACATGTGTCCTTCATTTATTTAGGGGTCGTATGCAGTGGCGGAGCCAGGAATTATACTGAGGGGTGTCAGTAGGATGAGTAGGGTGGGGTGGCGTGGGGTGGGGGGCTCAAGACCCATCTTTGTTTGCGTCAAAACGGGTCAAGTAACGGCGACCCGCCTAATTTTACCAAGTTTTAATTATTTTATTTGTTCTTTTATAAATTTTTAGTATCTAATAAATATATATTTTTTCTTTATTATGACTATTTATAACATATCAAATTTTTTAGAAAAAAATTAAAGAAGAACAAAAAAGTGATACATTTGTCGCAAGCAGGATTCAAACTCACGACCTTGAGAAGCTTTACCAAGACCCTAACCCCTGCACTAAGCCTTCTTCTTGTTTCAAGGAGTGTCAACTTTAAAATATATACTAATAAAATTAAAATTTAATCTACATATACAGTGTAATTTTTCGACGAAGAGGTGTCGCGCTCGACACCCCTCGGGCAAGGGTAGCTCTGCCCCTGGTCGTATGGTAGTGTATTAGGAAAATTAATGCATGCATTAACTTTGTGTATTATTAATACCTTGTTGGGTATATTTTTTCAACACCTATGTATATCTAATGCTTGCATACACTCTATTTGGTGTTAAGGTGTGTATTACTAATACATGAAAATTTATGGTATTAGTAATGCAATGGGTTATAATGCATCATTAGCATGGTTAAAGACTTAATTGTCCGTCAAAACTTTTTCCATATCATTTCAACTATATTTGTGGAGGGTATTTTTGTTAACAAATGTATTTTAAAAAAAATTATACAATGCATGTTATTTTTAATACACAACCAAAACACTGAATAAGAAAAATCTCAAAATAACTAATGCAAGCATTACTAATACTAACATTACTAGTGCAAGTATTACTAATACATCATATTTTGCACTATTCTTATACGTCCTACCGAACGAGACACTCTATTTGGTGTTAAGGTGTGTATAACTAATACATGAAAATTTATGGTATTAGTAATGCAATGGGTTATAATGCATCATTAGCATGGTTAAAGACTTAATTGTCCGTCAAAACTTTTTCCATATCATTTCAACTATATTTGTGGAGGGTATTTTTGTTAACAAATGTATTTTAAAAAAAATTATACAATGCATGTTATTTTTAATACACAACCAAAACACTGAATAAGAAAAATCTCAAAATAACTAATGCAAGCATTACTAATACTAACATTACTAGTGCAAGTATTACTAATACACCATATTTTGCACTATTCTTATACGTCCTACCGAACGAGCTGTTAGTGTATAAAACACAGTTATTGTTCTTGTTTATGCCATTGGAGCAAAACTAGACCAAAATTGAAGAAAACTGCACCAAAACTAACCAAAAATCCATCACAAATTGCATTAAAACAACAGCTGGACCAAAAACTGCTCTTAAATAGCAGTAAAAACTTGACCAAAATAATTCAGGGATTTAAATAATACGAAAAAATTAAGGGCAGGGGGATAATATGATCCTTACATAGTTTAGAGGTGTAAATAATATGGAAAGATTAAATTTAAAGAGATAATAAGACCCTCACATAATTTAATGTATAACTGAAAATTTCGCTAAAATTCAAAGAGATTCTTATGCCTTATCCCCCCAAAATTGTAATTATATATACTTTTTTTTCTTTTTTCTTTTTCAACTATTTATATATACTAATTATAACTTTATTTCTAGTAAAAGAATTCAAAGAACCCCTTTCACTAATGAAGCTCCACCCAGTCAATTGGAGATCAATAATCCAGTTGGCGGGGGAGCTTTGAATTGCAACATCAAGCATAATCACTACTAAAAATATATACGTAATAGTTAGGAACAAATAATTTCTGTTGCTGAATAACAAATATATCTACCGTTAGTCTAGTTTAATGATGAATAAGCGATTGATCATCCAATAACATTATTTATTACTGTCTTCGTTCCAATTTATATAACATATTTTTGAGATTCAAACAAGGTAAGTTTGACACGAATTTGGACATGAAATCTTCAATTTTTTTGAAATAAAATTTATATATTTGGAAACTACGCAAAAAGTACTATAAGTCACAATAATTGACTATTCAAAATATTTAAAACATTTATAAAAAAATTACGATCAAACATAGACATGTTTGAATCTCGAAAAGTAAAATATGCCACATAAATTGAAACGAAGAGAGTATAAATTATTTAGCTATCGATTAATGATGAATTCTATATATAATTAATTCTTGTTTTTTTGTAGTGCATATACAACAATCCTCACAAAATTAGCCTCCTAAGTTGGGGTATGCAAAAATTGAACCAATCAATAAATCGAACCGATAAAAATGTCATTGATTTATTGTTATTGGGTTAACAGTTTTTTATTGGTTTTATAAAAAATTTTATTGGGTTATTGGTTCGGTTTTGGTTTTTTCTTATTGGATTATTAGGTAAACCGATAATCCAATAAGAATATACTAAATTACTACTTTACCCCTATCTATCTATCTATCTATCTATCTATCTATCTATCTATCTATATATATATATATATATATATATATATATATATATTAATATGTTCGAATTTAATATTATATATTGAAGTAGCGTCAATAAAATTTAACCATCGTCTCTTACTACTATTTTTCTCGCTAATTTTCTCATGAAATTTGACTATGGCTTCACAGTCAGTTCTTACTAATACTTCTGGCCTATTTAAAATGTATATTTTAAAACTATTAAGACCATATATGACTGCTAATATTTCTGCATCTATACTACTCATATTGCCTTGTTCTTTATATTTTCCACTCTGATAAGCACATATTCTTTCATCTTTCTTATTGCTATATTTATTGGTTCTATCTTCCATGACATATTTACCTTTTTTCTAATCTTTTTATTCTTTCTTCTAGGTTATTTAGTCTTGTTGTTAATTCAATTATTTTATCTTCTTCTGTGTGTGATATAATATAATTAGTTGAAGAACTAGCTACTTCTTTAATTGTTTCTTTATGTAGTTCATTACTTGTCTTAGGTTGTAGTAACTTACCTCCTATGAGTCTTTCTATACAAGGAATGCATCCTTCTATATAACAAAGTTTACATTTGACTCTTCTATTTTTATCTGGGTACTATTTACAAATGAAGCATTGATTACTGTCTAAGCCTTTCCTTTCAAATTCATGCATATAGTCCTCACTTTTTATATTAACTAAATTATAGTCTATTATATTTACTAAATCAAAATTTGATGGATCTAAATGTAGGTCTTCTAGATTCATCTCATTAATGAGATTCTCATCTTCTGAGTCTGATGAATTATAGGGTTCATTGTTATTTATACTTACTATAGAATAAATACTTTCATTGTCTGACATGTATTCGTCTACATTAATTAAAGTTTCTTGAAAATTTTCTATTAATTGAGAGTTTCTTGTTCTAGTATTATTTCTTTTAGGGCAAGTATTTGCTAAATGTTCTGTGCTTCCACAAGTTTTCTTTAATAAGTTTTTCTATGTTTTTATTAATTTCGTTTATATTAATTTCTGGGATTTTTTGTGGAGTTATATGTTTTGTTGTTATGGCTTTTAAGTCTTTTATTTCGTTTAGTATTTTATTTAATTCTTCTTGAGATGTTTTATTATTTGTTTCTTTGCTATTTCAGCTTGTTGAGACCTAATACAGTCTAAGTTATCGGCTATAGCACTATAAGTCTTAATCTGTTTTGTTTGTAAATCTTCTAAAATTTTAATAATTAGAGAATTGTCTTTTTGAATGTTTTCTGCTAAATTTATTAACAAGTCTATTATACTATTTGATTGTGCGTCTTCACTATGTAATATATGTTCTCCGTTATTAAAATTACACTTGATTGAGGAATTGTCTTTCAAACGTTTGTATTTCTTTTCTGGTATGATTTGTAAGTCGAAATATTCTAATTTCTTTAGATTAGCTAAGTCGTTTATCCTAATGGAATCCAGAATGGTCTACTTTTATACCACTCTAACCAATTAGTAAATTCGTTAATATCGAGTTCTAATCCGTGTATATCCCAAGTTATGTTACTTATTATGTCTTTATTATTTTTTAGTGTCTTATGTTTTAATATATTTTCTAATGATTTTTTGAGATATATATACTTTCTTTTAGTTTGTATTAGTCTCTGTACTTCTAAGTTATATATCCAATAATTAGCTTGTACGTTTCTAGCAAAGGGATGTGTTTTCATTAATAATATTTATCCTAACGGAAATATTTTTAGGAGAATCTACCAAAGGATTATGGGAAGCCTTTAAGACGGAATTTCCTCAAGAATTTCAAGACTTAGTAAACATGGGAGCTAATCCCTATAATTTTACAAATAAAATACACAGTTTAATAACAGGAGAAGATCCCAATAGTGGTTTATTAGTATTACAAAGAAGATCTAATTACTCCTAGGTCAAGTAATTCTTTAATTTATACTTCAAAGTCTTTTAAATCCTCATTAGTAGCTTGTATTGCTGCTGTTCTTACCGTATATTCTGGATTTATGATTTCTAGTTTACACTCTATTTTATTATTCTTCCAGTGTTCTAAAGGTTTCTCACCTATTATGTCTATGTCATCTAATTTTTGAATTATCTTTTGCAAGTCTTCTTGATTCTTTATTATTCCTATTTGTTGAATTCCTTTCTTAAAATTGTAGTTGTCTATGTTTATCACTGTGTACATCCTGAGTCTACTAATCCTAGTGTTTCTATTTCATAATCTTGTATTTTTATTTTAGTTAATATTTTGACTGTACTTAGTTTCTTATCTTCATTACATACTAAACCATCAAAGGATTCGTTCATTAATTCGGAGTCTTCTTCCATGACATATTTATCTTTTTTTAATCTTTTTATTCTTTCTTCTAGGTTATTTAGTCTTGTTCTTAATTCAATTATTTTATCTTCTTCTGTGTGTGATATAATATAATTAGTTGAAGAACTAGCTACTTCTTTAATTGTTTCTTTATGTAGTTCATTACTTGTCTTAGGTTGTAGTAACTTACCTCCTATGAGTCTTTCTATACAAGGAATGCATCCTTCTATATAACAAAGTTACATTTGACTCTTCTATTTTTATCTCGGTACCATTTACAAATGAAGCATTGATTACTGTCTAAGCCTTTCCTTTCAAATTCATGCATTTTAAAAATAATTTAATTTTTTTTTTTAATGATCAAACGTGTTGATGATTTTTTTATTTTTTTTTTAAGGGCGTCTATTTCTACTTGTTATTTAGTTTATCGGTATATCTACCTCTTTCATCTCTTTCTCTTAAACCTATTTTCTAAGTACTTGCTTCTTTAACCTCACCCTGGATGACACATGTCCTGCGACTCTCTTGGAAATGAAAGGTATTTATAGAGGAGCGGCTGCGGACTTCAAATGAAATTAAACGAAAATATATTATTGCAGGTCGCTTTCAAGTCTGCTTTATGTCGCTTTCGCTATTAATTTCCTTTGAAAATTTTGTAACATTTGTAACAAATGTTACGACTTTTCTTTCTCTCCGTCTTTCTGTCTTATCCATATATATGTCATTGCTTACGAATATTAAGTCTACTGAGGTCACTGCTTACGTCTTTGAAAATGTCCAAAATATCCGATGTCATTGCTGATGTCTTTAACAAATAGTGTCTAAATTGTGCAAGGCCTCGGAGTCAAAACTAATTACTGCATTTTTTACAAAATGTCTATAAGTATTATGAGTTCCATCCATTTGCATGGATATATGAGGTTTCGTAAAATTATTTATAAGATGTTTTGGTAATATTTTTTGGTTTATTATACACTGTGTACATCCTCAAGTAGAAGACCATTTCAAATATTGTAAGTTAAGAACAGATAATTTAGGATATCAAGAAAGTGACGATAATATTTTAGACAATCAAAGTACATATGACGAAGAAGAAACCACTAAGAGTATTAAAGAATTTATGGAATCGGCAACATCTAGTTCAAGCCCATTTCAAAGAACCACAACAGGACACACTGTACAAACCAATATTGGTAATGTACCTAGACATAGAGTATATAGAATAAATCCCGAAATAGAAACGAAAAGAATTAGACCTGTAGGAAAGAGAATGCCTATAGAAGAACCCGTCCAACTCCAAGAAGGAGGTAGTAAAGGAAAAATATTAAATATAGCTGCCGAAAGGGAACCCTCTATCCGCTCTACTCAATGTAAGTAGGTTATAAGCTTTACTAGAAGTAGGTATTATTCCCCATTTTGTATGTTTAAGATTTTAACATAAAATATAAACATAAACATACAAACATGGGGAATAATACCAACTTCTAGTAAAGCTTATAACCTACTTACATTGAGTAGAGCGGATAGAGGGTTCCCAAACGAAAATTTGAGTCTGGATAATAAATTAAATTTTGTCTCCCAAAATGTATTCAGCAAATTGATCCAGAGCCGGGTCATATTCTCTGTCTGAATTGGGTAGATCTGAGTCTGAATTTGAAATATCTGATCGTTGTTTTGCTGGTTTAATCATGTCTTTCGTCTCTTCTTTAGCAGTGTTAGAGGTAGAGTCTACCAATAATCTCATCAGTGTATTGCCAATAATATTTTCTATTCTTTTTGTAGTCACTTTCTTTTTATTTTGTCTTTTGATTTTTACAGTCTTTGAGCTTGAGGCTCCTTCTAAATTAAAACTAGCTGAAAGTCTTCTTACACTTTTTGGCAAAGTGTCAGCCATTAACGGGCTTGATGAGTCTTTACCGGTTGCCGTTTGAACCAGACTAGCTACATCCTTACCTGATGCAGTAGGTCTGTCTACATTCAGTGGGGAATGCACACCCATCTCATCCATTTTTAGTAAAGATGGAGAACTTTTTTGTGGTGTCTGAAAATCAGTCTGAGTAAAAAAATTCTTAAAAATTTGAACTGGTCTTTGTGTCTGAAAGGGTGCTGAATTTGGGCTTTGATTTAATTCAAGATGTTTTATATAATCTTGTAGTAATAAATTTTTTCTTACTAATTCATCTCGTTCTTTCTCTAACAGTTCATTTTTATGATTTAGTCTTTTAAAACCTTCGGTCATTGAACTGCAGTGATCACAAAAAATAATTTTGTTTGTGTCTTTTTGAATATTGCACTGAGGGTTATTTATAGGGTTTCTTGGTTCTGGGGTAATAAAAAAGTTTGGTCCTAATTTTCCTCTTGCGTAGTCTAAAGCCTCATTAAAATTATTAAATCCTTTGTATAAGCGGTCTTTAAAGTTCTTAATCGCGTCTATTACCTGAATCCATGTCTGGTAAATTCCTAGAGTCCTTCCCTGTATGATCACATAAAAATTAAACTTGTTAGTTAAATTTTTGTCTGTAAAATATTGTGCCAGGGCATTCATAACAGCTAAAAAATAGCTGACATCCCTTGGAGTCTTGTTTTATGAAATCCATAAGTTGTCTAATAAACATTTTTGATTTTTGTCGACCCTTGCTTCAGGCCGTGTCTTAAAACTGAAATTTGAGTCTGGATAATAAATTAAATTTTATCTCCCAAAATGTATTCTTTCGATCGTTTGATCGCTAGATGTCTGAGTTGTACTTAACATTGTCTGTCATGCTGCAAAAAAGATTAGTTAATAGTTTGTGATATTAATCTACTAAGTTTATCATCTTTTAAATCTTCATTAGTAGCTTGTATTGCTGCTGTTCTTACCGTATATTCTGGATTTATGATTTCTAGTTTACACTCTATTTTATTATTCTTCCAGTGTTCTAAAGGTTTCTCACCTATTATGTCTATGTCATCTAATTTTTGAATTATCTTTTGCAAGTCTTCTTGATTCTTTATTATTCCTATTTGTTGGTTTAACAGAAGTAGATATGACTAATAATGGCGGAATATTTTATTGTAGTCCAAACTATATGATTAATTCAGTAGAATTTGGAAAATATATTAAGGTAGGATTTCAGACAAAAGGATATGAAGACATGAATGGAGGAAATAATTTATTAGTATGTTTAGGATTTATTGGTAAGTTATCTAGTAATAGCAATACTAGGTTTAAATTAAAAGTATATATATATATATATATACAATAATTAGCTTGTACTTGTCTAGCAAAGGGATGTGTTTTCATTAATAATTTTTATCCTAACGGAAAATTTCTTACTCTATTTCTTAGAAACTTAATATAATCTTTGATATTTCTGATTTGTTTTAATATGTTGTAAAATCCTACTCGGTACTTCCTCTTCCTGTTTCTACTATGTTAATAGGTCAAGGTAATTACTAGAATGCTAAGTATATTCCCCAAATTTAAAAATAATTTCATTATTTTTTTATTTTTTTTTAATGATCAAACGTGTTGATGATTTTTTTTTTTTTTTTTTTTAAGGGTGTCTATTTCTACTTGTTATTTAGTTTATCGGTATATCTACCTCTTTCATCTCTTTCTCTTAAACCTATTTTCTAAGTACTTGCTTCTTTAACCTCACCTTGGATGACACATGTCCTGCGGCTCTCTTGGCCATTAACGGACTAAAATCCTAGGAATTTATGGGTTAATCCATCGGAGTTGCTTAGACATTTAAGAGACTAACCATATACTAAAGGTAGATTTGGACAACTAAACATAACTTTTGAAGATAGACATGATAAAATATCAACATATAATAAATATCAAAATATCAACATATATTAAAATATATCCATGCAAATGGATGGAACTCATAATACTTATAGACATTTTGTAAAAAATGCAGTAATTAGTTTTAGTAATACATGTTCTAATTATAAAACAGTATATAAGCTAGGAATTATGTTAACTAGAGAATTGAATATAAAGGCAGACTTTATAATAGACTTGGATTTCATGATAAAAAATAATGGAGGACGTTTTATAACTAGAGATGGAGTAATTTTTACAAAGAATATTACAATCACACCAGCATTTTTTGGGAAAAATGTACAAAGAAATACAAAAGTAACTAAAGACTCTAAATTTCTTAAAAAATCCTCAAAGCACCTATGTGACAAAGGCACAGACTGTACCTGTGAGACAGGAACATTACTGTTAGAAGAATTAGACTTAGATGAAGAAGTTAATGAAATAGAATTATTAAATCAAATCATAGGACTCAAGCAATCCTTAAACCAACATATCATTTAATGTATACTAATAGGAAAGGAGAAACATCAATTAGGTTTATAGACTATAACTTAGAAACTCAAAAGAAGGAGGTAGTAAAGGAAAAATATTAAATATAGCTGCCCAAGACCCTCAAGCATGGAACACTGTAATAGACTTATGGAAAGGAATAGTAGTAGCAGATTATATAAAAACTTATCACGAGACAGATGCAGAGACTATGTATAGATATATGAAAACATTTTTAGGAGAATCTACCAAAGAAAAGACGAACTCCAAAGAAATATAAAAAATCATACCCAAAGAATAATTACAGACGAAGAAGTTACTATCTATGAAAATCAGCAGCTAAAAAACCATACTTAAATAAAAATAGACATGTTAGAAAATATAAGAATGATAAAAGTTATAAGAATACTCTAGAATGCTTTACTTGTGGAAGCACAGAACATTTAGCAAATACTTGCCCTAAAAGAAATAATACTAGAACAAGAAACTCTCAATTAATAGAAGATTTTCAAGAAACTTTAATTAATGTAGACGAATACATGTCAGACAATGAAAGTATTTATTCTATAGTAAGTATAAATAACAATGAACCCTATAATTCATCAGACTCAGAAGATGAGAATCTCATTAATGAGATAAATCTAGAAGACCTACATTTAGATCCACCAAATTTTGATTTAGTAAATATAATAGACTATAATTTAGTTAATATAAAAAGTGAGGACTGTATGCATGAATTTGAAAGGAAAGGCTTAGACAGTAATCAATGCTTCATTTGTAAATGGTACCCAGATAAGCATAGAAGAGTCAAATGTAAACTTTGTTATATAGAAGGATGCATTCCTTGTATAAAAAGACTCATAGGAGGTAAGTTACTACAACCTAAGACAAGTAATGAACCACATAAAGAGACCATTAAGGAAGTAGCAAGTTCTTCAACTAATTATATTATATCACACACAGAAGAAGATAAAATAATTGAATTAACAACAAGACATATAACTCCATAAAAAATCCCAGAAATTAATATAAACGAAATTAATAAAAACATAGAAAAACTTATTAAAGAAAAATATCCCCCAGTACCTGAAAAGACCATTAGTGAATTAACGGAACAATTAAAGAAAGTTGAAGTTACCCCAAGTAAAGAAAGAACACAGGTAGTAAGAAAGACTAAAACATGGACCTTTTATCAAGTCGGAGAACAGAAGAAACCAGACCCCTCATCCAAAACAGACTCGAAAACAATATGATAAGTAGATTAATGAATAATAATTCAAGACAAAATATAGGACAACAATTAGACGAAGTAATAGACATAGATAAAGATATACAAATCTTTCAACAAAATAGTTTAAGACTTTTAAATCCTAAAATTTTATATAGTGCTGTAATATTCTCTCAAAAAGCTCAGCTTTATAGACATTATAGAGAAGAACAGATGTGTGTGATAAAAAATAGACATCATGTAAATTTAATAAGTTTAGATTCTACCAAAGAAATATTAAGAACTAATATGAATTTAATGCACATGGGTTTAATTGTAATAGGAATCAAAGGATTAACCAGAAAGAATTTAGGAACTAAAGTATTAATTACAATCTATGATGATAGATGGTCAGACCCCAAAAGATCTATACTAGGTTTAACAGAAGTAGATATGACTAATAATGGCGGAATATTTATTGTAGTCCAAACTATATGATTAATTCAGCAGAATTTGGAAAATATATTAAGGTAGGATTTCAGACAAAAGGATATGAAGACATGAATGGAGGAAATAATTTATTAGTATGTTTAGGATTTCTTGGTAAATTATCTAGTAATAGCAATACTAGGTTTAAATTAAAAGTAGATGATGCAGTAGAATTAATGGGAGATCAAGGAATTAAAGTAATGAAGCCTTTAAAAATAGACCCAGAGACTTATGCAGGATTAGAATGGAATTTAGAACCACCTAGGACTCAAGCAATCCTTAAACCAACAGATCATTTAATGTATACTAATAGGAAAGGAGAAACATCAATTAGGTTTATAGACTATAACTTAGAAACTCAAAAGAATGAAGAATTCGAAGAACCAGAAAGGACAGAATTAATGAATATAATAGAAACAATATCCGAAGAATTTTCAGTGGATTTAGCAATAGAAACTGCTAGAGAAATGTACAGAAGTAATAACACCAAAACTTTTAAATGTAAAGGATGTAAATTAGGACAATTACATTTTACTCAAGTAGAAAACCATTTCAAATATTGTAAGTTAAGAACAAATAATTTAGGATATCAAGAAAATGAAGATAATATTTTAGACAATCAAAGTACATACGACGAAGAAGAAACTACTAAGAGTATTAAAGAATTTATGGAATCTGCAACATCTAGTTCAAGCCCATTTCAAAGAACAACAACAGGACACACTGTACAAACCAATATTGGTAATGTACCTAGACATAGAGTATATCGAATAAATCTAGAAATAGAAGCAGAACAAATTAGACCTGTAGGAAAGAGAATGCCTATAGAAGAACCCGTCCAACTCCAAGAAGGACGTAGTAAAGGAAAAATATTAAATATAGCTGCCCAAGACCCTCAAGCATGGAACACTGTAATAGACTTATGGAAAGGAATAGTAGTAGCAGATTATATAAAAACTTATCACGAGACAGATGCAGAGACTATGTATAGATATATGAAAACATTTTTAGGAGAATCTACCAAAGGATTATGGGAAGCCTTTAAGATGGAATTTCCTCAAGAATTTCAAGACTTAGTAAACATGGGAGCTAATCCCTATAATTTTACAAATAAAATACACAGTTTAATAACAGGAGAAGATCCCAATAGTGATTTATTAGTATTACAAAGAAAATCCTTGATACAGTTAGAACAATTAAGTATTAGTAATTGGCACCATATAAAGTTTTTCTTAAATGATTATTTTTATTATTGTACCAGAAGTGGAAACGCTTTTGATCAGACATTAGGTAGAAAATTGTTTAATAAATTACCAGGAGCTTTAGGAAGAGAAATAGAAAGACGATGGGATGAAAGGGAAGGTGTAGTACAAAACCCTAATGCTAGATGGTCCATTGGACATAGAATACAACACATAATAGAAGTATTACAAGAAAACTGTACTAACATCCAAATTCAAAACACAGTTAAAGAAAGGTGAAACTAGTTTTTGTAAAAGTATATACACTACCCAAAATTATGATGAAGACTATCAAAAAAGAAGAACTCCAAAGAAATATAAGAAATCATACCCAAAGAATAATTACAGACGAAGAAGTTACTATCTAAGAAAATCAGCAGCCAAAAAACCATACTTAAATAAAAATAGACATGTTAGAAAATATAAGAATGATAAAAGTTATAAGCATACTCTAGAATGTTTTACTTGTGGAAGCACAGAACATTTAGCAAATACTTGCCCTAAAAGAAATAGTACTAGAACAAGAAACTCTCAATTAATAGAAGATTTTCAAGAAACTTTAATTAATGTAGACGAATACATGTCAGACAATGAAAGTATTTATTCTATAGTAAGTATAAATAACAATGAACCCTATAATTCATCAGACTCAGAAGATGAGAATCTCATTAATGAGATAAATCTAGAAGACCTACATTTAGATCCACCAAATTTTGATTTAGTAAATATAATAGACTATAATTTAGTTAATATAAAAAGCGAAGACTGTATGCATGAATTTGAAAAGAAAGGCTTAGACAGTAATCAATGCTTCATTTGTAAATGGTACCCAGATAAGCATAGAAGAGTCAAATGTAAACTTTGTTATATAGAAGGATGTATTCCTTGCATAGAAAGAACTATAGGAGGTAAGTTACTACAAAATACAATAAATAATGAACCACATAAAGAGACCATTAAGGATGTAGCAAGTTCTTCAACTAATTATATTATATCACACACAGAAGAAGATAAAATAATTGAATTAACAACAAGACTAAATAATCTAGAAGAAAGAATAAAAAGATTAGAAAAAGGTAAATATGTCATGGAAGAAGACTCCGAATTAATGAACGAATCCTTTGATGGTTTAGTATGTAATGAAGATAAGAAACTAAGTACAGTCAAAATATAAACAAAATAAAAATACAAGATTATGAAATAGAAACATTAGGATTAGTAGACTCAGGATGTACACAGTGTATAATAAATCAAAAAATATTACCAAAACATCTTATAAATAATTTTACGAAACCTCATATATCCATGCAAATGGATGAAACTCATAATACTTATAGACATTTTGTAAAAAATGCAGTAATTAGTTTTAGTAATACATGTTCTAATTATAAAACAGTATATAAGCTAGGAATTATGTTAACTAGAATTGAATATAAAGACAGACTTTATAATAGGCTTAGATTTCATGATAAAAAATAATGGAGGATGTTTTATAACTAGAGACGGAGTAATTTTTACAAAGAATATTACAATAACCCCAGCATTTTTTGGAAAAAATGTACAAAGAAATACAAAAGTAACTAAAGACTCTAAATTTCTTAAAGAATCTTCAAAGTACTTATGTGACAAAGGCACAGACTGTACCTGTGAGACAGGAACATTAATGTTAGAAGAATTAGACGTAGAAGACGAAATTAATGAAATAGAATTATTAAATTAAATCATAGACAAAAATTATGATTTAATGAAAATAAACATAGACAACTACAATTTTAGGAAAGGAATGCAACAAATAGGAATAATAAAGAACCAAGAAGACTTGCAAAAGATAATTCAGAAATTAGATGACATAGACATAATAGGTGAAAAACCTTTAGAACACTGGAAGAATAATAAAATAGAGTGTAACCTAGAAATCATAAATTCAGAATATACGGTAAGAACAACAGCAATACAAGCTACTAATGAGGATTTAAAAGACTTTGAAGTACAAATTAAAGAATTACTTGACCTAGGAGTAATTAGAAGATCTAAATCAAGACATAGGTCAGCAGCTTTTATGGTTAGAAATCATAGCGAGATAGTTAGAGGAAAAGCTAGAATGGTAATAAATTATAAAAGACTTAATGACAATACAGTAATGGATGCTTATAAACTACCAGACAAAACAGAGTTAATAAATAGAATTCAAGGAAGAACAATGTTTAGTAAATTCGACTGTAAGTCAGGATATTGGCAGATAAAAATATACCAAGACAGTATAGAATGGACAGCAGTTACTTGTTCCGAAGGACATTTCAAATGGTTAGTAATGCCATTTGGATTAAAAACTGCTCCACCAATTTTTCAAAGAAAGATGGATAATATATTTGGTAAATATAAGACTTTTGTACTAGTATATGTAGATGACATCTTAGTTTTTAGTTATAACATGAAAGAACATTTAGGACATCTCCAAACAGTTTTTAAATTATTTGTAGACAATGGAATAATTATAAGTAAGAAAAAGATGGAATTATGTAAACAATATATTAATTTTCTAGGAATCACTATAGGAGAAGAAAAAATAAAATTACAACCACATATAGCAAAAAAGGCCCTAGAAATGCCAGATAAGTTAGAAAAAACAAAAGACCTACAAAATTTTTAGGAATATTAAATTATGCTAGACAATTTATTAAGAATTTAGGCAAGGTAGCAGGATCTTTATATGCTAAAACTGGCTCTAAAGGACAAAAAACATTTAATACGGAAGATATAAAATTAATTCAAAGACTAAAAGAAATGGTTAAGAACATACCAGACTTAGCCCTACCTTTAGAAACAGACTATTTAATAATAGAGACAGACGGTAGTTTTGAAGGATGGGGAGCCGTCCTTAAAGCTAGAACCAATAAATATAGCAATAAGAAAGATGAAAGAATATGTGCTTATCAGAGTGGAAAATATAAAGAACAAGGCAATATGAGTAGTATAGATGCAGAAATATTAGCAGTCATATATGGTCTTAATAGTTTTAAAATATACATTTTAAACAAGCCAGAAGTATTAGTAAGAACTGACTGTGAAGCCATAGTCAAATTTCATGAGAAAATTAGCGAGAAAAATAGTAGTAAAAGACGATGGTTAAATTTTATTGACGCTACTTCAATATATAATATTAAATTCGAACATATTAAAGGTAACGAAAATACCTTAGCCGATAAACTTAGTAGATTAATATAAAAAACTACTAACTAATCTTTTTTGCAGCATGACAGACAAAGGCAAGGCGAAAGCCTCAGACTCCAGCGCAGACAATTATTTAAAGACTTTATTAAACAATACTCATTTTCGGCCACAAACAATGTTAAGTACAGCTCAGACATCTAGCGATCAAACGATCGAAAGAATACATTTTGGGAGACAAAATTTAATTTATTATCTAGACTCAAATTTCAGTTTTAAGACACGACCTGAAGCAAAGGTCGACAGAAATCAAAAATGTTTATTAGACAACTTATGGATTTCATAAAACAAGACTCCAAGGGATGTCAGCTATTTTTTAGCTGTTATGAATGCCCTGGCACAATATTTTACAGACACAAATTTAACTAACAAGTTTAATTTTTATGTGATCATACAGGGAAGGACTCCAGGAATTTATCAGACATGGATTCAGGTAATAGACGCGATTAAGAACTTTAAAGACCCCTTATACAAAGGATTTAATAATTTTAATGAGGCTTTAGACTACGCAAGAGGAAAATTAGGACCAAACTTTTTTATTACCCCAGAACTAAGAAACCCTATAAATTACCCTCAGTACAATATTCAAAAAGACACAAACAAAATTATTTTTTGTGATCACTGTAGTTCAATGACCGAAAGTTTTAAAAGACTAAATCATAAAAATGAACTGTTAGAGAAAGAACGAGATAAATTAGTAAGACAAAATTTATTACTACAAGATTATATAAAACATCTTGAATTAAACCAAAGCCCAAATTCAGCACCCTTTCAGACACAAAGACCAGTTCAAATTTTTAAGAATTCTTTTACTCAGACTGATTTTCAGACACCACAAAAAAGTTCTCCATCTTTACTAAAAATGGATGAGATGGGTGTGCATTCCCCATTGAATGTAGACAGACCTACTGCATCAGGTAAGGATGTAGCTAGTCCGGTTCAAACGGCAACCGGTAAAGACTCATCAAGTCCGTTAATGGCTGATACTTTGCCAAAAAGTGTAAGAAGACTTCCAGCTAGTTTTAATTTAGAAGGAGCCCCAAGCTCAAAGACTGTAAAAATCAAAAGACAAAGTAAAAAGAAAGTGACTACAAAAACAATAGAACATATTATTGGCAAAATAATACACTGATGAGATTATTGGTAGACTCTACCTCTAACACTCCTAAAGAAGAGACAAAAGACATGATTAAACCAGAGAAAGAAACATCAGATATTTCAAATTCAGACTCAGATCTACCCAGTTCAGACAGAGAATATGACCCGGCTCTAGATCAATTTGCTCAAGACCCTAACGCGGATGATGATTCCGGTATGAGTTTTAACTCCGAAGCCTTGTACAATTTAGACACTATTTGTTAAAGACATCAGCAATGACATCAGATATTTTGGACATTTTCAAAAGGCGTAAGCAGTGACTTCAGCAGACTTGAAAGCGACATAAAGCAGACTTGAAAGTGACCTGCAGCAATATATTTCAGTTCAATTTCCTTTTGACATCCGCAAACGTTTCTCTATAAATACCTTCATTTGGCAAGAAGAGAAGCAGAAAACACAAAGTAGAAGGCAATCATAGTAAGAAGCAATTAGCTTAGTTTTTACAAATAAATATTGTGAGAAAAGAGTGTTTGAAAAATAAAAGAGTGTGTTTGTACAAAGAGTGCTTGTGAGTGTTTAATTTTCCAGTTCACTAGGAGCAACTTCGGGGACTCCCGAAAGGGAACCCTCTATCCGCTCTACTCAATGTAAGTAGGTTATAAGCTTTACTAGAAGTAGGTATTATTCCCCATGTTTGTATGTTTATGTTTATATTTTATGTTAAAATCATGAATATATGTTGATATTTTGATATTTATTATATGTTGATATTTTATCATGTCTATCTTCAAAAGTTATGTTTAGTTGTCCAAATCTACCTTTAGTATATGGTTAGTCTCTTAAATGTCTAAGCAACTCCGATGGATTAACCCATAAATTCCTAGGATTTGAGTCCGTTAATGGCCAAGAGAGCCGCAGGACATGTGTCATCCAGGGTGCGGTTAAAGAAGCAAGTACTTAGAAAATAAGTTTAAGAGAAAGAGATGAAAGAGGTAGATATACCGATAAACTAAATAACAAGTAGAAATAGACACCCTTAAAAAAAAAAAAAAAAAAAAAAGTTCATCAACACGTTTGATCATTAAAAAAAAAATTAAAAAAAAATATTTTTAAATTTGGGGAATATACTTAGCATTCTAGTAATTACCTTGACCTATTAACATAGTAGAAAAGGAAGAGGAAGTACCGAGTAGGATTTTACAACATATTAAAACAACTCCAACTCACTCCGCATCCTAAAGAATCTAAGTGTTAAATAATCTAAGTGTTAATATATTGGTATCAGAGCGGATAGAGGGTTCCCTTTCGGGAGTCCCCGAAGTTGCTCCTAGTGAATTGAAAAATTAAACACTCACAAGCACTCTTTGTACAAACACACTCTTTTATTTTTCAAATACTCTTTTCTCACAATATTTATTTGTAAAAACTAAGCTAATTGCTTCTTACTATGATTGCCTTCTACTTTGTGCTTCCTGCTTCTCTTCTTGCCAAATGAAGGTATTTATAGAGAAACGTCTGCGGATGTCAAAAGGAAATTGAACTGAAATATATATATATATATATATATATATATATATATATATATATATATATATATTTCTTTTAATTTCTCTTTAATTTCTACAAACCTATTCAATTTCCTAAAAACCTATAACATGATAAAGTTAAACCTTTTTAATTTCCTCTCTGGTAAACCGACGGCGAGAGTTTGCAACGACGACGGTTGCATAGTTTGTGGACAGGATGACTGACTTTTTATTTTGTGGAATTTGGCACTGCAAGACATATGTCATGTTAGCTGCTACTGTTTTTATTTTGTGAGCATTCTTATTGATGTCATATTAGTTGCTACTATTACACAATATTGAAAATCATTATATTGCGCCAAATTGATATTTATTTTATGAGATTTTCTTATTGGTTAAATCGAAAACCAAATCGTTAAGGACCAAAAATCGATAAAAAATATTTTATTGATTGATTATTGATTTAGCATATTTAAAAATCATGCTAATAATATATAAAACCGAATCAAACCGAGACACCCCTACTCCCAACATAACGTTATCGTTTGTGGGATGGTGGACAGATCAGCTTGTGTTTGCTGCTTGAACACATCATATAAATTCGACATATTTATTGATCAAGGATCCAATTTTGTACTTACCTTAAATTATTTACACATCACATGTTTCTTAATCCTGTGTCATGTGTGTCGGGCTCCATGGATTATTGTGTTGTACATGTACCTCCCACACACTTTTTCAAAATTTACTTGTGCTCTCTCTCTCTCTCTCTCTCTCTCTCTCTTTTTTTCTTTCGTGAAATTCAATATGTACCTACTACCTACTCATCATGCATTGAGGGAGAGCACGCGGTTTTTCAATTAATTACTACTTTATTTTAACTAGTAAGGTTTCTTGTTAAGATTCTCGAAGATTAATATAACTTCGAATAAAGTAGTCGTCTTTATATATAATCTTTTTTAAAAGGGTCAACAATATTCTTAAACTATGTGAAATTAAATAAAATTACCTTTAATTAATAATTTAATCTAAAAATACCTTTATCGTTTACAGTTTGGTCCAAAAATATCAATACTGCTAATAGTTTGATTCAAAAAATACTCTTATTGCTACTGATGGGTCATAAATTTCATTTTCCTAATAAATATATTATTATTATTTTTAAAAAAACACATTTTATTCCTGATTGAAATATTAATTTTGAAGAATCCTATTCTTGTTTCTTTTCTTTCAAAATCACTTTAACTAATAAATAATTAGAAAATAATCTTTTTTTTCTTAATCTCATTTTATCAATTAAAATAGAACAGTTGCATACACCTTTTTAACTGATAGTATAAGGGGCAACTTGGTGCATAAGCTAATTTCGCTATGTACGGAGTCCGAAGAAGGAATGAACTATGATGGTCTAATGTAGCCTTACCCCGCATTTTAACTGACAATATAGGTCACATATAGAATATCACAGTAATCTCATTATTAGTTTTTATTTAACGATAAAAAAATCCTAATGAAATAGAAAATGCATTTATTTCTTTATCTTTTTCAAATTGAAGTAGGATAATCATTTACTAATAAAATAAATTATTATTAGGAAAAGAATGTGTCTAAAAAGAGAAGAAATAAAATATTTATTTGCAAAAAGGGCATTGTTGACCCATTAAGAAACAATAGGAGCATTTTTGGACTAAACTATTGATGGAATGAGTATTTTTAGACCAAACTATTAACTGAGGGCATTTTTGTTCAATTTCGCATAGTTTAAGGGCATTTTGACCATTTTTCCTTTCATATATTATATACGCAGAAGAAAAATTAACTATGCATCTACAAAATAATGGCACAACAAACACAAAAATGGTCTGTTTTAGCATTTGAAGTGCGTGAACAATCGACGTACGTAATCAAGTTTTATCCCATCATATTTTTCTACCTAGCAGCACTAAAAATCGAGTTCATGCATTTTAATTGTTGGCGGAGTGGATCATGAGATGAGATCCTTCTACCCTTAATTAGCTATCGAGGTTCAGCCTTGATGATGAAAAAACTCCTCTCGTAAAGTGCACTTCCCCTTTATAGGTTTTATACAATGCAATGGACTAAAGATTCAGTGGATTTCAAATATCAAATGATTATATAAAAGAGAAGGCCCGAACTCAAAAGAAATACCTCGTTGATGATATGACTAAACCAAAGCTTATGTTTTACACTAATAATGGTCAAAAAACATGTCTGAACTATTATCTTTTTGCGAGTTTCATACCCTAACTATTAGTTCATTATTTCCGTTATCTATCTGAACTATCACTATCTATGCTATAATAGTGATAGTTCAGGTAGATACAGACAATTGATAGTTAATGTTTGAAATTCACACAAAAAAATAAAAATAGTTCAAATGTGTTTTCAATCATCATCTCTTCACACAATGCATTTCATGACTAGCTTGTCTAATATAAGCATAAAAGGGGCAACCCATTTAGTGCACGCACTAATAAACTATTGGTAGTTATTGTGTTCAAGCATGTGTCCCCCTGCTCTGTACTTTGCTAATAAATCAATAATTGAAATTTAATATAGTAGCTATAGTTTATCCAATTCCAAACTCGGTATAGTAGTGATGGTTGTTGAAATTTAAAAAGCAGAAAAAATATTTCATTAATCATGAGCGACTATATATGGTTAGAGGACAAAAGGGAGTTGTTTGATTGTAAGCATAGCTCACTTCCAATGTGAATATTGTGAGTTCGAATCACCAAAAAAGCAAAATGGATAGGAGGAAGGAGCTTAAAAAGAAACTATATATGGTTAGAGATGATTGGGAGGCACTTTTGTGTCATAATAAACTCTTCATTTTCATCAATTATTTCATTTTATCCCGTCATTGTTCTTTTCATTTGCTCTACAAAGTTACATTTTTACCTTATTTTGGAGTACTTTAATTAGGCTGTAAATTAGCTACGTAATAAAATAATCAACAGATATTTGTAGTTTAATTAATTATTTTGTGTCGCATTTAACATATCACTATACGAATTGTCGATTCTTCCTTTTTTCTTTGTCTCATCGTAAAATAAATTCTCCAATTAATTTACTTTTAATCCTTATATTTGGTACTCATCACAAGTTAATAATTTTAGAAATCTTGATATAGGTAATTCATCTTTGATTAGGCACAAACATTGACAAAAAGAAAAAAAGCTAGATGTTTCAAATCCTGAATGATGGGCTGATTTTTTCTATTTAAAAATATGCATGGACGTACCTATTGACAGGGAAAAACAACCAAAAGAGAGAATTAAAAAAAAATCAAATGTTAGAGAACCAACAACAATACATGTTAACCAAAACTTTTCCAAAATAATGTAAATAATTTTTATGATTAAACGGGTCCTAAATAGTCGTGGCAATTTGAACTATGGTCTCTATGCCATGAAGCTGCTTCTACAAGGACCTATAATTCTTTCTTCAAAAATGAACTCAAAAGGCCATAGTACATATCGGCTCAGCCCAATCAAAGTTGATGCCAACCAAAACAAAAACAATTTTGACAAAGAAGAGGTTACATAAGCAGCCACCAGGCTAAAAATATTAGCAATCGGACGGCCACAAAACTTCAATATACATATCATAGCCATGTAATACATATTACAATGGCTAGCTAACAGATGTAACCTAGCTGATTCTCAAATGAAAATGTGTGATCTTCTCGCACTATGGTCTCTTAGTCATGGGGCTGCTTCTGCAAGGACCTATAATTCTGTCTTCAAAAATGAACTCAAAAAGGACAATCTAAATATCGGCCCAACCCAATCAAAGCTAATGCCAAGCAAAACAAGAACAATTTTGACAAAGGGGAAGTTACATATGTAGCCACCCGACTAAAAATATTAACAACCGAACGATCACAAAACTTCAATATATAAATCGTAGCCATATAAAACATATTCCAATGACTGATAGATGTGATGGCTTATTATCAAATCAAAATGGCAGAATCACTTCGAAGAACCTTATACTTGTCTCGGATTATCACCTGAACCCCTACACTTCTGACTTTTCCAATCGAACATTTAAACCCTTCGTATTTTCAACATTTGAAACCCTTTGACATTCGGTTAATGGTGCACGTGATACAACACCTACATGTCAAATTACACGTCATTTTTAAATGCTACATAGGAAATGAAATGTTAAAAATTAAATTAACCCTCAAAGCTTTATAATTTCAAAATTCATTCTCTCTTTCTTCAACTTCTTTAATTTGCAGCTGATTTCACTCCTTCTTTGACTTCATTACGGTCGATTTCACTGTCATTGTCACGATCCTAAAATTGAGGTTATGAAGGCACCTACATCGGAATTAGCCTTGGTAGGTAAGCCAAATCCCACACAATACGAGATAAGCGAAATACGAAAAGAAAACCCAAAAGGTGAGACTTCTAGAACGAAGTCAAGCAATAAAATATATATAGCATAGCGGAAACTGAACAAAATATGCAAATCCCCAGAAATGATGTCATAAGTAGAAGAGTATCTAATACATAGTCTAAAAACTAAAAGTACAAAGTCTGTCTCTGAATACTAATAAAGACAAGGTAAAGATAGATGAAGGCTGGAACAAGGCTTCGAACGGCGAGCTCACCAGGTACTTTGAAGATCAGCTAACACCGCACAAATCAGCTACCGTGGCTCGTACTAGCACTAGGATCTGCACCGAAAGGGCACAATAGGGGTGAGTACGTTCTACTTATACTCAGTAGGTATCATAGGCCGACTGAGCAAAGCAAAAAATAATATAAATAAAATATTCTATGAGCACATCACCTATAAGCAGAAAAGTTTTCAAATGGTAGCTCACACCGTCTTTACTAACAGTTCTAAAATATAAAGACAATAAAGAAAACTAACTACACAACAAGAGCACGTAAAGATATACAAAACACTATAAAAAATGCAATGCAATGCAATAATGATATGATGATGATGGTAAAATAAGTCATCGCATGACTTTTCGTATACACCTTCCGAGCCTCCGCACTTCAAGACAGGACCTATTGGGGGTTCGCAATTCGTATACTTTCTCATATCTCAATTCACCTCTCCGGTTAATGTTCACGGATCAAGGGTTTTATAAAGTGCCTCATTCACCTCTTCGGCTATTATTCACGGATCAAGGGTTTTATAAAAATTTTCTCAGTGGTATCAATATCTCATGAAGTGTATATATTATGAGGATGAGATGCTCACAACCAATCAGTATGAAGATAATGATCAATTCAATACGGCACAAGTGAGCCCAAAAAAATCAACTCAACATGTTAATGAATAATGATTTAGGCCTTTACTAGGCACCACCAATATAAATAGTCATGTAAGACATCAAAATATTATTTCAAAACCCCTCTCTCGGGTATTACTATCATGATGAAGGTAATCAATGCTCAAACAAGTCCTATATTATCTATTCAATCCCCCGCACGAGCATCACAATAATAAACATGGCATTTAATGTATAAATAGGCCTATGATGTCAAATAAAGCCCCCACTCGAGCAACACACAATATACATATTTTCTCAAGTCAATAACAATATACAAATAAGCCCCTGCACGGGCACACGATAATAATAATAACCTCAAGATATAATTCCCATAACTAATTTCCCAACCCATAGCATACTTTACATGTTCATTAACTATCCATCCTATTCTGAAGAAAGTTAAGCCATAACCTACCTTGAAGTGCCAAAATCCCAGCCTAGAACCTTCAACGCAGAGCCTTTCCTTCACGAACGGTCTCGAAATGAGCTAAAATTATCAAATGCACTATCTATACGTTAAAAAAAGCTAACAATACCCATATCAACTATATTTAAGACGGATCCAAAATGGGTTCAAAAATGAAAGGGGTAAAATCAAAATTTTACTTTAGAAACATGTTCCCCAATATTATAGGAGTCTATAGTTTGAAAATCCACGCAAAAATGAGTTAAAGACAAGGCTCAAATCAAAGAAAACCATTTTCAAAGCTTTACCGGCAAACCCCCCAAAAATCTATTTTAAAATTGAGAAAATAAGATGTTTTTGAAGATATAATCAATGGAATTTAATGGGAAGATGAGTTTGGAGCTTACTCAAGCAAGAATGGTGAAGAAAACCCTAGAAATCGCCCCTTCCCGAAGCTCCAAGGTCCAAAAATGGTGGAAATCGCGAAAAATGGGCTATTTATACTGTTTTATAAATAGTACCTCATTATTGCGAGGGTCAGAGTTGAATTGGACAAATAATTGGCATTCGTGTTTGTGGCCAGGCCGTTACATTCGCGAAGGCCAATAACCCAGATCATCGCGTTCGCGATGAAGGAAATACCCGACCAGGTCCCGACTATTCTTCCCGATCGTGGCCACCCCCTCGCGATTGCGATAAAGGATAATATCCTTCTCTGTATTTGCTCACAAAGGCCCGCGTTCACGAAGAAAGATTATACTTGCACCAGATACCAGTAAAATGCTGAGTTTTTCATGTTAAAAATATCTCCAAATGAACCTTCGAGATTCATTCGAGATCCCATTGAAATAAACCATATATGCTACCAGGCTATTTTCGATATTCTGGACTCAATGAAAATGTTGAATTTTTTAAAAGAGGTCATTTACAATAAATTAGCTTTCGGGACCCCTAAAAACTTAATTAACTATTTTTCGAACGAAGGGTTGAAATGCAAAATAAAGGTTCAAAACCCGAACCAACCTCGCTACTAACCCAAAATCAACATTCTGAATCTAATGAAACTGACCAAATCGCCATCTGGCTCTCTAAACACAAAATATTGACCGAAGTTAAACTAGTGGCTTTTCAAGCCTCTAAGAGTCTCAAACTCTTTCAAATCATTTCTGAATACACCAGGGATCGTGCCAACCATCCTAACACCTCATAACCAACATGTAACAACTATGGAGAAGGGCAAAATAGTCAAAACACATAAAAAAGAAAATTTCACATTCAAGGTTGTTACATTATCCACTATTAAAACACTAGTGCGTCCTCGAACTAAAAGCAAATAAGGTACCTGAAGCGGTAAAGAGCTGGGGGTATCTACACCTCATATCAGACTCGTCCTCCCGAGTAACCTCCTCAATGGGGCGATGTCTCCACTAAACCTTCACTGAATTAATACATTTAGACCTCAACTTCCTAGTCTATCTGTCTAGGATAACAATAGGCTCCTCCTCAAAGGGTAAATCATGGTCTAGTACAACAGAATCCCATCGAATCACATGGGCATCTTCTGGATGGTATTTCTTCAGCATGGAAACATGGAATACAGGATGAAAAGATGAAAGATGTGGAGGCAAAGCTAGCCTATACGCCACATCACCATACTTCTCAAGGATCTCAAAAGGCCCAATGAAACTCAGACTAAGCCTCCCTTACTTCCCGAACCTCATCACACCCTTCATGGGTGAAACCTTCAATAGAACTCGATTGCCAATCATGAATGATACATCGTGAACTCGACAATCAACATAACTCTTCTGCCTACTCTAGGCAGCCAATAGCCTCTGCTGAATCAGTTTCACACGATCCATCGAATACCTCAACAAATCTGTACCCCAAGGCCTCACCTAAAATGAGTCAAACCATCCCATGGGGGATCTACACATCTGCCCATACAAAGTCTTAAAAGGCGCCATCTGAATGCTGGAATGGTAACTGTTGTTGTAGGAGAACTCCACTGGGGACAAATACTAATCCTAATGACCTCTGAAGTCCATGACACTTTCTTGGAGCATGTCCTCTAGCACCTGAATAGTCCTCTCGAACTGCACATCCTTCTGAGTGTGAAAAGTTGTGCTCAAATTGAGTTGCGTGCCTAACTCACTCTTAATAGTACTCCAAAAACCCGACGTAAACTGGGTACTTCTATCAGATACAATGGACACTGGTACACCATGCAAATAAACAATCTCTTAATGTAGATCTTGGACAAATTCTCTGCATTAAAATTTTCCTTTATTGGAATGAAATGCGCTAATTTGGTCAATCGATCCACGATCACCCAAATCGATTCAAACTTCCCCAAGGTGGGGGGTAGGCCAACTATGAAATCCATGGTGATCCTCTCCCACGTCTACTCGGGAATGGGCATCCTCTGCCTCGTACCACCCAGTCGTTGATGCTCATACTTCACCTACTGACAATTTAGGCACTTAGCCACGAACTCTACAATATCCTTCTTCATACGACACCACTAATAATGCTAATTTAGGTCATGATACATCTTAGCAACCCTTGGGTGAATGGAATATCTAGAATAATGAGCCTCCTCCAATATCAACCTAACCTATCCACCAACCCTCGGCACACAAACTAGGCCACTAATCCTCAAAACACCATCAGAATCAAGAGATGCCGCCTTGGTCTCGCTACTCAATACTGTACCACGGATCACCCTCAATCTATCGTCATCAAACTGATAAGCTTGAATTTGCTCTATCAAGAAAGATCTAGCCTCCACAAAGGCTAACCCATGCTCGGGTATTGAAATATCAAGCCTAACCAACTGGTTATCTAAAGACTGAACCTCTAAGGCCAAAGGTCACTCCTAAGTCAAAGGATGAGCTAAACTCCCCATACTCATTGCCTCCTGTCTCAAGGCATCCGCAACCACATTGGCCTCACCCGGATGGTAAGAAGTACTAAGATCATAATCCTTAAGCAACTCAAGCCAACGTCGCTATCTCATATTAATATCTCGCTGGGTGAAGAAATACTGAAGGCTATGATGATAGGAGAAAATCTCACAATGGACTCCATATAGGTAATGTCACCACAACTTAACACAAACATACTACAGCCAACTCTAAATCATGGGTAGGGTAATTCGTCTCTTGAGGTTTCAACTGACGAGAAGTATACACAATCAACTTAACCTCCTGCATCAACACATTTCCTAATCCGACACTATAAGCATAACAAAATATGGTAAAAACCTATGCCCTCCTTGGGCAAGGTCAAGATAGGAGCCGAAGTCAACAATTCCTTGACCTTTTGAAAGCTCCCCTCACAAGCATTCGACCACTGAAATACAATCTTCTTCTGAGTCAACTTGGCCAAAGGAGCCACAATAGAAGAGAAACCCTCTACAAAACACCGATAATAACATGCTAAGCTAATGAAACTCCAAATCTAGGTAGGAGTAGTAGGTCTAGCCCTATCACGAATCATCGGTATCTTGGCTTTATCGACCTTAATGCCATCTTTGGTCATTACATAACCCAAGAAGGAAATAGAATCTAACCAGAACTCGCACTTGGAGAACTTAGCATATAACTTCTCATCTCACAACCTCTAAAGCACCATCCTCAAGTGTCTTACATGGTCAGCCTCATTCTTAGAATAAACTAAGATGTCATCTATACATACAATCACAAAAGAGTCAAGATATGCTTGAAATACCTAGTTCATCAACAACGCTGCTGGGGAATTGGTAAACCCAAAAGACATGACAAAAAACTCCTAATGACCATATTGAGTCCGAAAAGCCATCTTTAAAATGTCCGAAGCTCTAATCCTCAACTGGTGATATCCGGATCTCAAGTCAATCTTAAAAAACACCAAGTCACCCGAAGCTGGTCAAATAAATCATCAATACGAGGAAGAGGATACTTATTCTTAACGGTCACCTTGTTCAACTATCGGTAGTTAATACATATGCGTATAGAACCATCCTTCTTCTTCACAAACAAGAAAAGAGCACCCCAAGGAGACATACTAGGTCTAATGAAACCCTTACTCAATAAATTTTATAACTGCTCCTTCAATTCCTTTAACTCAGCCGGGGCCATCCTATAGGGAGGAATAGAATTGGGTTTGGTACCTGGCTCAACATCAATAGCAAACACAACATCACGTTCCAGAGGCATACCTGGCAATCTGTAGGAAACACGTCCTGAAACTCCCTAACAACTCAAACATAATCTAAAGGAGGCGGTGAAGCAACACTAGTATCGCGAATGAAAGCCAAGAAAGATCGACATTCTTTTTCTTACATGCGGCGAGCACGTAGAAAGGATGTAACTCCCCTCGAACCCGAATTAAGAGTAACCTTCCAAGCTATCCTTGGCACACCCGGAGTAGCTAACGTCACAGTATTGGCATAACAATCCAAAGTATGATAGGGAGATAACCAATCCATACCTAAGAAAACATCAAAGTCAACCATATAATCAAGTCTACCCAAGTCTTACGCCCCGCAAAGGTCACTACACAAGATCGGTACACCTGATCCACCACTAAAGAATCTCATACTGAGGTAGAAACATGAATAGGCATATCAAGAGACGCATATGCAACATCAAAACCAGTAGCAAAATATGTAGACACATAGGAGAATGTAGACCTATGGTCAAATAACACAAAAGCAGAAAGATGGCAAACCGGGACGATACCTGTGTTAACTGCATCAGAGGCCTCTACCTTAGGTCTCCTAGGTATAGCATAACACTGACCACATTCACTCCCATACTAAGAAACCCTACATTCTCTACCACGAGCTCTACCTCGAGCACCTCTAGTACTACTACTGCCACTCTGAGAATCATCTCTAACTACAGAAATAGTAGTAGGATAAAGATGAAGCTGAGAACCTTACTGGACAGAACCATTCACACATCGAGGACAGTCCCTCGCTATATGAATAATCTCCTTACATACGTAACAATCTCTTCCACCAGACTCAAGTTGAAGGGGCCCAGAAGAACCAGAACAACCACCCTATTCTGATGAACCAAAATTAGAGCCTCTGCCCGTACGACTATATCTCTAGCTGCCTGAAACCAAGGGAACTAAAGACCTACTAACCGAACCCTGTAAAGCTTCCTGAACTAGTCTACCATGGTAACCGTGAGAACTTTTGCTGGAGAAAACCCTACCACAGAATACATGTCCGCTGAACTCACCCTGTTGGCGGAGCTTCTTAACACAACCACTACTCTGAGAACTCTGTTGAATCGACTCAATCAACTTAGCAAGATCCACAATACTCTGAGAAAAAGCTCCTGTAACAACCATCAGAGCTATAGCCAACTGATAATCACCTGTCAACCCCTTGACAAACTTTCTGATCCTTTCTAACTCGGTGAAGACACTGGCGGTGGCATATCTGGATAGTGTATGAAAACATGCCTCATACTCTGCAATAGTCATGGAGCCTTTCTCCAGGTGATCAAACTCATCTTTCATCAGATCCCTCAAACTGTAAGGCACGAACCTTTCCAGAAAAGCCTTAGAAAACTGAGTCCATGTCAAAGCAGGCAAACCCAACGGCTTATAACTAGCAAGAGACCTCCACTACAGTCTATCAGCATTAGTTAACTGATAAGTAGTAATGCAATTCCCTGGGACTCAAGAGATCCGAGGTTATGCAACCTCCTTTGACAGTCAAGCAAAAACTCATAGGTGTCCTCTCCGACAGGACCACTAAACTTGAGAGGAGCCAAGTGAATAAATCTCTCAAATCTCTTCTAATTATCAAAATTCATCACGGGACCCAAAGAAATAGTAAAAATTATGGGTCTAGTAGGAAGTGAATCAACACGAGGGGATATCACAAAAGATGGTTGCACCTCTGAAGTCGGAAAACCATAAGTATGAGCCTGACCTGATGGTGGAATACCTCCCGGAGTCTGAGAAATACCCGGTACGCCCAATGGAACACCTGCCTGAGCAACGCCATCCAATCGGCCCAACAGATAAATTAATAAATCCTGTACATCGGGGTATCAACTGAACTCTAGGAAACCTGAGCTGGTCCCATACCATTTGTTTGATAGTTATTCTTAGGGTTGTACAAAAATTGAATCGATTAAAATGCTATTGGTTTATTGTTTTTGGGTTATTGAGTTAATGATTTTTTAATGGTTTTATCAATTTTTTTACTGGGTTAATGGCTCGGATTTTGTTTTTTCATATTGGGTACACCGATAACCCAATAAGAATATAATAAATTACTACTTTTACTTATTAATTATTAGTGCCTTCACTTAATTTCTCTTTAATTTCTACAAACCTATTCAATTTTCTGAAAACATATAACCCGATAAATTTAAACCTATTCATTGAATTTGAAGAGGAAATTAGACCTCTAAAGGTAATCCTGACTATTATTGATGCAATTTTTAATTGCTGCATAGTTAGTGGACAAGATGGTGGACTTCTTATTTTGTAAAATTTGGCACTGCAAGACGTATGTGATTTTAGTTGCTACTATTTTTATTTTGTGAGTATTTTATTGATGTCATGTTAGTTGCTACGGTTACACAACATTGAAAATCATTGTGCCAAATTGATATTTGTTTTATGAGAATTTTCTTATAGGTTAAACCTAAAATCGAACCATTAAGCACCAAAAATCGATAAACTGAAAATCGATTAAAAATATCTTATTGATTTGGTTATTGGTTTATTTAAAAATTGAAAATTGATAAATCAAACTGATAATACATAAAATCGAACCGAACTGACTGATGCACACCCCTAGTCATCCTCAACATAAATAACCTAAGGCTCAGGAGAGGCCTCCCTCATACGTGCTCTCACTGGGGAAGCTCCTTGTGCCTGTCCTCTACCTCTGGGTCGGCCACGACCCCTGACTTGCCCCCTGACTAGGGCTCTAACAGAGTGTCCTGACTTAGTATCCCTAATATCTCTGAACCTAGTCCTCACCATCTATATAGAAAAGAATGAAATACAAGTTTAGAGCATTGGGCATGAATAACCCGCACGATAAGAAATCAAATTAGAGAATTTTTTCCTAAAGATGTCTTATAGCCTCTCGAAGATAGATACAGACGTCTACGTACCGGTCCGCAAGACTCTACTAGACATCCTGCTCTTTCACTTATAAGACCGGTGAACCTAGCTATCTGATACCAATTTGTCAGGACCCTGAAGTTGAGATCATGATGGCACCTACCTCGGAATTGGCCTTAGTAGGTAAGCCAAATCCCACACGATACAAGACAAGCAAAATACTAAAAGAAAACCCAAAAGGCGAGACATCTAGAATGAAGTCAAGCAGTAATATATATATATATAACATAGCTGAAACTGAATAAAATATGCAATTCCCTAGAAATAATGTCATAAGTAGAAGAGCATCTAATATATAGTCTAAAAATTGAAAGTACAAAGTCCATCTCTGAATACTTATAAAGACAAGGTAAAGATAGATGGAGGGTGAAATTAGGCTTTGAATGGGGCGCTAACTAGGTACTCCGATGATCAGCTAACACAACACTGATCAACTATCGTGGCTAGTACTGTACTAGGATCTGCACCGAAAGACCACAGTAGGGGCGAGTATGGTACACTTGTACTCAGTAGGTATCATAGACCGACTGAGAAAAACAAAAAATAATACAAATAAAATATACTATGAGCAGATCACCTGCAAGGAGAAAAGTTTCCAAACGATAGCTCAAACCGTCTCCACTAATAATTCTAAAATATAAAGATAATAAAGGTAACTAACTAAAAAATAACAACACATAAAGAAATACACAACAATGAAAACAATGCAATGCAATGCAATAATGATGTGATGATTGTAAAATAAGCCATCGTATGGCTTTTTGTATATACCTTCCTAGCCTTCGCGCTTCAAGACAGGACCCATGGGGGGTTCACAACCCGTATACTTTCTCATATCTAAATCTCATATGTCAATTTACCTCTCCATCTAATGTTCACGGATCAAGAGTTTTATAAAGTGCCTCATTCCCCTCCCCGACTATTATTCACAGATCAAGGATCTTATAAAGAATTTATTAGTGGTATCAATATCTCATAAAGTGTATATATATAATGATGATGGGATGCTCACAACCAATTAATATGAAGATAATGTTCAATTCAATACGGCATAAGTGAGCCCAAAAAAATCAACTCAACATGTTAATGTTTAGTGATTTAGGATTTTATTAGGCACCACCAAGATAAATAGTCATGTAAGACATCAAAATATTATTTCAAAACCCCTCTCTCGGGTATTACTATCATGATGAAGGAAATCAATGCTCAAACAAGGCCTATATTATCTATTCAATCCCCCACACGGGCATCACAATAATAAACATGGCATTTAATGCACAAATAAGATATATGATGTCAAATAAAGCCCCCACTTGAGCAACACACAATATACATCTTCTATCAAGTCAACAACAATATGCAAATAAGCCCCTGCACGGGTACATGATAAGAATAATAACCTCAAGATTTAATTCCCATAACTAATTCCCCAACCCATAGCATACTTTTTATGTTCGTTAACTACCCAGTCTAGTCTGAAGAAAGTTAAGCCATAACCTACCTCGAAGTGCCGAAATACCAGGCTAGAACCTTCAACGCGGAGCCTTTCCTTCTCAAATAGTCTCAAAATGAGCTAAAACTATCAAATATACCATATATGTATTAAAAAAAAGCTATCGATACCCATATTGACTATATTTAAGACGGGTCCAAAACGAGTTCGAAAAACGGCTTTGAAAATGAAAAGGATAAAATTTGAATTTTATTTTAGAAACATGCTCCCCAAGATTATAGGAGTCTACAGTTGAAAACCCACACAACAATGAGGTATAAACAAGGCTCAAATCGAACAAAATATTTTTCAAAGCTTTACTGGCAAAAATCCAAAAAATCCATTTTGAAATTGAGAAAATAAGATATTTTTGAAGATATAATCAATGGAATTTAATAAAAAGATTAGTTTGGAGCTTATCCAAGCTAGAATGGTGAAGAAATCACCCCTTCCCAAAGGTCCAAGGTCCAAAAATGGTGAAAATTGTGAAAAATGGGCTATTTATACTGTTCCGTGAACTATACCTCACGATCGCGAGGATCAGCATTGGCTTGGATAAATAATTGGCCATCACATCCAGTACTTCACGTTCACAAAGGCCGATAACCCAGACCATCGCGTTTGCGACAGTCGGATCGGGTTTGTGATGAAGGAAATACTCGACCCGGTCCAGACTATTCTTCGTGATCGTGGCTACCCCCTTCACAATCATGATAAAGCATAATATACTTCTCCATGTTCATATCCAGAGACCCACAATCTCGAAGAAGGATTATACCTGCATTAGATACCAGCAAAATGCTGAGTTTTGCATGTTGAAAATGTCTTCGAATGGACCATCGAGATTCATTCAGGAGCCCCCAAAAAATAAACCATATATGCTACTAGGCTGTTTTCAACATTCTGGACTCAATGAAAATATTAGATTTTTTAAAAGAGGTCGTTTATTATAAATTAGTCTTCTGGACCCCTAAAAGCTTAATTTAACTATTTTCCGAACGAAGGATTGAAATGCAAAATAAAGATTCCAAACCTAAATCAACCCTGCTACTAACCTAAAATTGATATTTTGGATCTAATGGAACTGACCAAATGTCCATTAGATGCTTGAAATACTAAATATTGACCAAAGTCAAACTAGTGGCTTTTAAAGACTCTATGAGTCTCAAACTCTTCCAAATTATTTTTTAATGCATCGGGGATCGTGAAAACCATCTCCACACCTTATAACTATCATTTAACAACTACGAGAAATGACAAAATGGTCAAAATACATAAAAATAAATATTTCACATTCAAGGTTGTTACAATCATTGAGTGAAATTTCCATGCTATAGTCGTAAGATTCTTCACCTTATTTTAGTTTATTTCTCTTATCTCCTTCATTTATTTTTGTTTTATTTGTCATCTTCTTCATCACTGTATTTTAGGACTGAGGAGAAAGTTTTTGATTTAGTAAGTGTGTAAATTCTGGATAATTTTTGCGGCCTAATGCAGTTCAATAAATGTTTCACTTACAAACTCAAATTATTGTATGTTCTTTTCTTATGCATTTTAGCTCATTGATTTCTTTTCTTTTTACCTTTCCCCACTTTCATATTTAAATTTGGGTCAATTTTAGAGTTTGGCGGTCTTTGTCTTGGAGAAATACAAAAAACAAAGAGTATAATGTTAATAAAAAGGATATGTGCAAACTTTTTTTTTTCAATTTGGGTATCTCTTAGCCATAAGCCAGCAGAGTAGGGCCACAATCTCCAAGATATGAATTCCTCAAGGTTGGAATTTTATGTTCAGAATAGCTCTCAATGATTGGGAGATTGAGAGATTCATTAATATATTTCAGGTTCTCAATGTTTTCCCAGGTACCTCCATTGAACCTGATAAGCCTATTTGGAGGTTGCATAAGAAAGGTGTTTCATAGTAAAGTCATGTTACTGAAAGATAAAAATACCTCTAAAGGTCTCATGTTTTGCTTGGTTGGTATGTACAAGAGTCTGCCTAACACATGGAGTCCTTCATAAAAAAGGTAGACAGATTTGCTCAAGATGCTTTATGTGTGAACAAGATGCAGATTGCAATGGACACTTGTTTCTTCATTACAAAATAGCTGCAAACATTTGGAACATGTTTTTTTTGTATCCTTGATGTATGCTGGGTAATTCCTAAGATTACTAAGGATTTGCTATATAGCTGGGAGGAGATAGGAAGAATAGATTCTGGTAAAGAATGGTGAGATCTAATCCCAACATGCATTGGTGGATTTTGTGGAAAGAAAGAAATGCTAGATGCTTTGAGGATAAGAGAAGCAACATTCAGCAGATTAGAATGAACTGTCTCAGTCTTTTGTATTTTTGGTGTAAATAATATATGGCGGGGGATATAGAATTTTTTGTTGCTTTCATAGGAAGTTTGTAATCTCCCATAGGGTAGTGCTGATATGCTCTGATGAGATTGTAAGTGACCTATGCTTATCATTTTTTTGATGATGAGTCTATTGTGAATATACAGTTACTTTTATCTCAAAAGAAAAAAATTGGACAGAGTAAATTGACGAGAGAAGAAAAGTCAAGAAAAAAATTTCTTGTTCGTTCAACAATGGAGAATGAACAATAGGGAAGAAGATGACTATTAAATAAGCCAATAATTTATTATTAGTGCCTTTTTAATAGGTCTTACACTCCTTAAATATGTGTGAGACACGCACTTTGATCAAACATGCTATATAGGATGACCAGTTGAAAAATAACGAAAACCTTTAGTTAACCACAAATAGTAATATAAAACTAAGAATTATTTCTAGTTAATAAGATGTTAGTCATGTGTTTGCAATATATTATCTTGAATTTTGTTGTAAAAACTTTATTCATTAATATGAGAATTTGAGCTAATTAATTCAAAATTCCAAGATAATTTTGGAAAAGGTAGTTAGTTTTTCTTTCTTTCCTTTTTTTTTTTAATATAAACTAGCTTAGTGTACGTGTTTTGCACATGCATCTCGAGTGAATCGCTAAAATCATATACAAAAAAAATATTAAAAAGTAACAATTGATGTTAAAATAAATGATACATATATTTATTTAGATAATATAGCTTGACATTATAATTTATTTATTATCATTGTAAATCACAAATATTTTGGATTTAATAAATAACTCTCTAAATTATAATCAGGAGACAATAACTTATTCTTTCGCTTCTCACAAGAATGTTTAATTCAATTTGAACACCAACATATAGTCTTTACCAAAATTTATAACAAATCCGATTCATCTAAATTTGAGTCTCTTTTAGTAATTGATATAAATTTTTGATTGATTCTTTAACCTTTACCCAATAATTTAAATTTTCTTATCTAAACACCAAGATTTCAAGTGAGTGGGTTTTTTTACAAAAAAAGACTAGCAACAAGTTCTAGACTAAAAGAAAGAGAAGGTTCTTCATGAAATAATGTACTTAATACAATATTTATTTATCTTAATGTCTATCATAAATAGGACACCAAAACATTTGTCGAATTTGGCATTGAGTCTCCGAATCATATTGACAAATTGATAAGTCACAAAATAATATAGGTTGTGCTGGAATTGTTGGAGTTCTTCTACCCTTAATCAGATACCTCAATTCTTTAACTTAAATGCATCAAAAAAGTCTCTTGCTTGGTACGTAGAACTGATTAAACAAAAGAAGACCTTTAAAATTAGTTTATCTTTCAAATTTTGTTCATCAACTGAGTCTATATTATCACCATCATACGTCTTCAAAGATACCTACAAAATCAATGTAAAGCAAATCAAATATTATCAATATAATTTTCTAATGTAAATAATCTAAATCAAACAACAAAGAATAACCTAAAACCAAAAACAAAGAATGTTCACAATTATAGATGCTATTGTTGTAAAAAGAAAGAATTCTCAATTTATAGAACTTCAAAACCTTTTCGTCTAAGAAAAAAATTACCTAAATATAGTAAATTTTAATTTTTCTTCCATAATTTACTTACCAATATTAGAATAACATGTACCTTAAGAGCTTTAGTTTTTTTTTTTTTGTGACGTTTACGTGCGGAACAAAAAAACTTTGTAAGCCTTTTCTTTTCTTTTATTTGTTTAGATTAATAAAATAACTTTCATGGTTTTTTTTAAAAAAAAAAAAATCAACAAGTTTGAAAAATATTTAATACATATATATATATTTAGAAGCTTTATTACTCTCCATATATTTAGGAGTGTTTCAATATATTTCAGAAGTTTGTACAAAAATAAGATTTTCCTTATATTCAAGTATAGCAGAAAACTTCCCTTATATTTACTTCTTATATGTATTTAGGAGTATTTCAATATATTTTAGGTGTTTGCACTGAAATAAAAAAGACAGTGAAAAGATAATTTTGTCTATTGTAAAGTCTTTTAATGAATGACAAAAAGTTCAAATCACTTTTTTAAGAACCTTCACACTTTTAATATAGTATAGATAGAGATAAATATTGAACTTTTTTTTTTTTTTTTTTTTTTTACAATCTTCAATATTATTTTAAATAAAAATACTATCATAAAATTGACCATCAATATTTTTGGGGCCTCAATATTTTGGGAGCCTATAGCAAAAGTTTTAGTAGCTTCATCCTTGAGCCACCCTTGACCTCGCTGATGATATGACCAAACTAAAGCATATGTTTCACATTAGAGATAATGGTCAAAAAATACACATGAACTATCATTTTTTTTGGCAAGTTTCATACCCAACTATTAGTTTTTTCCTTTATCTACTTGAACTGCCACTATCTATGTATTACAACATAGATAGTGATAGTTCAAATAGAAAAAAGACAACTAATAATTAATGTGTAAAATTCACAAAAAAAATATTTCAAATGTATTTTGAACCATCATCTCACACTAGGCATTTGACTAGCTTGTCTAATATAAGCATAAAAGGGACATCCTTCGCTATTTTGAAATGATATGATATATCTACTATCTAATAAGTGGCAATAAGCACACAATAGGTCAATATGTCTACTTTGGTCATTTCAAGTAGAAAGGCAATAACATGATTGACTCAAAAGAAATGATTGTTGTAGCTATTGTATAAATGTTTTACTATTTGACCCTATTAACCTTTGATTATGTCATCATCATCAATTTCAAGTTGCAGTTTCTCTTTCATAGTCATGTGGCTATTTTTCTCAGTGGTAGTTATTAGAAAAAAGTTGTACTTGAAAAAATTGAATTTTTGTTTAATTTTATCATATAAATTTTCCATTGATAATTAAGGTAAATGTCAGATTTTATTAGTGAAGTTAATTCAATTTTTAACACGTAACCTGTAATGTTGAATTTATTTCTTATTTATTTATAATATTAAATACATTTTGAATTTAACTTTTTATAAAGTTTATAAGTAGAATTATAACGAGCCCGGAGCCAAACGGACAATTTTTTTCAAGAAAAATTTCAAAAGAACAACTAAAATTTAAAAGATACCAAACGGGTAATATCCCACGCCTTCTTGCATCCGTTAATGGATACCACTTTAGCAAGTCGTGTGACTTCACGCCTTGAATCAAAAATATTTAAGGCATGTGAAGTCACACGACTTAGCAGGAGAATTTATTCTCTCTGCTACCTTCACGAGACAAACCACGGAATGACAAAATTTGAAGGGAAATTATTCCCAAAATCAGAAATCACCCCACTTAGCAGGAGAATTTTTTTTTAACTTGGGCACACCCCGTATACATTGGTGGCATTTGGAGGCACACATAATGAGATTTTACGTCACTCTAGATTGGGGGTCCGACTTTGACATGTTAGATAAAGAAAATTTTCCATAATCTATATTTTAATAATATGTTCCTATTTAATATCTCATCTCTAGAAAATTATTAGTCTTATGTTGTTTTAAGCTTAAATGGTGTATTTATATTAGGAAGTTCTTATTTTGTTTTAAGGTTAGATGATGTATTATTGTATTATGAAGTCCTTATTTTATTTTGTGGTTAAATGGTGTATTATTATATTACGAATAAAGTTCTGGGGTTTCTGATTTTGCCAGAAAAGGTGTGGACAATGGCTTACAAGGCGTATACAGTGACACGCCTTATATGATTCAAAAAATTAGGATTTCTGACATATTATGATAAGGCGGGTGCATCCTCACGCCTTGCAAGCCAATTAGGACCACACGACTCAATGTATATATTTTTAGGGTTTTCAGAAAGTGAACATTTAACTCCTCCATCTAAAATTATCTATTTATTTGTTATTAGAGTAATTTGATATTCTAAAATTAAAAATTTAACTAATAAAAAATTATATAAATTACTTGGTCCGAAATTATATTTAGAGTACCGCATTGTATCAATCAATCTGAAAATTTAGTAATATTCCCGAAAATCGCTTATATCAAAGCCTAAGAATTTCAAATTTTGTTGAAAATCTGCACTAACAAGCGTGAAGAGGTGTTAGGGTTTTTGAATTTTCTTTTACAAGTCGTAATGAGGCACACAACTTATAAGGCATGTCCATTCACACAACTTACAAGGCACGGGCTACCACACGGCTTACTTTGTATATTTTTTAGGGTTTTCAAAACAACTGCAAACTCACTTTGTATATAAATTTAACTTCTCCTTTAAAAGTAATTCACATACTACAATATCAGACAATAATGATAACAATGACCGAAGTTTTTCCTCACGTCCAATACATAATAGTCCATTTGCTTATTTCTTTCCAGAAAATAAAAGTGATAGTTGAGATTTTGGATCACCAAATAAAGTTTGTGAGATTCATACGACTTTGAAATGAATATGTACAAACCTTCTATGCTTATGGAACATAAAGATGATTTTCAAATGTTGCATAAGTAAGATCCTTGTGAGTTCTATTGTGGATTAAGACTGGAGTGAGATTATAGGTATGATGAGTCTAATCGTATAGTTTGAGAGCTTGAGGAATCGGGGTCACCTATACCAAGTGGTTTCTCTATGGGGATGGATCATCAAGATTAAGAAGATTACAGGGTAGCCATGAAATTTTTTTGAAAAGAAAATAATAGGATGCTAGTAAGACGCTGCAGGTACTACCTTCTTACGTTGGCCGAAGAATAAGCCACAAATCACACATTAACATCTATTGAAAGGGCAACGTTTTGGCAAATGAAATCTACCGATCTGAGAATGAGATGCCTAACGAACGGCCATAGTTGGCTTGTTGTCATATAAATTAATTTTCAATAAAAGTATGCTTATATAATTATCTTTCCGTTTAAATTTTTTATTATTGTAATTATTGTTTTTATAATTATTATTCTTAAGATAAAATTACATGCAATTCTTAAGATAAAATTACATAAGCAGTAATTATAAAAACTTCACTTGAAATAATACATAAGAACCAAATTATTTTACTATACAAACATAAGCATAGATACTTCACTTGAAACAATATATAAGAATATGAATTTTTAATACATACAAACATAAGCATTTGAGCATTTACGCATGGCCACTAATGTCGACAAGGACAATGTGCCTTAGTGTGACCTGTCTCCTTATAAATATTACATTTTTGTGCAATGCTAGCGGGAGCAATGTCCATATCATTCGTGAGCCGACTTCTTGCTTCCACACTAGATGTCCGCGTATATTCAGTGTATGCAATTTTTAAAACCATTAATGCTTGCTTCAAAAGTCTAAAATAAAAACTTAAATATTTGCTCGCCCTGTATTGTTGTAGAATGGTGATACCACTCAGCAATAGTGCATAGGTTGAAAAAGTGCAGTGCTGTCATATATCCAGGTAATGCCTTTTAAGAACCTTCAAAATCACCTTACACCATCTTAAACGTTTTTCTCTGACCTTTTTGAGCTTTCCTATAAATTGGAGTAAAATGATGCTTATGTTTGATGATTTAGCGAACCACCTTAATATTAATGTCCGGGTTCTCCCTAATAGATGGAACCAATAAAATAGCAATCGTATTGCTATTCAAATTGAAATGATCCTCCTTATATCTATCTGTATTACAAGTGTGCGGCTCGATCATTTTTTCTGCCTTTCACATGCCACCTGAAATTTCTCTAAAGGGAATTATTCATTTGCAATCCAACATATATTGCTTGCAGAAAATCTTCCAACTCTTTCCTTTAGATTGATCACAAAGGAACTCCTTCATTTTTGACAGACTATATATTCTCACAGTAGACTTTATTTGCTTTTTGTTTATGAATAACATACCTAAATGTAAATATGAACAACATTATTGATAATAAGACCAACTAAAATGAATCATTTTAATATTTTACTGTATCAACAATCTAACTTGACTTAATAAATTCAAGATTATTCAAATTTCAAAGTGGAGTGACAACCGAACGATCATTCATCCTGCACCCAAAATCTTCTGGGCTTTCTTCAGTGTGATCCAAATATAAAATCTCTATGGAAGGATGGTTAATGCTATAGTCATCAAAGGGACTAATCTCTCGATTAACATCTCTAACAGCATCAGACATTTGATTATCGTTCGTTGATTTATATTGTAAAGATTCGTCACTGTCCGACTTGAATACTCCATCATCACCTACGTCATTGTTGTTCACAATTTGTGTGAGTTGAGTGAGCGTACCTTCACAATCATTAAACCTACAAAATAGATAAAATCAATTGATTAATTATAAAATAAATATTACTTAATTAAATTAAAATATCGTTATATTATCCATCAATTGACTTCAAGGGAGGAGGATCTTATGGACCACTAGAATTTAAATTTTCTAAATTCATAAAAGCATTGCTAGGTCCCCCTGTATCACAATTATTCATACTCTAGTGAGAGTTATGATACTGTATTTCAAACATACCATCAAATTGGGTATCCAAGCTACAAAAATTGTTTGATTGTCTGTCAATTTGTACCACTATTTGTTGTTGGACTGCACCTATTAAAGAACCAATATTTAAATTTGGTAAATATGTAGTATCACGAAGATCAAACTCACTGTCGGTGGGTTTTTGAATGATAGGACAACGTTCAACTGACACATACATGTCAAATATCTATAAGTCAATGCGATTAGCAAAAACTTCAACTCTATGAAGAAATAAAGATAAAGAATCATCATTTCAAATACAGGTTTCACAATACATTGGAAGTCCATTTGCCGTAAAAAATATTGGATACCGTCTAGAGATAACCACTATGTCTTCAGGATCACTTATGCTCATTTTTCTCCTTAATAAATGTTGCAAAGGATCATATTTGAGTGATAGCGAGAACATTTGCACCACTACAGGAAGTCGGCTATATCTAACTGAACCGACTTCATGTAAAACTTTACCATCCCAATATAAATTTACTCTTACCTACTATCATTCATTTTAAAATAGAAAACAAGTAAGGTTCAAACAATTTTTGTTCATGAAAATGAAAAGAACCTACACTCTAATATATATAGTAGAAATAAATATTTGTCATATCACTTACAAAATAATTCAAAACTGTTAGCAGAAACGTGACATAAAGAACAAGAGAAAGACATAAGATTTAACGTGGTTCGGATCCGAATGATCCTACATCCACCAGAGAACAACTGTCTTTATATTATTAAAAAAGAAATAGGAGAGATCCTATTTACACCTAATATAATTGATATCTCAACTCTCTAATCTTACAATGGAATAACTATGAAATTTTGGGATGATTTCAACAATGAAGAATGACCATCCTTTTATAGATGGCCAAACTTGGGCTCCAAGCGCAAAATAATAAAAGAAAAAATAACTATAAAATTTGTCCTCCACAAATTTTGCTTGCTCTCCAAGTTTACTTTCTAGCCAAGTAAATTGTCACATGGAGTTTTCTTCCACATGGATTAGACCCACAAAACCCAAACCAACTCTTTCAATCTTGTCACGATACAACTAACCAGATGGTGTGGGATTCTACTCTAATACACCTAGATAGGAGAACTCTTACCATCTAATTTAAAAATATGTAGAAATCATAAAAGAAACAATAAACCTTTCAATTTATTACAACCTGCTTACAATTTCTTGAATACGAAAGGAAATACCTTACCCTAAGATCTAGTCTAAACAGGTACAAGAGCTACTACAAGACAAATTAAAAGATACATATGACCCAACTTCCACCGTAAGAGATAATGATAGAAGCTGCTGGAGATATCTACCGCATCAAGTATGAAACATCTATTGATAATACAACCAGGCTATACATTCAAAAAGGGTATAGCAAGAGTAGTATCAGTACAAACAACACATACTAGGAAGCATCATCGGTAGACCCAAATTAAACCACATAAACACCACATAAATATCTTAAAGGAAAACATGCACCTTAAGAGTTTTATTAGACAAATAATCTTATTCCCCTTAATTATTTACCTCCCTTATCTTTTGACACCCTCACTAATCCGTACGTCAACTTCCACACCGTATTCAACTCTAATGCACTACCTTCCCATAATTTCATCCTTTTAGCCATGCCTTTAAAAACTCATTTAATTATGAACTCATCCATACTTAGTTATGATGGTTTCTAACCCTTAGCAACCCTCCAGTTTAGACTCTTAAGTAACACTTATCCATATTCTATTTCCCTGGTTATGCATTAACACCAACCTGGTTGGAGATTTCCAATAAGACTTTGAATAAATAAATAAATAAAACAGCAACACTCCGCTTACCCAATCTCAACAATATCATCTCATAGACAAATGACCATAACCATGAACACAAGCACAACCCTAAACACCTACCAATTAATCTTACTCTAGTATGTGACACCTAGCCCTTTTCAACATCGCCACAGAATTCAATCAAGTACAAGTCAATATAGACAACAACCCAAGTCAGGACCCTGACTACCAGCATTAACCAAGTCAATAAACCTTGACTCAATAATATTAAGTTACACCTTGCCTCAATTACATAAGTAAGTAGACAACAAAGGAGATAGACCAATAATTTACAATTTAGCCCGAACCACTCAAGGGTCCAATTCAATAATAACAATGACAATAATCATGTCCCAGTTCAATCAAGGAATCATATATAAACAAGTCTACAAATTCACTTATACTCAAGGAACTGTCACACTCACCATTACCTTGTACACACATGCTAAGGGTCTTATGGTCGCCCACTAGCCATAACCTGCAGGGGACAAGCTCTTGTCCATGTTCTAAAACCACCAGACATCTAGTGCTTTCCAACCTCATATCTACCAATCCTATGAAGATGTCCAAATATCGGTATATCCTACAATAATAATATAAATTTAGTGAAGATGTCCAAATACCGGTACATCCCATAATAATAATATAAATACCGTGAAGATGTTCAAATACCGGTACTTCCCACAATAATAATATAAATTCCATGAATATGTATAATACAGATACATCCCACAATAATCAACAGATATCACAATAACCACAACCATAATGAGAAAATAACAACCACACTTGTGCATTCAACAGGTCTTTAAAATCATTATATGTGATTAACACTTAGGTTATTATTCAATGAATTATTTTCTTTAAATATGCATTATAACAAGCATACGAAGAAACAATTAACATGCACACATAAATCAAGTTGGATTTAAACTATGTTAAACTATCACCTACAATTCATACATCAATTCAGAGCTTAACTAGGACTTGCAAGGTCTAAGGTACACATCTATACATATGGTTCACGCCCTAGTACATCCAACCTTCCACCTTAACACTAATACCTTGTCAAGACTACCATTCCTCTGGTTACTATCATAGATTCTTTAAAATCTACCAACACTAACCACCTCTAGTTTTTACTTTCATTAGACTCTAACACAATTTTCTTGATACAATACCGTTACAGTCATTCATGAGTGGTTAACATCAATAAAAATACTCATTAATTGATATAACAAACTCAATATCACCACAACATAAATGTGCATTCAAACAACAAAAATTTACCAATTTTATCCATCCCAACACCGTGCCCGTATGTTTTAGTATGGAATCTCCCATCAATCAACGTCATGCCTATATTTTATAACTCAGGTCTATACTACTCAATTAAACCTAGCCTACTTAGATGCTGAGCAGTTGATACAAAGGCATGAACGCAAACTTCTGACTCCATGCTAGTGATTTTCGGCGTGAAATCTGTGAGGAAACCATGAGTTTTGCCCTGTTCAAGTGTGTTTCTCCCTCTTCATTGCTCCAAGGCCATGAGGCAAACCTAGGGGTTTTTAGAAGAAAACCTCATCCTATTTGCATCTAAAGAGGACCAGGGAAATTAACAAAATAAGGGATTGGTTTCTATCCTTGTTGTCCTGCTATAATGGCTGGTAGGCTGCTACCACGGTGCTGTTATAGCGGAATGATGTCAGCCTGATCTAAAATTTTAAATTTCAAAATTTTCTAACTAAGTCCATTCGTACTAGTTCAAGACCATATTTTTCAAGAATCTCTATACACCATGCCCTTGGATGAGGTGCCTTTAGTAACGATGGAATAGGTCATTACAACAGATACTAATTTACCTATTATTTATTCTCAAATGATCACAGTAGGTATAGGACAGAATGAATCTCACTTGGACATTAGTACCTCCTCAATAATTACGTAACCACATCACTTACCTCGGTCACTAAACTTCTTACCGCTGACGTGTTAAATTTTTAAGTCACACTTTATTACTGCAGTGCTCCATTCCTCAAATAATTTTCACATGTATGAGTTATATGAGACTAATTGGAGTAAAAAAATTTCAAGTACCCAAGGTAATCGAGGCCTCACCAATATATCGGAAAGAAAAGAATTCAAACACAATGGACAAAAAAAATGTCATACTCTGAGAGACTGGATCCGCTATAACAGGATATTCCCGCCATAACAACACTGCTATAGTTTGATGAGGGCTGCTATAGTGGGAGGAAGTATTTCAAAAAGAGGAGAAATGGGTTTCATGCCCATTTCTCATCTTTTGCTCTTCTAGAACTCTCCTGCTCTCCCTGATCACTTTGCTCCCTGTTAGGTTCCAGCCTTGTTTTTATTATGCTCATATTTTGATGATTGACAAACTTCATCACTGGAACCTGGTCCATGTCCATCTTTCGTGATTTATGTTTTTGGTAATTTCCTAACCTAGTGAAAGGAACAGTTACATTAACGGGTGTCCTAATGTCCAGTTTTGCAGTTGCATGCATTTGTATTATGTGCCAACTGTCCAGTACTTTCTTGACAGTGTCTACACATTAATGGGATGAATTCATAGTGATCCTTCTTCAACATCCACCAATGAGCTAAGAAGCTTCTCTCTCAATGCTCATCATATATATATTCATCATTCTTAAGGAGAGAAGCTCAAGCTTTTGCACAAATTGGAAAAGTATTTTCTCAAATGAAGGCCTCACCTCAGCTAATATTGCAAGACTCAATAATTTAGAAACTCTTTGCTCATAGTGATATATGTTTTATTTCTAGGTTGATTGAGGATTTTGTTTTGGGTCTTACAATTATAAACTCACTCTCATTCTAGAGATTCTAGTGAGTATTTCATTTAGCTTCTTTTGTTTGGATCTGAGTTATTTTGTAGCTGGAGGTAGCTAATGGAGTCTCATAGTAGAGTTATTATGAGGTTGTGTTGCAATAGAGTTGTTGCAAGATGGTAGGAATTAGGAGGTTAATTCATAGGTTGTAATCGGATATTGCTTAGAATTAAGTGAAGTTTGTTGGTGAAATACTACTGGGGTAGGTCGTGGTGTTTCTCGCTTAAGGAAGGAGGTTTTCACGTAAATAGGTCTCCACTTGTGAATCTGCTAAGGAGATATGGGAGGATTTGTGGAATACTCATCAAGGAACAGTTCAAGTGAAGTAATCAAATATTGATATGCTCACTACTCAGTATGAGCTGTTCAAGATGAGCGAAGAGAATCCATTCAGGATATGCACACTCGATTCACATCTATTATGAATAATATCAAGTGTCTTAGACAAAATATCAAGATGCACAAGCTGGTAAGGAAGATTTTGAGTATCTTTCCTCCCTCATGGGAAAGAAAAATGAAAGCCATTTCAGAAGCTAAAGTTTTGTAAAAAATGGCCATGGATGAATTTATTGGGAATCTGAAAACTTATGAGCTTAAAAGACAATTGGATTTTAAGAGGAATGATCCCAATAAGGAAAGAAACATGTTTTGAAGACTAGCAAAGATGATTCAAGTTAAGAGGAACAAAACATAACTTATCTCACTCAAAGATTTCAAAGAATGGTGAGAAATGGTAGTTTTCAAAATAGAGGAAAATCAAGTAGGGGATTCAGAGAGATTGATTGTTGTTTCAACTGTGGGAAGCTAGGTCACTTCATCAAGGAATGTCCTCTCCAAAAGAGGGACTACAATAAATACATCAAAAAAATCCAGAGAGAACTCAGAGAAGGGAATAGGTCCCTGACAAGTTCAGAAAGGGGGAAGTTGCTGATAAAATGATCAAACAAGCCTTGGCTACATAGGGAGACATGTTAAGTGGATTTGAATCTGAGAATCATGAGCAGGATACTTTCATGGTTGCTTTTGAAGATGAACCTACAAGGTTTGATTACTTGTTTGCTCTTATGTCCAACTCCGATAAAGAAGAAGAAGATGAAGTAAGTTTTCTTAATGTTCATCAAAATTTAAAAAATTATTCTCATAAAGAACTAAGGTCCTTGACCAAAATGTTAATAAATGCATACCATGAAATGAAAAGTAGTCCCTGCTTGATACTTTAACTGATTGTGAGATTAAATAAACTTCTTTATCCCCAAGGAAGCATGACCTAGAAGAAGCCTTAAGAAATGCTAAGTGTGAAAATGATAAATTGAATGTTAGGCTGTCAAGTTTTTCTAAAGATTGTTTGCAAAGAAAAGAGAAAGCCAGCAAGGTTCATGTTGATCTTGAGACTAAGCTAGTAAAATCAGTCTTGATATTTAAGCCTCACTAGATCATAACAAGCATCTTAAAAAGGAGCTGATTGATACAAAGGAGGAGTTTAAAAGTTCTCTAGAGTGGGCTACTTCATAAGGAATTCTTGCTAGAATTAATAATCTGAAGTCCAACTCTAGTGAGGGTCTTAGTTCTCAAAGTTAAAAGAATCCTTACAATCTTCATAGCAAATATGTATTTGTACTTGATAATTGGCTATGCACTTATTGTGGTCATAATCGTCATTACAAGCATCAATGCCAGTCCTTTGTTAATGATAGAAAGAAGAATCAAGAGTATATTGAATCCATCATAAGCTTGAGGGGACAAGGTTCCTTAGAGAAGAAGCTCACATTACCAACCTAGACTATTTTTTTAAAAAAAATAAAGTTGACCCATTGGGTCATTTATTAAAAGCAAAAATCAAGTCCATGGACCAAAACCGACCTAAATATAATATTTACAGACAAAAATAAAAAGCAAAAATCTAAAATCAAAAAGACAAAAACAAATCTCCATCAGAAATACAAATTTCTTGTAGCTTGACAGTCCTCTTCACCTTCTACAATGGCCTTCACTTTATCAGCTTCGGTCAACTGCTAAAGATGGCAATAGAGTAACTTCATTTCTTGTAGCTGCACCTTCCTTGCCTGTATGTCCTTGAGTTCAAGTTTTCATCAACTTGGGTGTTTCCATTAAATATCATAAATGCCATGATAAAAAGCTCAATGAATGCTTCTTCAACTTAAAGTGAACAGATCTGGTACGGTACCTTTACAATAACAAAATTACTCGCCAGAACTTTAATTGTCGATACGAGATCTAGATCATCCCCTTCGAATAATCTACCTGCAGATTGAGCCAATGGCTAATACCACTACATAGAAAAGGAGATCGTTGTTGATGAAGCTAGTATCTCTCAGATTTCTCAGCCTAATCCTTTCTTGCATGTGGTTACCCTGTCCTTTTGTACATTATCAGGTGTTGCTCCTATTTTCCCCTCTTCCAAGTCATACCTTATGCATATTTCAATGGGTAAGTGCTGATTGTTCTTCCTCTTTGCTTGTCCCTGCTTATTTCTTTCATATTATTCAACATATCTGTATATATCTTTTTTCAATTTATTTCCCATATTTTTTGATTTCTGGTTGTCCTGATTGTGTATCATTGTTGTTAACCCCTTGCTATGCTAAAATCATTATTCTGCAATTTCCTGAATCTGAGACTCAAAATTTGATTTTTATCCATGTTTAGAATCACTTTTGCTGGTGTTGGTAATTCCTGACAACATGAGTAAACAATTCTTAGTGTACCTAAAAAAAGAAAACATGATTAACTAGAAAATTCGCCAATTTGTTTCTTTCTCAGTATATATGCTCCACCTCCACCACTCTATCTTTCCTTAGCTTTTGAATTTTGCTAATCTCCATTGAAATACACCATGGGACCTCCCAGATTCCATTTAGTACATTCTTCAAAGTTAGAGAATCAGTTTCTATTTTCACAGGTAGAAATCTCTGGTTCACACAATAATCTAAGCCATGTCTGAGAGCCAAAACCTCTGCAATTAGTTTATTATTATCTTTAAATCTTCTAGTCTCATCATAGACTAGGTTACTATCTCCATTCCGTATACAAAAGGCTCCTGTACAAGGACAAGGATTCCCTTTAGTAGCACCATCAGTGTAACACTTGAAAGTGCCTATCAAAGGTAACCTCCAATGTACCACTTTACACCATGTAATAGGGATGCAATCTCCAAAAACTGAACCAAGACAGGCCAAGATGAGGGGATATTCTTCAGCCAAGGATATATACTTTTAGCAAACTGAAATAGATTTTTATTAATCTCAAGATTCATGCTAAGAAAAGATATTTTACCCCCATGATTTATACTATTTCTCCATTTTCCATATCTTACACAAAATGAGCATAGGAACAACCTTGTAAACATTCTTTAGATGAGGAGATGCTTCTGCCCTCCACCATTTATATACAGTGTCCTTTAATTGGAGAAAAGGACCCTTCATATCTGCAGCAAAAGCATATTGCAGCCACAACCTTTTGGTAAACTCACAGTTAATAAAAAGGTTCTCCATAATTTTCTGTACACCATCTGAGTAGCATCCACAATGCACACTATCACTGATTCTCATTCTAATTAAACTTCCTCAGTAGGTAGTCTCATTCTACTTAAAATCATCATTGATCTCTTTTTTCTCCCTCAAACAGTCCCAAGCTGACCTCACAATGAAATTTCTTTTACTAGTTAACATCCAACAAGGCTTATCCAAATCTTCAGCTCCTTCTTCCCTACCTATATTTGTCAAGACATAATTAGACACTTTCTCATTAAACAATTAATGCAACAGGTCTATATTCCATCCATCTTGAAAAAATAGTATACTGATGTCTTCATTCTGAAACTGTTGAGTCCTATTGATAGGCATATAACAGTGTAAAGTTCCTAATTGGGACCAATTATCATACCATACACTAGAATGACCAATTTTAGGCTCCCACCAAATCTCTTAGTCAAATGTATCTCTAGCTTCCAACATAAATTTCCAAATTTGAGATACACCTCTCTACTCAACTAGTTGAGTTCCTAATTTCTTACAATACTTAACCATATGAAAATTTTCCACAGAGATTTCTGAGTTCTAAAAACCCACCACAATTTAGCAAACATTACTTTGATATATCAAAAAGAGATCTGAAACCAAATCCTCCTTCTTCTTTAGGCACACAACTATCATCCTAAGCCACCCAATGTTTATTCCTCCTATTTTCTTTAAAATCCCATAGAAATTTGGCACAAATTCTATGTAAATCATAAATAACACATTTAGGAGGAATAATAGCTGAGAGAAGATAAATAGGTATACTGGTCAACACACTATTTATCAATACAAACTTCCCACCAAGTGAAAACAACTTACCTTTCCAAGTTTGTAACTTGTTGTGAACCTTCTTTATTAGTTCTAAATCATAGAATTTCTTCTTCTTTGCATGTCCAATAGGGTAAACCAAATATCAATGGGAATTTTCCAATAGGAAAACCTGTACATTCCTCCACATCCCTTATACTTGCATGGGCAGTTTTATGATAAACATAATAAGCACTCTTCTCCTTGTTAATTTTCTGCCAGACTGTGCTTCATATTTACTCAGAGTGTTCATGATAAGCTATAGATAACTCCTATATGCAGATACAAAGATAATAGTATCATATGCATAAGCAAGATAATTAATATCATTACTCCATTTAGGCATTCCATAGCCATTGAATTCAGTATGATCAAAAAGTAAATCCAGAGCCCTAAACAATACCTCAACAGCAAGAATAAATAGAGCAGGTAACAAAGGATCCCCTTGTTTAACCCTTATAGTGGAATGGAAAAAATCATAGGCCTACCCATTGATAAGAATAGAGTACCAATTATTAGCTACCAGTCTCCATATCTTATCCATCACTGAGTTATTAAAACCCATATTTTCCAGTACTTTAATAAGAAAATTCCAATCCACCCTGTCATAAGCTTTTTCCATATCCAATTTAATCACTACATTTGTAGGTTTTCCCCCATTCTTATATCTGTAATAATCTCTTGAGACAATAGGACATTTTTAGTAACACTTCTGCCTTGTACAAGCCCAGATTGATTCTTGGAGATCAGCTTAGGTAACAGATCTTCAAGTCTACCATGTAAAATCCTTGAAATTGCCTTATTCAAAAAATTACTTAAACTAATTGGTCTTATAGCTGAAAAGGACTGAACAATATCCTTTTTAGGTATTAAGACCAAATTAGTATGAGTAATGGATTTGGGGAGAGTCATACCTTCAAAAAAAGCCACCACCACTCTATATACATCATCCCCAACAATGTCCCAATAAGATTGTAAAAAGTGCCCTATGAAACCATCTGGTCCATATGCACTATCCCTTTTCAGATCAAATACCACCCTTTTCACTTTCTCTTTATTGGGCATGTTGTTAATACCTCTATTATCATCTTCAAAAATCAATTGAGGAATGTGTTGAATTAAAGAGAGATCTATACTATTACCATTACCTGTAAACTGATTCTAAAAATAATTAATGGCTTCAGCAGCCACCTGTTCATTGCCTTCAACCCACTATCCATCATCCATCCTTAAGGATTCTCTTGATTGAAAATTTCTTGCTCCTTCTATTTACCAGACAATAAAAAAACCCTGATATTCTTGTCCCCTTCTGTAAACCACTGTATCCCTGCTTTCTGCCTCCAAAACTCTTCTTCAAAGTGAATGTACTTCAATTCTGCCTGAGCTTTCTGCAAAATCATTCTATTGATTGTTGTAGTATGCTCTTCAAATAAGTCCTCCTTGATTCAAACAATTTCCTCTCTAATGATCAATTATTTGAAAATGTCTCCAAAACTATCTTTGCTCCAACTGGACAAATCAGATTTGGTATTCTTCAATTTTTGATTAAAATTTATAAAAATGTCTGATGAAATCTAGCTATTTCTGACCACTTACTTAAAATCTTCTTTATCATCCCAAAACTTAAGAAATCTGAAAGGCCTTCTCACCATAACAAAACGTTTACCACAAGACAAAAGAATAGATGCATGATCTAAACCTGTCCTAGCCAAATGCTCCATTACTACATTACCACCCAGGCTAAGAAATTCTTGATTCACCATCAATCTATCAAGTCTTTTAAATATACAATCACCATCTGTTCTTTCATTCTACCATGTAAAAGGGTTGCCTTTGAAATTTATGTCAAACAGTTCACATGAATTAATGCAGAAAGCAAAGTCCTCATATTGTTGAGGATAAACTGGTAACCCACCAATCTTCTCTTCTTCACTCACGATCACATTAAAATCCCCACCAACTATCCAGGGCATCTTGAAGTGATGATTAAGATTATAAATATCATCCCATAAGCTAATCCTTTCCAAAGCATCACATTTGGCATATATAAAGGTAAGCAACAAAGAGGCTCCAGTTTCCTGAAAGTTCAACTGAAGGGATATTTGTTCTTCTGAGTTAGAAATAACCTCCACATGAATGTGTTCATTAATAAAAACCCAGATCTTCCCATTCAAATTATGATTTGCATAAGGCATCCTTAATCTCCTTTTATATTTATGCAGCTGTATTATATCTTGAAATGGTTACATCAAAATAATAATAGAGAACTTATGCTGTCTGTGCAACATTTGAAGTCTATGGAATGAATTTTGAGTTCTAACATATCTCACATTCCAAAATAGATCCTTCATCTTTATTTACCACTAGTTTTAACATTCTTTCTAAGATTTGCCCTAGTAGGTTTATTATCAGCTTTGGTCTTTGACTTACATCCCTATTGACTTGACTTAGGAGATAAACCAGCATTATTTAACACCTGATCTTCTTTTTTGTGATTATCCTCCTCTTCTTTATCTTTTACACTATATCTGTCTGATTTGTTAATTTCAGTTGCTTTTCTTTTTCTATCATTTGGTGTGTCACCAGGTTATGAAATGTTTTAACAGGTGAACCTTTTTTATAGGGTATAGAGATCTCATTTCTAATTGAACCTGTTGCACCCTCCCTTATGTTTACTATTGCTTGCACTACCATTTCAGATCTTGAACTATTTGAGTATATAACTTGTAGAGGATCTTGATACACAACTTTTGACAATTCAATTTACATGTCCTGCTCATGTTGCTGTTGTGTATTATCCTCCATATCCCTATTGAATGCCTGTTGAGGGTCAATTATTGTACCAATAATATCTGTGCATTTCTCTTCTCCATTTTATTATTATTATTTTCTCCTTTCTGGATCTGCATTTGTGCTACTTGTTTCTCATTCATGACTGTAGATAAGGCCAAAGTGAGTTCCTTATTATGTGATGTGTTTGATTCTATAGATGGTGATTATATCTCCTGTGTGCCTATGTTCTTGCCCTTTTTGTGTCACTTGTAAATTCTTGCACGTGTTGTGTGCCTTTGTTATGTTCTTCTTTTTTGTTTTTATACAACTGATTATCAAGTCCCTTTGTATCTACTTCTTCCCTCTCTAGCACTGTCTCATCAGTCTTCTTCTTCCCATTACCTTTATCTATAAGTATTTCAGCTCCTATCATAGTATCAATATGCTTTTCAGTCTCCTTCACCTTATCAACAATTGTTATTGCATCAGCATGTTCATCTGCTTCAGTGAGTGCTTTAAACGCATTGCCCATCTCAATATCTTTACCGTTAGGTTTCCCCACAACATCATTCATTGGTGTAACTTTGTCTCTTGCAAACCTTCTTTTAGTAGGATTCCATCTTTGAACAAATCTCCTTCCCCTCCTCAAACCTCTCTACCCGCAGGATTCTCCTTCTCTTTCTCTACTTCATCTTCTTTTTTTTCTTCTTGTACATTCATCCTCAACTCAGGGTGTAACTCCTTACATTCTTCCTCTTCATGATCCTAAAGTTTACAGGTCTTGCAGTAGTTGGCGAGAAAATAATATTGAATCTTTATCCTTTCCACCCTTGTTTTCTCAGTGATCTCATTTACAACTTTCAGTTCCATAAACTTTGGAAGCTCATCTGCCAGGTCAAGTCTACTTGGAACTTAACGCGAGCACGACTAGTCCTGATCCTTTTAATTGTTGCCATGTTAAGATGAATGGGCTTTCCTACTGCACGTGCCAATGAAAAAAGGGATTCCTTGACAAAGAAAGTGGGTAACAAATATGTGAAAGAAATCCAAGGCATGGCTTGAGTAGTTTCTTCAGATACCTTAAATTTAGGATCATAAATTAATAGTCTCATTTGGTAAGCAACTCCCTCCTTGTCCATTATATAATAAACATTTTTTTGCCAACATGTTGACAAAGTCCTCCATGATATTGAATCTCATTGCTTTGGAATTTGTACACGAAGATCTTCCAACTCTGGCCATCCATATGAAAATTTGCCAACAATAACATATTGTAAATTTTCCATAACGTTCATCTTCTGTACTTCATCTTCAATCCACGTTACTCTAGGAATCCCATTTTTGAATGTCAATTCCTTAATAGGAATCGTTCTCTCCTCTCCTCCATTTTTAATCAAGGGTGTATTAATATTATTAGGTCTCACCAAATCTGTATATTTTACCTTATTATGGAGGTCTTCCTGATTGTCCTTTAAATTAACAATGTTTTTCTATTCGCTATCATCCGTAGGCAAATATTTAGGCTTGATAGGCAATTGCTTAGGTTTTTTGGGTGATTTAGGGTGATATAAATTAGAAAATTTTTCCGCTAAAGTTAAACTAAATGATGGACCAGTTATAGTAGACTGGCCAACGATCTATGCGGCTATGGTTAGTGGTTGTTTAAGGAGGTGGCATCACGACCGTGCTAGGGTTTTATTGTCTAATTCTTATACAGCCTGGACTAGAAGAAGTCTCATTCATCCTTTTTTCAACACCAAGGGACTCAAGCTCATTGGGGTTCCCAAAATTAAGATGTGATTTGATAGGGAGGTTGGGGTGAGAGAAAGCAGCCAAATAAGACAAAAGAAGTGCATGATTAGTGGTTGCTCTAAGCATGAGATTAGCTAATCTGTAAATCTTCTCTCACTCCTGAAAGTCGTAAAGACTGTGTCTTCTGAAATAAAAAAAGAGGTGACATATGATATGGTATGATAATTTCTTTGAAAGTTATTTAGCTATGTTTCTGAAAAGGATGAATGTGTTGATCATTGAAGAAGGGATGTGGGTCAGGAAACTGATAATCATTGGCTTCTTTGAGATAAAACTCACTGGTATCAAGGACCTGCTATGTGTATGTAAAGTGTCTGTTGAAAAAGTTCATAGAGGAAAGAGGCACATGCTTGTGACTTCTGAAGACTGCTCAAGGTCCTTAGTTGCTCACTATTAGAAGATGACAACAACTGAGGTTGAGTGTAAGGATGATATCCTTCAAAGATAGCTCATTGAACTGAATAATATTCGATTTGAAGGGGATGAATTCATGTCTAACAAAAGGATTTTCTAGCTTCTAACTCTTCTCAGTATTTGAAAAAAAAGATGAAGGGATATCTATCTCAATCTTATATTCTTACAGGTATGCATTCCTGAATGATTCACACTTGAATAAGGATGGAACACGAATTAATTGGATCATTCAAATGCACAGACCTGATCTTTTGCACAGGTTAGTGTTCTTGTATCTACATAATGACTATTAACTGTGCACTTGTATCAGAACGTTTTCAATGCCCTGTTATTTTTAGCTCTCTCTATGCTTATCCTTCATTTTCTTCAAAAATAAAGGACACGTGGTAAAATTTTTCTAGACAGACAAATCCCCATCATCTATCGATCTTTTTGTTCCTTCTTTGTATCTATACTTTCTCCTCAATCCTTTTTTTACCTTCCCTTAAAATGGACTTAATGACTAAAACCTTGCTCTTAAAACCTTTTCCTTGAGACATCTTGAAAAAAATCCTATCTTTTTCTCTCCATGAAAAGAAATTTTACCCTAATAGTCCTACCAAAGTTAGATACAAAATTCTCTCATAATGCCTCTATGGTTGAAACTGGTTTCGTGTTGTCTCACTCCCGTAAATGCTCACCTAGATCCTAAACATCCTCTTCTCCATCTGTGTATACTCATGACTTTAATCTTGTTTTAGTATATGAAATTAAGCTTGACTCATCGAGAGGAGGTATCAAAATGGAAAAGGTAGAGAATGACTCTAAAATATCTTATCATCGTAAAGTAGAAGAGGATATTTCTATTAAAAGTAAGCTCGTCAGGGACATCACTGAAATCTCTATAAAATCTGTTAAGGGTAACAATGCTTTCTCTGAAATAAGTGATTCTAGGGAATTCATTAAGCGACTTGACGTCTCTGTTGTCCAAAAAGGGACACCATTTGTCAAAGAAAGTAAAGAAAAGGTCCTTGCATGAGCTTACGAGTGCTGCGCTATCCCAGATAGTGATGCATTGCTGCTAATAGAGTTCTTTAAGGCTATCTCTGACAAAAGGAAGGATGTACCTTCTGTACTGCCTATTCACTCTATGCAAGTACCCATTAGGCTTGAAGGGAATATAAACAAGGGATTTCAAGTCGATAGTAAAGGTTTGGAATAGGTTTTAATGGAAGAGAAGATCAGTCCCCTGAAGAGAAAGTCATGCCAGTCTTCCAAGATGAATCAAGAATTGCTTATATCAAAAAGAAAGAAAAGAAAAGGTGCAGTCATCCCAGAGTTAGAGCCTGAAATTAAGACAAGAGATTATGATATTCGTAATGACATTGTGCTCTTTGGAAGAGTATTTTATTCTACTATTATAACCAGGTTTAGGATGAGTTCTCTTATTTCTCTTGTTGATAATCAAGCATGGATGTATTTGTTCGACTCCACAGGTATTGTATATGTCAGTAAGGTTATAGATTTCTATAACGATTTGATGTTCATAAAAAAAGAGTTGTCACTTGATGCTACTGTAAATGGAATTAAGTTCGCCCTAATAACCTCACTGCTTGGAGAGATTCTTGGTGTACCTACTTTTGGGTTGGAGACTGTGAAGGACAAATATGCCTTAGAGACCTTCCTTGAAAATATTGCCAAATCAAAGCAACTGTTGGGGAGCTTTAGATTACTAAAAAAGAAAATGAAGCCCAAATTTCAATTGCTTTTTGAACTGGTTAGCAAGGTGCTATTTCTAAGAGCTGAAGGTCAATCATATGGATCTATACTAGATCTCTATCTAATGGAAGCTCTTAACTCATGCACTCTAATCAATCTACCTAAAATCATGATTGAGCATATCATTAAGAACTGTAAGCTGAAGGAAGTCAATCATGGCCTGGGCTATGGATTTCTCCATACAAAATTTTTTGATTACTTTGGGACAAAATCAAGATCAGGTTCCCGCACTGTTGGAGGAAAAAGGAAAAAATTCACACTCACTACCCTTGCAGAGTATGAATGTGCTACAAAGAAAATAGGAGTTGGTCCTAAGTCTACAGTGTCAAATCTTATTGTTGCTCATGAGGTGAGTAATCTGAAGATAAAAGAATTATCAAATATGATTGCGAAAAAGGAAGATGAGATTGAAGCACTGAAAGCTCAGTTGACTGAAGTCAAAGAAGGAAATGGTCTTACAACAGGTGTATCAAATCAAGCTAAGACTGAGATTACTCAGCTAAAGGAGGAGAATGCACATCTTAAGGATGAGAATACTCAGTTAAAGTTCAAGAATGGAGCCCTGATTAATGATAATTGTGCTGCTATGAAATGTTTTGATCACCTCTTTTATAGTTGTTTCTCTTCTTCCCATCTTGTTTGATCCCTCCAGTCCTTCGATCTTGTTTTATCACCATTGCATGATTAATTTCATTTTGTAGAACTTGAACACTAACTTGTCTAATGATTCTAAATTTTTTCTTGAGTATGAACATGTTCCTATTCTTATCCCTATTGTGAGTTCTGTTGATGCATAATACCTAATTAATTTTTTGATCCCTTTTTAATGATGCCAAAATGGGGAAGATTAAGGGAAAGAGACTAATGAAAAGAGGAACTGGTGATCGTGGATTGGTGAAAGGTGAATGGGGGGAATTGATTACAAGGATAAAATAGTTGCATAGCGAAAAGGGAAACTTAAAATAGTTGCATGTGTTGCAAAAGGATCTATGTTTGTCATCATCAAAAAGGGGGAAAATGTTAGGTTCCAGCCTTGTTCTAATTATGCTCATGTTTTGATGATTGAAAAACTTCATCATTGGAACCTGGTCCATGCCTGTCTTTCGTGATTTATGTTTTGGGTGATTTCCTAACCTAGTGCAAGGATCGGTTACACTAACTGGTGTCCCAGTGTGCAGTTTTGTAGTTGCACGCATTTATCTTATGTGCCATCTGTCCAGTACTCTCTGGATAGTGTCAGCACATTAGTGAGATGAATTATCAGTGGTCCTTCTTCAGCATCCACCAATGAGAAAGCTTCTTTCCCAATGCTCATTATATATATATATTCATCATCCTTGAGGAGAGAATCTCAACTTTTTGCACAAGTCCAAAAAGTATTTTCTCAAGCAAAGGCCTTACCACAACTGATATTGCAAGACTCAATAATTTAGAAACTCTTTTCTCATAGTAATATATGTTTTGTTTCTAGGTTGATTGAGGATTCTGTTTTTGGTCTTACAATTGTAAACTCATGTTTCATCTAGTGAGTATTTTGTTTCAATTTTTTTATTCAGATCTGAGTTGTTTTGTAGCTGGAGGTAGCTAATGGAGTCTCACAGGAGAGTTATTGTGAGGGTGTGTTGCAATAGATTTATTGCAAGATGGTAGGAATTAGGAGGTTAATTCCTAAATTATAATTGGACATTGGTAGGAGTTTAGTGAAGTTTGTTGGTGAAATCCTACTAGGGTAGTTTGTGGTTTTTCTCCCTTGAACAAGGTGGTTTCCACGTAAATATCTCTTGTTATTTACTTTCCTACAAAATTCACTATGTTCTTGATTGTTCATTGATTTCCTCATACAGGGACCTGGTACCGAATTACGTCTTTGATATAGAGGTAGATTCTTACGTACCATCACTCTTGTTGTTGGAATAAAGGTAATGATCATTAAACTTTAACTCTTTACTTCATTACTCCCAATATCGCATGGATTATGCTTAAAATCATCAAAACAGAGTTGGTTTGAGGTTGGTTTTTCAATTCAAAAGTTGTGGCTTAATTTGAATGAATTATCCAAACATGGTTGCTTCTCTTATGTTTATATTGCTTTTATAGCATTCTAGGCATAAGAATTATGAGATTCATTGCCAAATGAGGCTTGAAACAGTGAGGAATGTAAAGGTTGTTCTTGATTTAGTTTTGACAATTTGGGCTTGTTTTAGGAGTTAAAATGCTCGAATTTTTTCATATACTAGTCTCCCTACACTGATCTGTGATTAGAATGCCAAAAATGGGATTTTTCTTCAAGAGGCTCCATTGACTCACCTCTTGAAGCTTGGGGAAAATTAAGGCCGCTATATTGGACTCATCCCGCTATGGCGAACTTGCTATAGAAGTCCCATGGTAGCGGGATACAACCTACTATAGCGGGAGGCTACAGGTAGTAGCCTCCCAGCCAATTTCCAGGATTGACCTTTTTTTGAAATTTGATTCCTTGACACTTCTATGAGTTCTAACTTGCTTTCTTATGATTTTTTGCACGGATGTGGATGATCGTCATGGTCATGTTCAAGTGTTTTGTCCCTCACAAGGAGCTTTCCTTAGCTGGAGCTTGAGGACGTGCAGGAGTTCTCCTTCCTGAGTGACTTGAAAGAAGAAGGCCCCGACCCCACAGCCCGTGATGATCATGGGGCATTCAACTAGGTCCTTGGTGTATGTCAGCTTAGTCCCCCCCCCCCCTTTTTACTATATTGATACTTGATTTGGGTTTCCCTTGTTTGGGACATATAACAAACAATATTTCTTTTCCCTTTTCCTTTATTTATTTGCACATGGATGCTATTTTTAATAACTAGTAATGAATGAATGCTTCTTACAGTATTATATGTGATTTCTATTGATCACGTGGTATCTCGTAGCTTAAAATAATGAATAATAAAAGTTGGGAATGAAATGTAAAACAGAAGAAAACAAGGCAGGGAATCTGTCCCATCCCATCCCGCTATAGCGGCCTATACGCTGCTACCATGAAACCTTTATAATGGGAAAATTCCTGCTATATCAGGCTTGCTGTAGTGGGATAGTGCCCGCTATGGAGGCCCTACAGCAGTAGCCCAGAAGTTTTTTAGTTTTTCTGTAATTTCCTCCCCTCTCATTCCCCTTCACAACATCAAAAATTGAAATCGCACTACGATCTAATTTAAAATCCAAAGATCGAACCCATCAATTCAAAGAAAACTAGCAATCTAACACACATCACTTTAAGTCACAATTATGAACCACAACAAGGATTTCTCTTACAACAATTCCCACGATTATGCAACAATTACCCTTTTTCAGCGTATTTTGTCATGACCCAACCCATCAGATCGTGTCGAGCACCTACCTATACCTACCCCAGATAGGAGAACCCTAAATAACCCACCATTCACTTAATGTGAAAATTGCTATAATATTTACTTATTCAATTTATGTTTGTCATATGAATAACTAACCAACAGTTGAAATATGATTACTCAATCAATTCGTCCCATAACTTGTTTTAATACATTAGATATGTAAGGTAAATGTGGAAAATAACTACAAGTGATTCTCTAGAACCTAGCCTAAACCGGTACAAGAGCACTAAACAAATGGAGGAAATTCCATGAAACAACATCCATGCATAATACAGAGGGCACAAGCTGTTGCTGAATGATCACCGTCGTTGCTATAGAACCACAATTGACCTGCACCATGGCTATATCCCCAATTGAAGATGTAGTAAGTGTAACATCATTACAACTACACGTACTGGTAGGCATCATCGGTCGATCAGGGTTAGAAACAAATAACATTAATAATAAATAGGGAGAAATCATATCATCAAGTAAAATTTTGGTTTCTAAACCCCCAATTATACAATTTCTAGCACCCTACTTTAGCATAGCTGTGACCTACCTGTTAGTTAAAATTTTCGCGTATGTTAGTCCCTTGATAAGCCATTACACCTTACACTATTTCTCCACTTTATATAACCCCAATTCCAGCCTAGTACGGATAGCTCTGCAGGGTTCACTATATCAACACTTTGGGCCCACTGATGGTAACCGAGTTTCTAATTTCTTAGAAGTAATGGCACCTTTGGCTATGTAATCAAATTTCTTTCCCTAGTTAAGGACAACAGGCACAATAATATAAATCACGTAAACACTATATACACACGGGGAATAAGACTTATACATAAATCAGGACGTACCATATCTTCACATTTTACTATAATGTCAAATCACATCCATCAACATAACCGATTCACTCAAGGGACCACAATATCTCATCAAATAATGGATCCACACAAGGAACCATAACACTTCATCAACACAACTTGGTCCACTCAAGGAACCTTAACACATCATCAACATAACTCGGTCCACTCAAGGAACCATCAACCACATGTAATTGTCGATGTACCTTCAAATGCATATGAATGCAAGATATATGCATCCTCTCTCCTTATTCCTTCTCATTCATCTCATCAACATCATCCACATAACACCATACTGGAGTGGTACCCTACCTATATTAAATCATATCAAATTTGTACCAGCGTGGTACCCGACTCATATCACAACATATCATATTTGTACTAGTGTGGTACCCAACCCATATTAAAACATAACATATTTATATCGGTGTGGTACCCGGCCCATCATAACCAACATATCATCAATAATGTGTAAGAAAATATAAATGCAGTCAATAATTATAAGGAATGCATGAAGGCAAATAACAAACACCCAATTAAAATCAGATGCAAGCAACAACGATCGAGGCTGAACTTACAATAAAGGACAACCAAATAATTGAAATCAATAATCACAAGTATGCCCGAAGGTCAATTCACCACATGCTCAATTGAGCATTATCAAATCCAATCATCAATCAAAATATGTCTGAAGACTAATTCATCAAGTATCCATTCAGGAGTGCACATTCTACCAAGATTGATATATCGAAATCTCTTTTTTTCACATTGGATCAGTAATCTAGTCACTAACTGGTAACCTTACATTCAAGCCATAGCTGAGTTTTAAGATGCTATGCCCTTCAGCCGATTATTCAACTATTCGGCTCTATTCAATTTACAATTCTAGTACATAGGAAAACTTAACCATAAGTTCTTAAGGTATATCGCCACATCCTCTATCACAATCAACCCTTCTAACTATCTTCTAGCGAGGATGTCTCTTACTTCAAACATACACCCTATCAGTTCCACTCCTTTTTAAGATATTAGAGACTAGTCTTATAGTTTAGGAGGTCACCTAAATCTTCAGTTATCATTCACCTTTACCTATTAAACTCTATAATTCATCAAGCAAGTCACACCAACTCAAATCCCCATCAAAGGATCCACATAAAATACAATACCACACAATATTGTTATTACGCTATTTTCATGTAATCGTAATCCTTGCAATATTCTACTAAATTCAAGCCACGATTATCGAGCCAATAGAGTAAAACAACAATCCGCTATATTATTTAAGTCTAACCAGATTTTTATTAATATCATCCATCCAAACGTCGTGCCTAAAGGCCTAAGGCATGAAATCTCCCGACATTACTATCAAAATTAAGTATATCTAGCCCATGTCTACCACAAATTAACCTCAACTTACCTCGATCGAAGATTCTGGAACAAGTAAGCCGCACCAAAGTTGCTCCTCCATTTCCTTCTCTGCGTTCTTGATCTATGACAACAAGATAATGCACGCATTTCAATATTCATCCTTATTTAACCACTTGGGACCAATAATCAATGATTTTAACCATAAACTTGCCCTATTTCATCATCTTAGGATTTTCTACCCTTTAAACCTCATGAATTTTATTTGAATTAGCATGAATAAGAATAATACTACTCTAAATTGTGCTTTCTAACACCCTAGGATCATTAACAACCTATTTTTAACCCATTCCCACTAATTGCATTAAGTTCATGAATTAGGGATAATCCTCAATTTCCACCATGAACAAGATTCTAATGATTTTCTATGTTTCTAAGAAGTAATTCAAATTTAGATTGTAAGAAGGTTACCTCCAAAGATGAAAACTCCTAAATTCTGCAAAAAATTGCCTTCTCCAGAGCTCTCTCACATTTTTCAAAAAGTGAGGAATGAAAAACATTTCCTAGGCTTGTAAAACTGTCAAATTCTGGGTGTTATCACTGTAACGGTTAAGTTTTTGCTGCAGCGGTTCGCTTCTTAAATCAGAGGTCTACAGGGACAGTTCCTTTTACTACTGCAGTGGCTACTTTTTCTGTTGCAGCGATGCAAGGTAGAAACTCAGGACCTCTCTTAAGTATTCTCATTTTACAACATAATTCACAAAATATGACATCGCGAACCAACTCTTTCACGACAACCACTATAATCCGAGTTCTATAACTCTGTTTCATGTGCCAAAAGTTGCTACGACTTCCTAAACTCATTGTCCATCTAACTTTCAAATCAAATCTCACTACCCGTGCTCATATTTGTACTAGATTTCCTTTGACTAATACACCCTAAAAATGGTCCAACACCAGACTGGCCCTGAATTTCTTAAAAGTTGTGTAAGGGAAGCCTTAACAAAGGTACTACCTCTTATTTCAGCATAACAATAATTTGGGTCGTTACATTAGATACCAATTTACCACTCATTTATCCTTGAATGACAACTAGCCCGCAATGTCAAAACTAAGTTAGGGTATATATACCTGAGTCTATGAACAAGCACGGGTACCGCTTTCGCATGTTCGCCTCTATATCCCAAGTCGCTTGTTCAACTGGATGGTTCTTACATAAGGAATGAATCTGGTTCTTAGTGTTTCTCAAGTCCCAATTCAATATAGCAATATATGGGAAAATATGACAATTCCCTTTAAATCATAAGTATTAGATACAATATAACTCTTATTACAAGTAATAACCGTCTCAATGCCGAATAAAGCGGAATCTATATTTCCTCTTATTTGTCCTCTACAGACCTTTTCACATACGTATACATCAGCTCATAAGCCTCTAACCTCAAATGTATTAATCCATTAATTCATGACCTCTTTTAAATTACAAAAGTTCCTTGTTATTGGGTTTACCAATCATGATTTTTGATTATATTTCGTACCCTTATGCCCTCCTCAGTTCTTCTAAGGTCTGTTCCAGTTTAATTACTATAGCCCGATCTTGCCCCTTTCTACACTTAGAATTTTACTTGTTTCCTTCTCAAATGCGCTAGGATTTCTCAACTTACCTAACTATTACAGGTCTCAATACAATTACCTTATTAGTACGAAGTTGTTTCATCCCCACACCTCTTCTCTACTACGTAAGACGAGTTCCAAGTCAGTTTGAATTATTAGAAACATCTAATCAACTTCAATTCGCTTATTAACTCTAACTTTACGTTATCTTTTCCACCCTATTTGATTAACTTCATTAAGTTCTGTCAGCGAATACTAATCCTCATCACACCTTATCGATCTCATATCGCTTATAATACACCAACTGTATGTAACAAAACTACCACAAACATTCATAGGATGCTATTAATAAATATTTATTCCCATACTGCAGGGCATATGCAATATATCGAGTCATAACAAGTCACTCTCAAGGTCTATCTAGTTGCCTTGCCTCCTCATTAAGCCTAGGTAATTATCACACTAGTACTTTATTCACATCCTTAAACTTAATCCATTATATTCATTCATAGTCACCATGGGTTTTATACCACCAGTTTGTCCACCTTTAGGACATCTACGTCCTTACCCTAATAAGATCATTCAAGTCACTTAACCACATAAGTTGCATACTCATCAATCCCACGGTTAAGGTTCAGCTTACCAAAACTAAGTAAAACCATTATTATCATCTCCATTCTTCATATTACATGAAACAACCAATTTTTATATCCTTAGTCACTTCACCTTATGTTAGAGACATCACTACACAACTCATCTTATGTAAAAGTCACTAAGATTGTGCAAAATAATTAAGTTCATATCAGTTTAACCAACTACTTACCAAGGCATCACTTTCAAGTCAACTCATTAACTGGGTTATTCAAACCAATAACCCAACAACAATTCAAAATATAATCATCAAATATCAGACCACATAAGGCATATCAGTTTAACCAACTACTTACCAAGGCATCACTTTCAAGTCAACTCATTAACTGGGTTATTCAAACCAATAACGCAACAACACTTCAAAATATAATCATCAAATATCAGACCACATAAGGGTCCCACTCTAATCACCAAAAAATTGGACCATACATGGATCCTAATTATAATTATCAAATTTTGGACCACGCAAGGATCCTAAGCATATTCTCATAACCAAATAGAATTTATGACATACCTCAAATCACACCCAGCTTTTACGATTCACAAATATTTTTTGTAACAAATTATATTATATCTCTCATAATGATCATATGCACTTAAGAAGTTCCGCCATCAAACCACTAGGCAAAAGTATGATCTAAATAATAGCCAACCACACATAGTAATATACGCAGCATTCTATCATACCATAATTTCCTCATCAAACAACCAGTCACCTGTGTAGTTCGTCAGGATTCGGATAGAAGTCAGGAAGTAATCCAAATCACAGAGAGATGAAATGTATCTCAAGTCGTAGAAATGAAAAAAACCCCCAATATCACATCCAGTCCTTACTATGCCTAGGTCCTTTAGCCATACACCATTCAAGCACACATATAACATACAGTTACACGTAAGAGTTTTAACCGTCAGACAAAAAGTCACCATATACTACACTTAGCACAATCCATACCATACATTCCTACACATTATTTCATTACAATAAGTACTTTACATAATATCAAGCAAAACATAACAAATTAACTTCCAATGCTTCTTATCGACCTCTACTGGTTAGAATGTTTGGCCCCAACTTTTCCACGTTAAAAGATATCAATTAGGACCAACTAGTCCCAATTGTGATGATTGAGATACCAATTGGAATTACCTAGATACCAATTGGACTCAACCCAAGGATACGATATTAGGATAGTACGATAGGAAAGAAGAAAATGAAGTAGATTCCTAGATGCCTTGTAGCTTCTTATAGATTTGATGTGGATATCAACACACCAATCCATAGGACTCTACTAAACATTTGATCTTGTACTGAGAGATCGATAACCTAGGCCCTAATACCATACTTAGTGATCCGAAGGAGCAATTTAAATTATTGTAAACTGGTTTCCTCCCATATACCCCCGTTGATACCAATTGGGGGGTTTCCAAGTACATGGCCAAATACTTATTACTTCTTAGTGATTATTAAAGAATTAGGCCTGGAAAAGTATGTGTCGTTTACTGATTCTATTCTTCTGGATACGCTATACATTCATCATCATCACGACCCTACCCATTGAATCATGTCGGGCACCTACCTACACCTACCCCAGATAGGAGAACCTTGAATAACCCACCATTCACTCATTGCAAAAATTACTATAATATTCACTTAGTCAATTTATGTCTGCCATATGAATAACTAACCAATAGTTGAAATATGGTTACTTAATCAATTCATCCCATAACTTGTTTTAATACATCAGATATGTAAAGTAAAGGAGGAAAATAACTACAAGTGATTCCCCAGAACCTAGCCTAAATTGGTCTAAGAGCACAAATAAATGGAAGAAAGTCCATGACACAACATCTATGCAGAATAGAGAGGGCAGAAGCTGTTGTTGAATAATCACCATCGCTGCTATAGAAACCACAACTGACCTGCACCATGTCAATATCCCCAATTGGAGATATAGTAAGTGTAGTATCAGTACAACAACACGTACTGGTAAGCATCATTGGCCGACCAGGGTTAGAAACTTATAACATTAATAATAAATAGAGAGAAATCATAGCATTAAGTACAGTTTTGGTTTCTAAACCCCCAATTATACAATTACTAGCACCCTAATTTAGCATCTCTGTGAGCTACCTGTCATTTAACATTTTTATGTATCTTAGTCCCTTGATAATCCATTCCACGTTACACTATTTCTCCACTTTATAAAACCCCAATTCCATCCTAGTATGGATAGCTCTGCAGGGTTCACTATATCAACAATTTGGGGTCATAGATGGTAACTGAGTTTCTAATTCCTTAAAAGTATTAGCACCTCTGGCTATAGATAATTAGGTAATCAACTTTTTTGTTCCCTAGTCAAGGACAACAGGCACAACAATATACATCACGTAAATACTATATACACAGGGGGAATACAATTTATTCATAAATCAAGACGTACATTATCTTCACATATTGCTACAATGTCAAATCACATCTAGCAACATAATCGATTCACTCAAGGGACCATAATATCTCATCAAATACCGTGTCCACAAAAGGAACCATAACACCTCATAAACATAACTCGATTCGAAGACCAATTCATCAAGTATCCATTCAGGAGTGCACATTCTACCAAGATTGATAAATATAAATCTCTTTTATTCACATTGGATCAGTAATTTAGTCACTAACTGGCAACCTTACATTCAAGCCATAGTTAAGTTTCAAGATGCTATCCCCTTTAGCTGATTATTCAACTATTTGGCTCTATTCAATTTACAATTCTAGCACTTACCAAAACTTAACCTTAAGTTCTTAAGGTATAGCCCCATATCCCCATCACAATCAACCCTTCTAACTATCATTTAGCAAAGATGTCTTTTACTTCAAACATACACCCTATCAGTTCCACTCCCTTTTAATATATTAGAGACTAGTCTTATAGTTTAGGAGGTCACCTAAATCTTCAGTTATCATTCACATCCACCTATTAAACTCTATAATTCATTAATTAAGTCACACCAACACTTACACCCATCAAGGGATCCACACAAAATACTATACCACACAATATTATTAATATGCTATTTTCATGTATTTGTAATCCTTGCAATATTCTACCAATTCCAAGACACGAATATCAAGACAATAGAGTAAAACAACAATCCGCTATAATATTTAAGTCTAACCAAATTTTTATTAATTTCATCCATCCAAACGCCGTGCTCGAAGGCCTAAGGATTGAAATCTCCCAACATTACTATCAAAATTAAGTGCATCTAGCCCAAGTCTACTACAAATTAACCTCAACCTACCTCGATCGAAGATTCTAGAACAAGTAAGTCGCACCAAAGTTGCTCCTCCATTTCCTTCTCTTCCTTCTTGATCTATGACAACAAGATTATGCATCCATTTCAATATTCATCCCTTTTTAACCACTAGGGACCAAGAATAAATGATTTTAACCATAAGCTTGCCTTATTTCATCATCTTAGGGTTTTCTACCCCTTAAACCTTAAGAATTTTACTTGAATTAGTATGAATAACAATAATACTACTCCAAATAGTGGTTTCTAACATCCTAGGATCATTAACAACTGATTTTTAACCCATTTCCACTAATTGTATTAAGTTCATTAATTAGGATTAAGCCCCAATTTCCACCATGAACAAAATTCTAATGTTTATCTATGTTTCTAAGAAGTAATTTAAATTTAGATTGTAAGAAGCTTACCTCCAAAGATGAAAACTCCTAAATTCTGCAGAAAATTACCTTCTCCAGAGCTCTCTCACATTTTTCAAAAAGTCGGGAATGAAAAACATTTCCTAAGTTATTAAAACAATCAAATTTTTTGTGTTACCATTGCAGCGGTTAATTACAGCTACAACAGTTAAGTTTTTGCTACAGTGGTTCGCGCCTTAAATCAGAGGTCCGCAGCGGCGGTTCGTTTTACTGCTGCAGCAGTTATTTTTTTCGCTGCAGCGACCCAAGGAAGAAACTCGGGACCTCTTTTCAGTTATGCTCATTTTACAACACACTTCATGAATTATGACATTGCAAACCGACCCCTCCACGGTAACCTCTATAATCGGACTTCTACAACTCCATTTCAAGTGATGAAAGTTACTACGACTTCTTAAACTTGTTGTCCATCTAAATATCAAATCAAACCTCACTACCTGTGCTCACGTTAGTACCAGATTTCCTTTGACTAACATACCCTAAAAAAGTATCCAACACCAGACTAGCCCTGAATTTATTAAAAGTTGTCTAAGGGAAGCCTTAACGAAGGTATTACCTCTTATTTCAGCGTAGCGACAATTTGGGTCGTTACATATTTCTCACATACCAACCACTCAAAGAAAGAATTTCACAATCATATAGCATTTTCTTTACCACTTTTACCATCGATAGTACCATGCTTAGCATTTGGCATCTAGTTTTCCACTTAAACCATGCAGCAAACAATTCCTTAGCCATTAATATATAAACAAATTATGACCACTTCACCAATCATGAAATTCACAATTATTCAACCAATCACAATTCACCTAAGTATCATTACAAAAAGGTTTTGTTCACCAAATAAGCTATTTCATTATTCCTTTATTCGTTTCATGGACAACCACTAACTGACTATCTCGAAATTATACAAAATCCTTACGACCAGATACCAATTGGAACCTTCCCTGTTCCAATTCCATTGCCTATGTCATTCCAAATGGAGTCAAGTGACATCCATTTGTCTCGTTGAGATACCAATTGGAATTGAGAGATACCAATTGGACTCAACCCATACAAACAATCATACAAACCGCATGAGAGGAAAGAAAGAAGTGAAATAATTTCCTAAAATGCCTCATAGCTTCCCAAAGATTAGATGTGGACGTCAATACACCAATCTGCAGGACTCTATTCAACATTTTCTCTTGTACTGGGAGATCGGTAACCTAGGGTCTAATACTAACTATCACGACTCAACTAACTGAATCATGTGGACATCTATCTAATGCACCTAGATAGGAGAACCATTACTATACAATTTGAAAACATGTGGTAGTCATAAAAGAAAATAATAAACCTTTCAATTTATTATAACCTGGTTACAATTTCTTGAATACAAAAGGAAATACCTTACCCCGAAGATCTAGTCTAAATAGGTAAAAGAGCTACTACAAGAGAATTTAAAAGATACATATGACCCAGCTTCCATCGTAACAGATAATGATAGAAGTTGCTGGAGATCTCTACCCTATCAAGTATGAAACATATTGATCCTTCAAACAAACTATACACTAGAAAAAGATATAGTAAAAGTAGTATCAATACAAATAACACGTACTGGGAAGCATCATCGGTCGACCCAAATTAAATTATATAAACACCATATAAGTATCTGAAAGGAAAATATGCACCTTAAGAGTTTTATTAGCCAAATAACCTTCTTCCTCTTAATTATTTACCTCTCTTATCTATTGCAACTCTCACTAATCCATAGGTCAATTTCTACATCGCATTCAACTCTAACGCACTACCTTCCCACATTTTAACCCCTTTAGCCATACCTTTAAACATTCATTTAATTATGATCTCATCCATACTTAGCTACAATGGTTTCCAACCTTTATCAACCCGATAGTTCAGACTCTTACATAACACTTATCCGTATTTTATTTCCCTTTTTATGCATTAACACCGACCTGGTTAGAGATTTCCAATAAGACTATGAACAAATAAAAAACAACCAGCAACACTCCGTTTACCCAATTTCAACAATATCACCCCGTAGACAAATGACCATAGCCATGCACACAAGCACAACCCTGAACACCTACCAATTAACCTTACTCAATTATATGACACCTAAACCATTACAACATCACCACAGAATTCAATTAAGTATAAGTTAATATAGACAACAACCCAAATCAGGACTATGACTACCAACATTAACCAAGTCAAAAAACCATGACTCAACAATAATAAGTTACACCTTGCCTCAATTAAATAAGTAAGTAGACAACAAAAGAGATAGACCAATCATTTATAATTTAGGCCAGACCACTCAAGGGTCCAATTCAACAATAACAATGACAATAATCATAACCCCGATTCACTCAAGAACCATATATAAGCAAGTCAACAAATACACCTAGTCCCCTCAAGGAACCATCACACTCACCAATACCTTACCCCAAAGATATAGTATAAATAGGTATAAGAGCTACTACAATAGAATTTAAAAGATACATATGACCCAACTTCCACTGTAAGAGATAATGATAGAAGCTACTGAAGATCTCTACCGCATTAAATATGAAACATCTACTGATCTTGCAATCAGATTACACCCCAGAAAAAGGCATAGCAAGAGTAGTATTAGTACAAACAACAAGTACTAGGAAGCATCATCGGTCGACTAAAATTAAATCACATAAACACCACATAAATATCCAAAAGAAAAACATGCACCTTAATAGTTTTATGAGCCAAATAACCTTCTTCCCCTTAATTCTTTACTTCCCTTATCTTTTGCCACTCACACTAATCTGTAAGTCAACTTACACAGTGCATTCAACTCTAATGCACTACCTTTCCACAACTTCATCCCCTTTACCCGTGCCTTTAAACACTCATATAATTATGGACTCATCCATACTTAGGTATAATGGTTTCCAACCCTTAGCAACTCACCAGTTCAGACTCTTATGTAACACTTATCCGTATTCCATTTCCCTAGTTATGCATTAACACCCGCCTAGTTGAAGAGTTCCAATAAGACTATACATAAATAAATAACAAAAAACAACACTCCGCTTAAACAATCTCAAAAATATCATCCCATAAATAAATAACCATAACCATGCACACAAGCACAACTCTGAACACTTACCAATTAACGTTACTCAAGTATGTGATAACTAACCCTTTTCAACATCACCACATAATTCAGTCAAGTACAAGTCAATATGAACAATAACCCAAGTCAGGACCATGACTACCAATATTAATAAAGTCAAAAAACCATGACTGAATAATAATAAGTTACACCTTGCCTTGACTACATAAGTAAGTAGACAACAAAGAAGCTATACCAATCATTTGTAATTTAGTCCGGACCACTCAAGGGTCCAATTCAACAATAAAAATGACAATAATCATAACCCCAGTTCACTCAAGGAACCACATATAAACAAATCAACAAATACACCTCGTCCACTCAAGAAACCACCACACTCACCAATACATTGTACATATATGCTAAAGTTCCTATGGTCGCCCACTAACCATGACCTGCAGGGGATGAGCTCTTATCCATGTACCAAAAATCCAAGACATCTAGTGCTTGCCAACCTTATATCAACCAATCTTGGGAAGATATCCAAATACTAATACATCCCATAATAATAATATAAATCCTGTGAAGATGTCCAAATATTGATACATCCCATAATAATAATTAAATTTCGTGATGATGTCCAAATACCGGTGCATCCCATAATAATAATATAAATTCCATGAAGATGTCCAAATATCGGTACATCCCACAGTAATAATATAAATCTCATGAAGATGTCCAAATACTGATACATCCCACAATAATCAACAGATATCACAACAACCACAACCATGATGAGAAAACAGCAACCACACTTGTACATTCAACAATTCTTTAATACCACCTCATCATAAATGATTAACACTTAAGGATATCATTCAATGAATTATTTTCTTTGAACATGCGTTGTAATAAGCATACGAAGAAACAATTAACATGCACATATAAATCAAGTTGTGTTTCAACTGCGTTAAATGATCACCTACAATCCGTACATCAATTCAGGTCTTAACTAGGACTTTCAAGGTCTAAGGTACACACCCATATATATGGTTCATTACCTAGCACATACAACCTTCCATCTTAACACAAATACCTTATCAAGACTGTCATTTGGTTACCACTATAGATTCTTCCAAATCCACCAATACTAACCACCTCTAGTTTCAACTTTCATTAGATTCTAACTATAACGACCCTTTTCATTGTGTGAAAATTTGGGTTAAGTTTTTCCCCTAATTAAAAGTTAAAAATTTTAGGTTAGGCTAGTCTTGGACGAAATCCAAGCGAGGTATGGTGTAGAAAATTCGAGAATGAATTGTTTAAATATAATAAAATTTAGCATAATTTTATGATAGCTTAGACTGTAAGCAACCTGTAGGAACTTTTGGAAATGAATTCAGGTAAGTAGAACTCCCGATATCGAAATTAACGTAAAGGGGTTAGTTCAGAATGTCATAATTTGAGGGTACGTTGCCAAAAAAGACAAAACTAGGAGCGATTTTGAGTTTCTACTTTGCCACACCTGCTATAGCGGGTCTTAGGTCGCTATAGGGCAACCACTATAGCAGAATAATTCTCGCTATAATGGGAGTCAAATATGATCAATGTGGCTATACCAGGCGACTTCCACTATAGCGATGCCTCTATAGTGGGATCAGATTTCTATAGTATGGTAAATCACTGTTTAATGCAGAAATTCTCCAAAAATGGTTTATTATTTTTAAACACATTTTGGGAAGGGCTCAAGCAATTTGGGGCAATTTTCACCTATTTTCCACCAGAATTTTCACAAAGGTAAGTTATTTATCCGTATTAACTAGTTTTTCAATTCCTAAACCTTAGAATCATTAGTTTACGGGTCTTGAGAAGGTTTTGACTTGACCTAGCTAAATTTTATGGTGCAAAGGGGGTATAAAACCTTGGGGTTCTAGTTAAAGGTTTATTATTTACTCTTGCATGACTATAATTCACTAATGTAACCACGAAATTGGTAGTTTAAGGTGAATTTATGGTAGGAAAGCCCCAGAATAGGGGGATAATCATGAAATTGGTTTTGGGGTTTGAGATTAGGTTGTAATCCTCGATATTATAAGTTATTTGATTGATTATATGTTATATTCCTATTTTATACCATAATTAAGTTGAGGTTGCAAGAAAAGGGAAGGCTCAAGTTTGCTAGAGTATTTTAGGCTTGGATTAAGGTAGGTGATGGTTTAATGTAGTTAAAACCCAACTTGTGTTATGTGTGCATGATAACTATTCCTTAGTACTGCTTGTACAATGCCTATTCAAGGAAAGTGAATGATTGTTTGATATTCTAAGTGTTAATCGCATGCAATGAACTTATATGTAAAACTTGTTGGTTGTTACAAGTGTTGTTTCTATATTCATTATGGCTGTGATTATTGTGATATCTGTCATTATTATGGGATGTACCAGTATTTGTACATCTTCACGGGATTAGTTGGTAGAAGGTTGGCAGACACTTGATGTCTGAGATTTAGTACATGGACAAAAGCTCGTGCCTTGCAGGTCATGACTAGTAGGCGACCATAAGTCCCTTAGCATGTATGTATAAGGTACATGTGAGGTTCCTTGAGTGAACTGGGGATTATGTGTTTTCTTGATAATATTAGTTTCTTGAGTGAACCGGGCTTAAGTGTTGTCATTATTATGTTGGTTCCTTGATTGAACAGGGTTTATGTGCTGAATTGCTAAGGGTGGTTTCTTTATGTAAACTAGCATGCATGATAAATTACCATTGTTATTATTCTTGCGAATCCTTGAGTGGTCCAGGTTAATTACAAGTTGTGGCATAACTCTGTGTTGTCTATTACTTGTGTGAGTGGGACATGATTTATGCCTCATAAATGTTGACTTGGAGTCTTGTTGGTGGTCATAGTTTGACGTGACTCGTTATCCCTTTTTACTCATAGTGACTAAACTTCATGATGTACTTATTTACAAGGTTAATGTTAAGAACTTGAAGTAGGATGGAATGATAAGTGTTCATCGTTGTCTTGTTGTACTACATTATGGTTGTGTGTTCATATTTCTCACTTTGGGTTGGCCAATAACCATACCAGTACACCGTTGTTTCTTGTGTACTGATACTACATGTGCTCTTCTTTTTGTTAAGTTCAGAGCATATTCCGACGACTATTTTGATGCCTCAGCTATGATTCAAACTGTATTCGAACTCAAGGGTGAGTTGAATCTTCTGGGCTACCATGAGTTCTTAACTTGTTTTTTGGTCCATTGTTTCAGACTTAGATATTACCTTGGTTTTGGGGTTGCATCCACTTTTTTGACAATTATTAGAGTTTTGGTGTGATGGCTTTCAGGTCCTAGGGGATGGTTTATTCCACCTATTTTTATTGCTACTCTTCGTTTGAGATATTGAATATTGGGTTTGCTAATGAGATTGGTTTAGTTGCCTATTTTTGGCTATGTGTTGGATGGTTTATGGGGTTAGTTGGTTCTCCCACCAGAGAGTTAGTGTGGTTGCTACTCATGACGAGTTTGAGTCGTAATACTAACACATTTTTATGGGTACAAATACCATTACAGTCATTCACTAGTAGTTAACATCAATGACAACACACATTAATTCATAACCACAAACTCAATATCACTCGCAACATAAATGTGCATTCAAATAATCAAAATTTAACATTTTTATCCATCCTAACACCATGCTCGTGGGCTTAAGCATGGAATCTCAGTCAATCTACATCAGGCCTATATTTTCTAACCCAGCCTATACTACTCAATTAAAACTAGTCTACCTGGATGTCGATCAGATGCGACGAAGGCATGAATGCAAACTTCTGACTCCGTACTAGTGATTTCCATCATGTAATCCATAAGGAAACCATGAGTTTTTCCCCGTTCACAAGTGTTTCTCCTTATACATTGCTCCAAGGCCATGAGGCAACCCTAGAGGGGTTTTCAGTAGAAAACCTCATCCTATTTACAATTGAAGAGGAGAAGGGAAATTAATAAAACAAGGGACTGATTTCTATCCTTGGCGTCCCACTATAGTTGTTGGTAGGCTGCTACCATGGTGTTGCCATAGCGGGATGACGTTAGCCTGACCCAAATTTAAAAATTTAAAAATTTTCTGACTAAGTCCATTTGTACTAGTTCGAGACCATATTTTTCAAGAATCCCCATACCCTGTGACCTTGGATGAGGTTCTTTTAGTAACAACGGAATAGGTTGTTAAAAATCTTCACCTTGGTTTGCATTCCAAGCATGCATATGAACAAATCCGGCCAAAACTTTTATGCTTACTAGGCAATCTCGTTGTAAGAAACAAGAAGAATCAAACCTTTATTAAACATACTAGATCCACCTAGCAGCTATTCTCTCTGAGTTGCATCAGTTTATGTTGTCACGCCCCGAGTTCCAACGAGGCGGATTGGCACTCGTAGCCGATAAGGCCCGAGAGAATCAAGCTTTGCTTACATTCATTCATATGCATGCCATAGGAAACACCACTATCACGTAAGAACATAAAAGGCTAATATCGAAAATCATGGAACATGTGACATATATATATATATATATGTGAAACTTGGCCTTCAGGGCCATCAAGTCAATCGGACGTACATCTCTTTCCTTCACATTCATTTACATACCCACATACGTCTACAAAAAGCCTCTAGCAGAATACATACACGTCCACCCTAAATTGGGGACAAGTCCCCACTTTACATAGCATCTACAATACCAAAATCAATGTACAACTTGGACATGAAAAGCCCCGAACCAACTGGAGCTCACCAAAGATCAGTAGATGTCCTGCAACTTACTGGGGAGGTCTACTAGTACCTGTGCCTGCAGCAAGTAAGGTAAATCCCCCAAGAGGGGTCAGTACAAAGAATGTACTGAGTATGTAAGGTTGTATGAAGACTGTATAATAATATGAGACTTTTAATGGAAAGTAACTACAAGGGAATGCCCAATACGGATAAGCTATCAATATATATATATATATTTGGAACTGCGCATGTTACCTTCGTTACTTTCCTTGATCATTGATCATATACTGCTCGGGCCCAACTAATCAATGGGAAATTAATACTATCATCATACAGGTGTTCATTTCACCCCATGGATACACCCATAATGTCGGGATAGTCGTCATGCAAGTGTTTCTTTTACCCCATGGATATCATCATGCAGGTGGTTATTTCACCCCATGGATACACTCATAATATCTTACTTCATTCTTTAACTTTTACGATATTGGTACCTTTACTTGTGAGAGGTCGATATGCTCACTCATGAGAGATTAATACATTCACTTATGAGAGATTGATAATTTTGTTTGGGAGAGATTAACATATTGAAGCCATAAACTTATTGGAAGCTTTGAAACATAACATTATTGGGAATTTGGAACCATGTCCATAATTATGTAACACATGAGCAACAACGACTAAAGAATGAGGAACATGTGACTTAACAATAGATACAACCTGAATGAGATGCCCTTGGACATTTCGGAATGGAATAAGTGCATAGTCCATATGAACAATATGCTGTAGAAGGATATAGATAGAATAACCTTACATACCTTGGCCTCTCAATATGAACATTCAATCCTATACGTGAATACAATAGCCCAGCTTCTTCCTTACGTCTTACTCTACAATACAAGTACATATCGGAGCTTACATTAGCAACTAGTTACTATACAAGCGTACAAAATGACAATGAGCTATATGACTGTCGTATAACATCATGTCACCCTTTACAACACAATCCACTGTGTTACCACATCAACAATACTATAACACACCTCACATTGACCAATACATTATACATCAATATCATTTCACACCACGTTTACCCTTTACGTCCCCTAACAATCATTCCGTCACAATTTCTCCTTCATAACAACATATGAACAACCATACATACTTCATATAGTCCAACATGCCTCCATACGACACTTTAAAGTCATTAAAACGATATCATAAGTTGATAATTACATCCAAAAAGGGAATAGGGGCCTTCGGGGATCAAGGAGAGACGAAAACATACAAATCGGAAACCTGGGCTGACCTGCGCAGCCACCTGCACCAGTAGGTGGATGACCTGTTCCCTCAGTTGACCTTTGGCAGAAGCCAGAGGCACCTGCGTTGGCATCTGCGCTCGCAGGTGCCCTCGTCTGCGGGGGCGGATGCCCGTTTTGGTCCAAATTGGTTTCTTTTGGGTCTTTTTATGAAATGAATGGTCCATGATCATAACCAAACTTATTTTGACATATTTTTGATCATTTTGAATGCCAACAATCAGTCATGTTCTCACAACACACATAAACAACACCCAAACTACACTTCTTGGTCAATACGTCACCAAATCCCATAACCGAGTTCACAATAACAATTCCAAACCTTATACACAAGGAAAAAACAAGGTAAGACTATAATCACATCTCACATGACAATATTGAATCCATCAAGCTCATTTCCTTCAAGACCACAAGTCCATTTTCAAGTTTACAAGGCAAAACCTTTCTCCGATTGCAAAAATAGACAGTTTTACACATAGTACACTGTCTAACACTTTGCCAACATAACCAACATGATTTATACACTATGTTAAACATATCATATACTAAAATATAAGAATAAATGCTTACCAAAGAGTGATCTTGTCCCAAAAGAGATGAGGACTTAGGATTTGTGTGAGAGAAAAGTTAAAGGCAAGAGAGTTTTCCTTGAATAAAAATCTGATTTTTAGCCCCTTTTATAGTCCCATAAAGTCTCATTATTAGCCATATATTTCATGTGTTTACTTGGTCAATAAAGAGTTATGCAAGAATGGGTTAAATTCTCTTTTGGGCCATGTCTTTCTCATGATTTTGGGCCTCATTTGGCCCAATGGCACAAGACTCACTAATGGCCAACAAATTTAATGCATAAATCATCAAGTCTCTCATGTTCAAATAATTCCATGAATGTTACGGTAATCAACTAGACTCAGAAACTTACGGGGTGTTACAGATGCGTACTCTAGCCAAGTCCTTGTAGTGTCCAAACTTAGCGAGCAAGACTATCTTATCAACGTATCTGCAGTGCTATCGTCTGTGATAACCTTCACGTTCTTGATAGTTCCTTCTTCAACTATATCTCGAATAAAATGGAATTTGACATCAATGTGTTTGGTGTGCTCATGAAATCTTTAATTTTTAACCAAATGAATAGCACTTTGACTATTACATCTAAGAGTTGATTCCAACTGAACCAAACTCAATTCTGCCACCAAACCTTTCACCTAGATAGCTTCTTTCACTGCCTTCACTGCTGCTATATATTCTACCTATGTTGTAGACAAAGCGATAATCTATTAGAAAGTCGATTTCCAACTAACGACATTGCCAACGAGAGTAAAGATGTATCCAGTTGTGGACCTCCTTCTATTAAGATCCCATGCATAGTCAGAATCTACATAACTGAGAACTAAAATGCTTTCACTTTTTTAAATGGTCAGGCTAACATCAGAAGCTCCTTTGAGATATCTCAATATCCATTTGACAACTTCCCAATGCCTCTTTCCTGGATTGGCCATTTACCTGCTTACCATACTTACAGAGTAAGCAATATCTGGACGTGTGCACACTATAACATATATAATGCTACCAACTGCACTAACATAAGGAACCTTTGACATATGCTCTATCTCATCCTCATACTGAGGCATTTGCAACTCTAAAAGCATAAAATGAGGAGCTAAAGGTGTACTTACAGGTTTGCACAAATGGATATTGAATCTCTCAAGAACCTTTTTGATGTACCTCTTCTGAGAAAGATGTACAACATCATCTTCTCTTGAAATCTCCATACCATAGATTTTCTTTACAGCTCTCAAATCCTTTATGTCAAATTCGTTGCTCAATAGTTTCTTCAAAGCATTTTTCTCTGTGATATTATTAACAGTAATAAGCATATCATCAACATACAATAGTAAATAAATCATTGAGTTATCATACATCTTCTTGTGATACATACAACTATCAAATGCACTCATTGAGAATCCATGTGTAATCATGAATGCATCAAATCTCTTATACCACTGTCTAGGGGAATGCTTCAAAACCATACAAAGACTTTTTCAGTTGGCATATGTGATCTTCTTTTCCCTCAGCTAGTAAACCTTCAGGCTGATTCATATAGATTGTCTCTTCTAGATCACCATGTAAGAAAGTAATTTTGACATCAAGCTGTGGAAGCTCCAAGTCAAATTGTGCAACCAATGCTTGTAGCATATGAATTGAGCTATGTTTCATGACTGAAAAGAAAATCTCATTATAGTCAATTCCCTCCTTTTGAATGAAATCCTTTGCAACCAATCTCTCTTTGAACCTAACATCTTCCACTTCTGGAATTCCCTCTTTCTTTTTGTAAACCCATTTCCATCCAACTATCCTCTTCCTCTTTGGCCTTTCAACTAAGACCCATGTCTGATTCTTGTGAAGAGACTCCATCTCTTCCGTCATGGCTAACCACTACTGTGCAGCATCCTTGTAAGAAATTGGTTCAACATATGAGGAGGGTTCAAATCCTTAATCTCTTCTTCTGCAGCTACAAATGCAGATGCAATCAGATTTGATTGCTCTATAAGGCATTCCGGTTTCTTCATCTGCCTTTTGTCCCTTTCCTTCACAATTGTGTATGGTTCATTGACACCAAGTTCTTCAAGATCTGCATCTTTTGAATCATCAACTTTAGTCTCTTGATCTTTCTCCTCGTTAAGCTCCACTAATAGCACCACCTGCTTATTGATCTCATTTCTGGATAACTCCATAGAAACTTTACGAGGATCAAGTATAGAGGATTCATCAAAGGTAACATCTCTACAAACTAGAAATTTGAGTAAATACAAATTATATTTTGTACCCTTTTACTCCATCTGTATATACTACGAATATGGCCTTTCTAGACCTTGATTCAAGCTTTCCTTCATTAATATGATAATAAGTTGGACACCCAAATACTTGCAAGTATGAACAGTTAGAGGGTTCACCTATCCATACCTCATTGGATTCTTAAAGTCAATCGTTGATGATGTTAATCGATTGACAATATGAAAAGCAGTTTGAACTACTTTAGCCCAAAACACTTTAAACATTTTGGCTCGTAGGAGCATACAATGAGCCTTTTCAAGAAGAGTTATGTTCATCCTTTCGGCAACTCCATTCTACTGTAGGGTGTGCCTGACCGTCTTATATCTTGAGATCCCATGAACCTTGCAGAAATTATTGAACTCTTCACTGCAAAACTCCAAGCCATTTTTAGTGTGAAGATACTTGATTTTTTGCTCCATTTGATTTTCAACCAAAATCTTCCACTCTTTAAATGCTTCAAAAACATCACTTTTTGCCATCAAGAAATATACCCAAATCTTTCATGAAAAATCATCAATGAATGTGAGAAGATACCTCTTTCTACCCTTCGAAGGAGATTTAGCGGGACCCCATAAATCTGCATAGATGTAGTCTAGTACCCCTCCCATGTTGTGCTTGCCAGTACTGAAGCAAACCTTTTTTGCTTTCGTAGAATGCAATGCTCACAAAATTCAAGTGTGTTGATCTTCTTACCATTCAAAAGGTTACGGTTGCTCAGCATCTCCAATCCTCGTGTGCTCATATGACCCAATCTTATGTGCCATAATCTTGCCTTGTCATCATTTGATAATCGCACTGTAGATGCATTAAGAGAAAGAGTAATAGTACTTCCTTCCAGTGTGTAGAGGCCATCCTTCAACTTGGCCTTCAGCAAGACTAATGAACCTTTAGTCACCTTCATAGTTCCTCCTTCGCTTATGTACTTGTAACCTTGTTTATCCAGAGTACCTAGGGAGATTAAATTCTTCTTCAGATCAGGAACATGACGAACTTTTGTAATATCGTCACAATTCCATCATGGAAGCAAACCCGAGCTGAACCAATGACAAATATTTTACAAGTTGATTTATTTTCCATTACTATGGTTTCTCTACTTTTCTCGTTGGTGCTGAACCAATCTTTTTGGGATGTCATATGCAGAGTACAACCAGAGTCTAGCACCCATTTGTTGCCTAGACTCCTTTATTACATGATGTTGTAAGTACATATTCATTATCATAATCATGTACCTGTTCAACAATGGATGCACTTGCCATTTCTTTGGACTTTGATGTTGGAAAATCTCGTTCAAAATGCCCTTTCTTGTGGCAGCCCCAACACTCCACATTCTTCTTGTTCACTTGAGACTTCAATTTGTGCATTGATTTGCGTATGACCTCTCAATAGGAGCCCACTAGCTTCATCATCATTATCTCTTTCAAAATGCCTCCGCACATCTCAAGATTTAAGTATTTGCTGCACTTTATCCAGAGTGATAGGCTCCTTGCTATTCATCATTGAATTCTCAATATCATGATATTTTGAAGTCAATGAAAATAGAAAAGGACATGCAAGAATTTCCTCGTTCTTTTTAATTTTGGTAGTTTGTAAGTGCATCACAAGTTCATTGAATGTATCTAGATGGTCTTGAAATAAAGTATCTAACTCCATTTTAATGTGTGAAGATGTTGTTGTAACAACATCCTTGTTGTCATCGATTGGTCCTGGTAAATCCCTTGCAGCTTGTCCCATAACTGTTTGGTCGTCTCATCGGTACATGTACTAACTTCACAAAGCACGTTAGGTGCAAGGGATAGTTGGATGACACTCAATGCATCGCCTTCAATCTTCTCCTTGTAGGAATTCGATGAACTATTGGGGTACTTTTCATCAATAGCATGGATTGAACCTTCCCTCCGCAGTAACGCCATCATCTGGATCTTTTAGATATTGAAGTTGTTGCGCCCACTAAATCTATCAATTTCAAACTTCATGAAACTCATCATTACTTGTTCTTCCTCTTCTACTACAGATAGCATTTGAAAATATAGAAAATTAAAGTAAATCTTTTCTGATGTGGAAGTTCAGTCTGTACTGCAAGCACAGAGCATACTTAGACAAAATCTTGACTCTGATACCAATTGTTAGTGGAAGCCTGAAATAAAGAGCTAGAGAAAGACATAAGATTTAACGTGGTTCGGATCTGAGTGATCTTACATCCACCAGAGAACAACTGCTTTATATTATTAACAAAGAAAGGGGAGAGATCTCAATTACATGTAAGAGAATTTCTATCTCAACTCTCTACTCTTACAATGGAATAACTATAAATTTTGGGATGATTTCAACAATGAAAAATGGTCATCCATTTATAGATGGCCAAACTTGGGCTCCAAGCACAAACTAAGAAAAGAAAAAATAAATATAAAATTTATCCTCCACAAATTTTATTTGCTCTCCAAGTTTACTTCCTCGCCAAGTAAATTGGCACATGAAGTATTTTTCCACATTGATTAGACCCCAAAGAAACCAAACCAACTCTTTCAAAAAGAAATCATGATTCCTACACATTCAGCAATCAAAAACTTCAGGAATATGAATCTTAACTTTGAATAACCACACTTTAATGATATAGTCGTGGGTATTGCTATGACTAGCAAATAAATTATAAATAATTTTGTTTAACCCCCTACCTAGTCGTGAGGAGGGACACAACTTATAATTATAAAATCAGTTATCAGTTAGGAAATAAATTTCCTTCTGATTTGATTTATCTCGTGAATGGAAGAATTCCCTTCTGATCTGATTTGTCTCATGAAGGCAGCAAAGGGAATAAATTCTACTGCAAAGTCGTGTGACTTCGCAGCCTTAAATCTTTTTTTTTTTATTTAAGGCGTTTGAAGCCTCATGACTTGCTAAAGAAAAAAAAACTATCAAACGGCATCCATTAACGGATGCAAGAAGGCATGGGATATCTCATGCCTTTACCCCTTTGGTCTTTTTCAAATTTAATTGCCCTTCTAAAATTTTTGTTGACAAAAGTTGCCCTTTTTGGCTCTGGCCTCGAATTATAACACCATGAATATCATAATTTTTGGTGTTTTCTTTATCCCAATCTATATGATAAATTTTTGTTTTTACAAGACACAAAATTTAAGAAAGAAAAAAACTTAAAAGTTCTAGTTTAAAGTATGTCACACATAGTGGAAAATTACATAAAAAATACTATAAATCATAATAATTAATTAATCAAATATTTTTTTTTAAAAAAAATATAACAAATTTGATTGACTTCAAATTTTATCTTTATCACATAAATTAAGACAAAAAAAATAACATATTTTAGGCCCGTGCTGGCACGGACACTCTTGTATCTAGTGATCCCGATAATATATAGTGCATGCACTAATAAACTATTGTTAGTTGTTGTATTCAAGCATGTGTACTCCTGCTCTGCACTTGGCTAGTAAATCAATAATTGAAATTAATATATAGCTATAGTTTATCCTTCCAAACTCGGTATAGTAATGATGGTTGTTGAACTTTAAAAAGCAGAAAAAAATATTCCAATAATCATGATATGATTATTAAGGGATACACTTTATTGTCATAAATCTCTTCATCAATTATTTATCCAATCATTATTGTTTTCATTTGTTTTACAAAGTTACATGTTTGCTTGAATTTGGAGTACTTTAATTAGGCTGTAAATTAGGGATTAGCTAGGTAAAATGATAAACAAGGACTGAAATTTACAGTTTAATTAATTATTTTGTGTCGCATTTAACATATCACTAGGATGAATCTTGTCATCCTCCTTCTTTTATATTTGTCTCATCATAAAATAAATTATCTAATTAATTTTCCCTTAATCCTTGTATTTTTTACTCATCACAAGTTAATAATTCTAAAAATCTTCATTCAAGCTTCTAATCTTTAATTAGGCACAAACATTTTGTCAAACACAAAACAAAACTAGATGCTTCAAATCCTGATTGATGGCCTGATTTTTTAATTTAAAAGAAGCATGGACGTACCTACTGACAAATAAAAACAACGAAAAGAAAGAAATTAAAAAGATCAAATGTTAGTGAACCAAGTGAACCAACAACAATACATGTTAACCAAAATTGTTCCAAAAAAATGCGAATAATTTTTTATGATTAAACAGGTCCTAAATAGTTGTGGCAGTTTGAACTACGGTCTCTTAGTCATGGAGTTGCTTCTGCAAGGACCTATAATTCTTTCATCAAAAAAGGAACTCAAAAAGGCTATAGTACATATCGGCTGTAAGGCTATAGTGCATAAGAGCATTAATAGCCCATATATAAAAAGGGCAAATGGGTCATTTAGCCACAAAAAAAATTACTGAATCAACGAGCTGAAGAAAAAGATTAGGAGAATAAGAGCTGGTTGGATCAAAATCCAAGGAAAGTGGCGTATATAAAAAGAAAAAAAAGAATAAAAAAGGACTAGGACCCTTAACCTTGTAGGATTCAAAGTAATGAATTTGAAGAATAGTGAAAGCTCAATGGAATTGGAAAAGAAAACCATCAGAAGCCAATCTCTTCCTTGTGTAGAAAGGAGACGAAACAATACCCTACAAAGCTGAAGCTATTTATCGATGTTCTTCACAACTAAAACGACAGAAATACAAGAAGTCAGAAACTTTTAAATTCAACAAATTTGAAAGAACCTTTTGGCTAAAGGTAAATTCTTTCTACTGCTTTGCTCGCACTTGAACTCGGGTTTATTTAATTTGTTGAGTATTGAATAATTACCCTGTAGCACCCCATGCATTTTAGCACGTATAAGATTAAGATAACATCGATGAAAGTATTTAAACTCTAGTAGTAAGGTGATTTTTGATCTTAAAGTTTAGAGGTAAGTGTTAAGTTTAAGTAAATAAATTAAGATTTAGAAAATGGAATAAAATAAATGAAGTGCTTGTTTGGCTTAATTAAACTAGTAGGTGATAAGAAGGTGCATCACCAACTAAGACTCTTTGACCAAGTTAAAAGGGCCAAGTAGGTACTTTAACTAATGGACCGGATTGAAGCCCATATTATGTGACCAATTTTTGGCCCATATAAAGTTAAAGAAAAGGAAGAGGAAAATGAGAAGAATGGCAGCCCAAGGCCCAATCTGCCCAAGTCCATAATAACTAATTAAAATGGTCAAGTAGGTGCATCACCTACTTAGCCATGTATGGTCCAAAATAAGCCAAATGGTGGCTAGATCTAAAGAGGATAAAGAGTCAACAAAGAGTGGCCTTTAAAGGCCAAAAATCTTATGCAAACATTTAATTTTTTCCCATCTAAATTATTGATCTCTCAAGTCTCTCAATCTCTCTCCCCTATCATCTAAATAGCGGCCCTAATTTTCCTTTTAGGATTCTAAGTGTTCTTCAACTTGTTTCTTGCAAAGCAGCCCACATGATCACCTTTTCCCCTCCTTAACTTCATATATATTGAAGTGGTTTTCAAGGAGATTTCAATGGATAGATTTATAGGTGTTGGCAATAAAGATGCAGTCACTCTCTTCCTAGGACTAAGGTAAGAATTTCATGTTATAAGCTTGGTTCTTTTCCCTATTTTCACGTGATGCTTGTACTAATTTTCCTCTCCTATTTTAATGGATTGGAAAAGGTTACAAGGGATTGAAGGAAAATAGCATATTAAGATAGTCAAGGTAAGGTGCTACCCCCACCTCTAATTAAAAGATTATTTGAGTATTCTACGCATACTTGTTAATTGGAACTCAAGGGACGGTGATCGAAAGTCGTGAGTTTAATTTTTCTGGTTATATTAATATTTTGGGGCTGAATTATTGTGTTGTGAAGAATGGAAGGTTGTGGGTGGCCTTAGAAAATAATTTGGTAAAGCTGTCATGGGGCAGATTTGTAGGGTGTGGTGATACACCATTAAACTTAAGGTTTTATAAGTTCATTGTCTGTCCCGTATTGATTAATGTTAATATATATATATTATAAAACCCGTGGAGTACCGGGGGACCTCATGGGAAGGTTATTTCATGTGAATAACTATAGCGGGCAGAATGCGTTAAAGAACACCCTTAATTAGAAGAACTACGGGCTTACTGCCCGACTATTATTTTGATAAGTTAAGATACCCTGAGTTAGTTGGTTAGCTGCTAATATTAGCCTTATTACTTGATATTTGTTGTATATGAAGATTATCACATCAAAGAAAAGGTTGGCACTTCATAAACTATACTAATTGGGAATTGAGGTATGTAAGGCAATTTGATTTCATATTCTTTGGCATGAAATCTTAATACTTGTGTTATTACAAGCAAAGTGATCTTCCAAAGTGCTCTTCCTAGTAAAGGACACATACTGATGGTGAACAATCTCCAATGTTGTTGATGATCTTCTTACTACGGCCCATGGTTTCCCAAATGTGTCAAAGTACTTCTATATGTGTTCATTAGTCTATATTGGTGTGTTTATACTTCCAAGTACTAGTATATCAAAGGTAATCTAAATAGAAAGTTTCATGGAACATCCTCTAAGACAAATGAGGTTCATTGAGTCTATAAGATCCTACATTACACATGTTACGAGTGTTCATAGGTCGGATACATATTCTATCCATTATATATTTTATATATATCCTTATGTGGAATGTGCACTTGTCACTAATTTGGATCTGCCCATGGTCTCTTAAATGTGTTAAAATAAGTCCATATGTGTTCATTACTCTATATCTGTCCATTTATTCTTCTAAGTACTGGTGTGACAAAGTTATTCCAAATAACAAGTTCTATGAGTTATTCCCTAGGTCAAACGAGGTTTATTATGTCGTATGAGTTCTTAATTATTACATTGATGTTACATTTATTTCCTATGTTATTTCTACTGTCCCAATTATTTTGTTCATATGTCTATAGTTCCAAAAGCTCAAAAATGTTATGACTACCAAAAGAACAATCTCAAATATTAAAGAAACAAGGTAAAGTGAATTAATGTATTTATGGGAGGTATCCCAGGGGCCAAGGCCTAGCATGGGTCGATCCTAATTAATGTATTTATGGGTGGTATTCTAGGGTGAAAGCGTAGCATGGGTCGATCCCAATTTGTGATTTATGGATGGTATCCCAGCGGTTATAATACCTAGCATAGGTCGATTCTAATTTGTGTATTTATGGGTGGTATCTCAGGGGTTATAATACCTAGCATAGATGGATCCTGATTTGTATATTTATGAGAACTGTATCCCAGGGGTTAAAATACCTTGCATGGGTTATCCTCTTCTACCACTGATCAGCTGGTCATTGCATCACATGCAACAAAGTTTATAAAGAGAAGAAAAGTAAAGTAAAGAAAAAAATGTAATGTACATGATTCCACAAGTATAAGCAAAGGTGATATTTTATCCTTATTTATACATTTGTACTTGATTTCACTTGCGATATTATGTTACAAATGTTTAATTTATGACTTACATATTCAGTATATTCTTTCGCATTGATGCCTCTCATGGGGGCACTGTGTTTCATGTCGCAGGTATAGGTACTCTAGCTAATAGATCTTCCTAATAGAAGCACAAGATACTCAACGGATTTTGGTGAGCTCCAGGTTAATTTGGAGCTTGTCGAGTTTTTAACATGTATTTTGATATTAAATTATAGTTAAGGGTATGGCGGGGTGTTTTCCCGACCTATACCAACTTATCTATCTCTTAGAGGCTTTGTAGACTAATGTTAAAGTAAAGAGTAGTTGTGCCTTGTTTCCTAGTAAATAAGGCCTCAACGTCCAAGTCATGTATATCTATTTTGGGCCTATTCATGTTGGTATTCTTATCAGGGCATCTTACCTATAATCATCAAGCTTTGTAATTATCATAGTTGCATAAACTGTAAGCAAAAGTTATGAGCTGGTCCTATCGGGTCTTTAGGGGACCAAGTGTCTGTCCGTCTTGATGGGATTTGAGGCGTGACAGAAGTGGTATCAAAGTAGGTCATCCTAGGGACTATATAGAAAGTCGTGTCTAGTAGAGCCTTACTTATGAATGTTTTATGCACCATATTTATAATTAGGGGACTACTTGGACATTTAGGAAATGTGATCTTTTTCTAAAATCTTGATCGTACGATAAAGTTAAGTTATGAAATCTATTCCTAGTACTATGATATATGTCATCCAGATTATGCCTACCACTATTAAGGTCAAAGGCATAGCAAAGGGCCGGTACTTCTTGAGATGAAATCTTCATAGGAAGGTTTCATGCTATCAAAATTCAGAGAAAGGCTTGTAGAGGTTTCTATATTTCTTGCATCTACAACTGCATTTGTACCACTTGAATCATTTTAGTTCGTCAAAGTGGGACATAACAGAATCATTCATGTGCTACATAGTAAATGGTTACCTAGTCGCAAATGTGACCAATTCATGAGTCTGAGATTTACTGAAACATGACTCCTCCAGTGGTTATAGGAACTGATCCTATAGAGGATATTCAGCACTTTGTTAGTAATATATATATATATATATATATATATATATATATATATATATATATATATATATAGAGAGAGAGAGAGAGAGAGAGAGAGAGAGAGAATCTTTAGGGTTATGCATGTAATGGAAATAGAGGTTGTTGTACTGATTTTGTGTTGGATAAAAGGCATTGCAACATCATAGTCCAGTAGGTGAATATCCACAATGGTATTGGCTAGAGATGCTCTTATGTTGCCAATAGAGCTTGGGTGCTTACTGATCATCTAGGGTCTGTTGGTAGTTAGAATTATAAGATACGTACATATGACCACTCTAAATAGGTTAAAATATGTAATCCTTTTTGTGGTTAGAAAACTTAGAGTATAAGTGATTCAATTGTTTCATATAAGAGTATATGTATAGTAGTGGCCTGTTGTGATCTATATTTTGGTTATAGAAGCAAATGCGACTAAATATTTAGGTTGAAAATGTTGAGGGGTTAGACATAAGTTATGGTCTATTAGAATATTAGGAAGAGAGGAAGGCTTAGTATTAATTAATCACTAGCAGGAGAGTATTTGGTTACATATGAAATAAAGGAAGATGGCATTTGAATACTAGAGAAATGAATTGAATAAAGATCCCTGATGGTATAAGAAGATGACATATATGAGCATTGGAAGAGAAGGTGACCTAGGTTGTGCCTTTGTTATAGAGAATGCTTATGAAGCATATGACGTAAGAAAGAGATATCGACTCTTTAACTTTAACCAGTTGTAAAGGCGTACCCAAAAATATTCTCAGAATAACTTCTTGAACTTTTGCTAGATAGAGAAGTCATTTTTGTATCGATCTAAATTTTGGTAGCTAGTACTAATAGCTACAAAACAGAGAGTTCAATCAAAAGGTCACTTTGATAGAATAATTTGACCCAATGTGGTACCCTGAAATGCCCTTGCATCATTTGTATAAAATAAAATTAGTTCCTTACATGAGATTACTATCAACAGAGTAAATTTACTATAAGATATAGGTACCACTTGTTCATTTGATTCCCCACTGCCAAGATTCACTTGATTATGTATTATGATGCCCTCAAGCTTCACTTGTTCGTTTACTTATTTGAACCTTTATAAGGTATTAGACATCGAGGGTAATGATATATTTTCAGCCAGTAATAAAATAAAGTTGGCCTCAACCTCTCACCCCTATAAATGAATTATAGAGAATTTCTCCTTTCTCTTTTCCCTATTATTTATATTGACTCAGAAAGAACAAAATTTCTAATGGTTGGAATACCTACAACTAGAATTCTCAGGGCTAAAAGGAAACATGGGGAAAATTGCATAGACTTTATGATGAGTAAAGAAACACGAGCAGAACTACATCACCGTGCTTTAGAACTAGCGATGGTATGCATGTACTTAAGATATGATAGAGTGGTTCTATAGAATGTCTCTTAGTTTCCAAAGGCTCCGGTTGCTTAAATAATTATACATGCTACATGTCCTATACCTCATCTATTGGTAGGTCATATTCCCATTATGGATAATTTTCTCACATATTACATATGTCATGGAATACTTGTATGTAGGTGTTATCAGCTTCATGAAACTTTCTCTTATTGCTATATGTTTCATAGGACCTTGTTCTATTTCATTAATTACTTGTCACACATCACTTGTCCACATTTTATAAGTATCACATATTAATGGCTCATATATTATAGGCATTATTAATTAGTAGCTCATGGGTCATATGTACCACAAGTCACTTGTCTACATATTATATACTGCATGACCATCTACCCATATGTCACATGGTTCAGAGCCTACTTGTTTACTTTACAGGCTCCACAGTTTATTAGTCCATGCATTATATGCTCACTTGCTCATATTTCATAAAGTATACTTATTCATGTGTTAGTCCACTTATATATGTATAGTCCACCTGCCCACGCGATTTACATTTCACTTTATTATAGAACTACTATCTAACCCACTTGTTAATATCTTATATTCTTTTGTAGTTTAGTGCTCACATGTTGTGTGCTCATCTAACCATTTGCTCAACCTGTTTTATAGTCTACTTGCTCATGTACTAATGTTTTGTAATTCATCTTCCCACGTCACATGCCTTAATTCATTTTGGCACATGCTACCTAGTTCACATGCTCACATACTACAGGCTTTTACAACTTACTTGCATATAGATCATACGTTCCTATAGCGTAAATACCTATATGTCATCTTACGCGTATGTGCACTATTTATATGCTAAATGCTCTTCTTTGTAGCTTATTTTTCATATATTAAGTAATCTTTTGTGCCTCCTACCTATATGTCAAGATTCTTATTTATTCATATGTTATATGCCTCCTCTATGCGTATTTACTTAAATTATTAATATGGTGGTGTAAATTCCTCATGTTTCATAGTAAATTAAGGATATTTCCATGAAATATTAGACACATATGTGAATTTTAGCACAACCTGTACCTGTAGGTAGATGGCTAAATATAGTGACCTATTAAGATGTGTGGAACAAAAGTTAGAGTTTCACATTGACAATTATGTGTCATTACAAAATTCACCTATTAAAGGCTTTGTAAGATTTAGAAAGAAAGAACTTGGGCTCTTGATATATTGGGCCTTTAACATATAGAGAATTGATCAAAAGGCCTGAGGTAGAGCTATCTTTAGAATTAGATTTCGTACACCCAGTATGTCACATGTCTATGTAGCATTAATTTTTAGGGGGACCCATATCTTATTATAGCTACTTGAGTAAGTTCTAATGTCTATCCTTGAATAATAGATTAGAAAGTTGAGAGCTAAGAATGTAGCCTCCGTTAGAGTATTGTGTAGGAGCTAGAGAGCTAAAAAAAAATAGCCACTTGGGAATATGAGAACTCTACGACGTCAAGTATCCATATTGTCCCAAGAAACCGCATGAGATTCCATCATCACTTGTCTTCCTTACCCTATTATTAGTTTCACATGCATTTATTCTCTTGTTCATAGGATCACTTAATTATTTGTTAGCATGTTCACTTGCTCATCAGTTCACTTGTTATATTACTCATGTGTCATATGTTCACATGTGTAGTTCAAATTTAGATTTCCTGAATTCCAAGTATTTCACATCAAACTGGTATAAAAGAGAAAAGGGCAAGCTACGTTCCACTTGATTATATGTGGTCGAGAGGAACCTTATTTTTCATTCAATTACTTAGTATGCTACATTTGTTAAAATATTGTGTGAGGTTGTATATGTGTATTTAAGATGATATGTATTGAATAGTCTTGTCTACAAGGGAAACTCTAGCAAAATTTTTTAGAGGAATTCTAGAGTCGACATCATTTTGAGCTACACCTCTCATTTCAGGATGAATGATCCAAATGGGGGATTATGTAACACCCCATGCAGTTTAGCACGTACAAGACTAAGATAACATCGATGAAAGTATTTAAACTCAAGTAGTAAGGTGATTTTTAATCTTAAAGTTTAGAGGTGAGTGTTAAGTTTAAGTAAAAGGATTAAGATATAGAAAATGGGATAAAATAAGTGAGATGCTTGCTTGACTTAATTAAGCTAATAGGTGATAAGTAGGTGCATCACCTACTAAGACTCATTGACCAAGTTAAAAGGGCGAAGTAGGTACTTTAATTAAAGAACCAGATTGAGGCCCATATTATGTGACCGATTTGTGGCCCATATTAAGTTAAAGAAAATGAAGAGGAAAATAAGAAGAATGGTAGCCCAAGGCCCAATCTGCCCAAGCCCATAATAGCAAATTAAAATGGCCAAGTAGGTGCATCACCTACGTAGCCATGTGTGGCCAAATTAAGCCAAATGGTTGTTGGAAATAAAGAGGAGAAAGAGTCAGCAAATAGAGGCCTTTAAAGGCCAAAAACATGATACAAACATTTAATTTTTCCCATCCAAATTATTGATCTCTAAAGTCTCTCAATCTCTCTCCCGTATCCTCTAAACAGTAGCCCTAATTTCCCCTTTAGGGTTCTAAGTGTTCTTCAACTTGTTTCTTGCAAAGCAGCCCACAAGATCACTTTTTCCCCTCCTTGGGTTCATATATATTGAATATTTTTTCAAGGAGAGTTAAGTGGATAGATTTATAAGTGTTGGTAGCAAAGGTGCAGTCACTCTATTCCTAGGATTAAGGTAAGATTTCATGTTATAAGCTTAGTTCTTTTCCCTATTTTCATGTGATGCTTGTGCTAATTTTCCTCTCCTATTTTAGTGAATTGGAAAAGGTTACAAGGACTTGAAGGAAAATAGCATATGATAGCCAAGGTAAGGTGTTGCCCCCACCTCTAATTAAAAGATTATTTGAGCATTCTAGGCATACTTGTTAATCGAAACTCATGGGACGGTGATCGAAAGCCATGAATTTAATTTTTTTGGTTATATTGATATGTTGGGGTCTGTATTGTTGTGTTGTGAAGTATGGAAGGTTGTGGGTGGCTTTAGAAAATGGTTTGGTAAAGCTGTCATAGGGCAGATTTGTAGAGTGTGGCAATACACCATTAAATTTAAGGTTTTATAAGCTCACTGCCTGTCTCATAGTGTTTAATGTTTATATATATATATATATATATATATATATATATATATATATATATATATATATATATATATATATATATATATATATTATGAAGCCCGTGGAGTACCAGGGGACCTTATGGGAAGGTTATTTCATGTGAATAACTATAGCGGCCAGAATGTGTTAAAGAACACCCTAAATTAGAAGAACTATGGGCTTACTGCACGGCTACTATTTTGATGAGTTTAAATACCCCGAGTTAGTTGGTTAGCAGCTAATATTAGCCTTATTACTTGACATTTTTTGTATATGAAGATTATCACATTCAAGGAAAGGTTGGCACTTTGTAAACTATACGAATTGAGAATTAAGGTATGAAAGCTATTTGATTGCATATACTTTTGCATGAAATCTTAAAACTTATGTTATTATAAGCAAAGTATTCTTCCTAAGTGCTCTTCCTAGTAAAGTACACATACTGATAGTGTACACTCTCCAATATAGCTGATGATCTTCTTACTACGGCCATGGTTTCTCAAATGTATCAAAATACTTCTATATGTATTTATTATTTTATATCAGTGTGTTTATACTTCCAAGTACTAGTATGTCAAAGGTAATCTAAGCACAAGTTTTATGGGTCATCCTCTAAGTCAAATGAGGTTCATTAAGTCAATAAGATCCTACATTACATATGTTACAAGTGTTCATACGTCGAATACATATTCTGTCCATTATATATTTTATATATGTCCTTATGTAAAATGTGCACTTATCCGTGATTTGGATCTACCCATGGTCTCTTAAATGTATTAAAGTAAGTCCATATGTGTTCATTACTCTATATCTATCCATTTATTCTTCCAAGTACTGGTATGATAAAGTTATTCTAAACAACAGGTTCTATGAGTTACTCCCTAGGTCAAACGAGGTTCATTATATCGTATGAGTTCTTAATTATTAAATTGATGTTATATTTATTTCCTATATCATTGTTATTATCCCAAGTATATTCTTCACATGTCTATAGTTCCAATAGATCAAAAATGTTATGGCCACCAAAAGAACAATCTCAAAGATTAAAGAAACAAGGTAAAGTGAATTAATGTATCTATAGGTGGTATCTTAGGGGCCAAGGCCAATCATGGGTTAATCCCAATTAATGTATTTATGGGTCGTATCCCACTGGCGAAAGCCTAGCATGGTTTGATCCCAATTATTTATTTATGGATGGTATCTCAGGGGTTATAATACCTAGCATGTCAATTTGTGTATTTATGAGTGGTATCCCAAGGGTTATAATACCTAGCCTAGGTCGATCCCAATTTGTATACTTATGAGGACCGTATTTCAGGGGTTAAAATACCTAACATGGGTCATCCTTTTCTACCACTGATCACCTGGTCATGGCATCATATGCTACATAGTTTATAAAGAGAAGAAAAGTAAAGTAAAAAAAGAATGTAATGTACATGATTCCACAAGTATAAGCAAAGGTGGTCTTCTATCCTTATTTATATATTTGTACTTAATTTTGCTTGAGCTCTTATGTTACATATGTTTACTGTATGTCATACATATTTAGTACATTTTTTCGTACTGATGTCGCTCATGGGGGGTGATGTGTTTCATGTCGTAGGTATAGGTACTCCAGCTAATAGATGTCATGACCCAACCAGTCATGATTGACACCCACCCTAACATATGGAGGGAGAACTATACTAATCTCACCCTTACTAATTCAAGCGTTACTTTGATGTTCACCTTTTATTCGTTCTCTGTTTTAAACAAGTGTAAATTAAACCTCCCATCAAACCAATATCAATATTCGAAATCAATGGAGTGTGGAAAGCCTCTACTTATTACATCCCCAGGACCTGAAGTCACCATACAAGAACATCTAAGAATAAACTAAGTCTGGAACAACAAGAAAAATATCCAAAGACATAAGGAATATAGAAATAGTATTAGTCTCGAAACAAGGGACGTCAACATCAATAAGAAGATCTGAAGGTTGCCTAGTCATGATGCTCACCCTCAAAATCAAGGCTGAACCACTATATAGAGCCGAGGTCGTGTGTCAACCACTGAAAGATATTATGCACTCAACAAAAAGACGAGTACAAGTAGCATCAGTACAACCACAAGTATTGGTAAGCATCATAGGTCCACTAACTCAACAATGTACAAGTAAGCAAGCCAAACAAGGATAACAGCGATCATAACAGAACTCATAATCAAGACATCAATGAATAAAGTTATCATATAACGAAAATTTAGAGTTTCACTTTCACAAGCTTTTACACTTAGTCATTTTCAACAACAACTCATCATCACATATAATCATTATAAAGGCACTAAATGCATATGAATTAGTGCATGTATGCAAGATGTACGCATCATCTCTTATTCTTCTCCTCATTATCAACACATCATAGTATACTGGCGTGGTACCTGACCCTTTATCATAATCATATCATAACCATACCGACGTGATACCCGACCCTTTTTTTAATCCAAAACCATCACAATGCATATGAAATGAAATGCAGTCCATAAATTACAAGTCATGCTAGAAGACAATCATAGATATTCAGTTTACAAATAAGTACAAAGCCAAGAAAGACTAAGTGCTACAACAAAACCATAGCCCACCTCAATTCCTTTGCTCAAAGTCACCTTTAAGCCACACTTTTTCCCTTTTGATCTGGTATAATATGTTTTTGATCTAATACAACAAGAATATGTACTCATTTCAATAATTCATCCCCTTTTTTAATTACTAGGGATCAAAACCATTGATTTTAGCCATAATTTTATCCTATTTCATCATCTTAGATTTTTCTATCTCTTAAACCACATGAATTTCACTTGAATAAGCATGAACAATCGTAATTCTAGTCCCTTTAGTGTTTTCTAACACCCTAGGAACACTATATACCAAATTTATCTCCCACCACTTTTGAGATTATTTTCTCTAACTAGAGTTAAACCCTAATTTTCATCATTAATCCATTTCTAGTGATTTTATAAGGTTAAACGAAGTGAATTAAAGTCTAAAAATGTAATTACTTACCTCCAAAGATGAAAAACTCCAAAAATCCTTTGAATATTGCCTTCCCCAAAGCTCCATTGCTTTTTTCAAAAAAGTGGAGAATGAAAACGTTTTTTGGTTTTAAAACTATAATTTTACTATGCGTTGCCGCTGCAGCGATACTACTGCAGTGGTTAAAGTTCTGCTGCAGTGGTTCGCGCCTTTTACATGGAGGTCACCGCTGCAGTTCCCATTACCGCAACGGCGGTACTGCTGCAGCAGTTAAAGTAACCGATGCAGCGGTCCAAGGCAGAAACTCAGGAACTCTCCTAACTTTTGCTCATTTTACAACACGCACCATGGATCGTAATATCGCGAACCAACCCTTCCACGGTAAACTCTATAACTAGAGTTCTATAACTCCATTTCAGGTGTCGAAAGTTGCTACGATTTTCTAAACTTGTTGCCTATCTAATTATTGCATCAAATATTGATACCAACTACCATATTAGCACCAGGTTTTGTTTTACTAATACACCTAAAAAATTATCCAAGCTTAGACTAGCACTGAATTTCTCAAAATTCAGCTAAGAGAAGACTAAGTGTAAATTTTACCCCCTCTTACAGCGTAACGATAATTTGGGTCATTACATTAGATACCAATTTACCACTCATTCATCCCTAAATAACAATTAGCCTCCAAAAGACATAGCAAGGTAAAGAAGTAATTTCATTAATGAATAAGTGCGGATATCACTTGCGTATGTCCGCCCTTGGCTCCCAAGTCGCCTATTTAATGGTAGGTTTCCTCCATTGAACCTTCACACAAGAGACGAATCGGGTCCTCAACTACCTCACATCTTTAGCTGATATAGAAATTGGTTCCTCGTCATAAGACAACTCCTTATCAAATAATTTGGGGTCCCAACATATGATGTAATCACCTTCCTCATGATACTTCTTTAGCATATACACGTAGAATACTGATTGAACTCTGGACATACTAGGGGGTAATGCTAGTTTGTACGCCACTAACCCCACTTTCTTTAAAATTTCAAAAGGTTCAATGTATCTTGGGTTGAACTTCCCCTTCTTGTTAAACTGCATTACACCTTTCATGGGTGACACCTTTAGAAGTACCTTTTCTCCTTCTACAAACTTCACATCCCTTACTTTATTGTCCACATACTCTTTTTGCCAATTCTAGGTGGATACGAGCTTTTCCTAAATGAACCTCACTTTCTCCAGCAATGCTAAACTTCCAATGCTCACTGGTTTCTGGCTCAGTGCATCCGCCACCACATTAACTTTACCTGGGTGATATAGAATTGAGATGTCATAGTCTTTAATTAGCTCCATCCATCTTCTCTGTCATAGATTCAGATCCTTCTGAGTGAATACATAATGTA